>CM026203.1:1493470-1813470 GCA_014839995.1 Xenentodon cancila
AAAGAAAAAGGATTTGGACAAGACCAAGAAAATAAGAGTAAAACAGTAAAACAGTAAAAGATGTGACATAAAGGCTCTCTGGTTTCTCTGGTATCTGAAGTACTGTATCTTGTATCCAAACAGCTCAACCCAGTCATGGGCAGATACAAATCAGGTTTTATTTAATCTGGTGGACCAGTTTTATTGTTTTTTGTAGGGTTTTTTTTTTAACAACTCTCTGCATATACTCCTGACTGGGGCCGTTCGTTGTAGAGTCTAGATGTCCTCTATGTGCTTGTGAAGGTTTTCTCTGGGTACTCCTGCTATATATATACATATATATATAGCCACTCTTCCAGTTTGGGGGTTACTGCCCCGATTAACCCCCAAACTGAAAGAGTGGCTATATATACACACATATATATATATATATATATATATATATATATATATATATATATATATATATATATATATATATATATATATATATATATATATATATATATAAATATCCATCCATCCATTATCTATACCCGCTGTATCTGTTTCCGGGTCACGGGGGTCTGTCGGAGCCTATCCCGACGCATATCAGGCGAAAGGCAGGGGTACACCCTGGACAGGTCGCCAGTCTATCCAGGTATATATATATATATATATATATATATATATATATATATATATATATATATATATATATATACATATACATATATATATATATATATATATATATATATATATATATATATATATATATATACATATATATATATATATATATATATATATGTGTATATATATGCTCCTGCAACCACATCTCAGGGAAACACATGGTACTGCATTCCCAATGCTTATCAGCGTTCCAAGCTCATCCATCTTATCTGTCAGTGACAGTTCCCATTACGACTGAAGGAAGAGATAGTTTAAACTTCCTCTTCTGTCACTTTGCTTTGCTCCTGAACTATATCAACGTCTCCTCTACGGCTAATCGGGAATCTGGAGTCTCAGGCAGGGTAATATCAGGTGCAACTCTTCTGTTACTATGGTTAATCATCATAACAGGTGATTAAAAAAAATCTGACATTACAAAGAAAACCCCTCAAGCAGCAACATCTAAACTGCGGTGGAAAAGCTTTCCAAGATCAGCGTTTTCAATGAAGAAAACTAAGACGAATAACTAAAAAAGATCTGCAAAGCGGCATGAGCTACTGCAACATGTTGCCGCTACGTGCAGCGATATCCTAGAGCCTCTCAATTCTTTCAATTCTAAGAATTTAGATTCTTATTTTAATTAAGTCTGCAAAGACAGAGCTGCAATAGCTTTAACGTTAACTGATTCAGTACTACTATTCACCAGAATTCAAAAATTAAATCATGGAGGAGAGCAGAACAGAAACTTCATCAGAGGGTTGAAATCTCTGATTTCAACATAGGTCATCTAAATACTATTATAAATGCTGTCAGACATCCCAGCCACTGATGAAAGCCACACCAAAACAACTCTGTAAATCACAAAGCTAATTAACTTCATTTCATAAACAATTACGGCAAGCAGCTGGAGATGTTGACCAGACCTCATCATATCTTTTCCCATTTCATCAGTTGAAAGAAATGATCTCATTAGAACTTAAATGTTTAGCACAGAAGGCACAATTACATCTTCCCGCAATCTGACTGGACTATTTTGGTTTGGGTTGTCTAAATACATGTTCAAAGCTTAGTAAAGAGAGCCACACACAAATACAATTACAGCTCCATTATAACCTCTGGGACTGAAGATTCAACACAAGGGCATTAACTTTGTTGAGGTGAGGTATAGTTGGAGTCAGCAACCCGGCAGTTTCAAGGAGGGCGGATTCTGCAAGGTCCAATGATAAGGAACAATTAGTGAAGAAAAAAATCCAACTAATGTGAGCTCTTCTCGCAGTTTAAAATGTGATGGGACATTTGTACAGTTGAGCAAAGTCTTTCACAAAGGTCAACAGTTTTCTGTTAGTCATGTTGCTAAGCAAGGCTACAAATGACTCAGACATAAAATTCGGATCAATCGTGACTTGTTTTGGTATACAGAGTGAAGGTTAGACATGGAGATTCACTTCAAATCAGTCACATCTCTGCTTAAGCTAAAAGCAAAGTTAAATAACTTATGCGGGCTGGAGTAGGATTAGTTATAGTCCCGGCTTAATCCTGTACAGATGAGAGGATAGATTCCTGTACCTTAGATTGAGGAAAGGCCTCTAAGTGCTCTTTGTGCTTAAGCACTAAATGAAAGTTCAGAGTACCCAGTTTTCTTGGCCTCCTTTGGCCATGGCACTAGAAGCTGCCCTAAAGAGGAGTCTTTTGTTCTGCTGAGGGAGTTCAACACATGGTCATGGTAACAACAACGTTACTTGAGTGTCACGATTTAAAGGAAAACTTTCTCCAATCTGAATTTGATTCTTCTGTACTAGTAGTTTATAATGAAGACCACTTTCTAACATAAGGATGTCCATCATTGAATGTGGCAGTAAGACACCCCAGGCTTTTATTGTAATGACAAATTATTTGTATTTGCAGAGCTTTGTGACTTTATGTTTTAGACACTATCAACTGATCACCACCTGGTTGGAGATGATGGTGGCAGAGAATGTAGGGCCAAACAGAAAGGTGAGGGTTTGCCTTGATTAGTGAAGAATGCAAACAAAACAAAATCAACTCCCACCTCTGACAGAGCTGCAGCCTAATTCTACCGCTGGTCTGAATGATATTAAGTTCGAATGAACCAAGCCTAAATTGTCGAGGCAGCTCACCTGATTTGTGCCCACAAGGTGGACGGTATCTACTGTGGCAGAAATCCTCAAACCCAGCGGTAGTCGCCCTGGGTGAGGAAGGAGTCTGACCAAACTTGGTTTGCACAAGAGATTCTGGAGAAATCAGACAGCAACCTGCAGGTCAAGGGGACTGCAGCCTTGGATATTTCTAAGGCAAAACCTTGGATGTGGGAAGAGGTTGAGACGCTATAGAAAGTGATATTCAATCAGCTCTAAGAAGATTGTGGTAAACATTCAGATGCCTCAGGAGGGAAAAGCAGTCCATCATTGTCTGGCAGTGGAACAATTTACCTCAAGAATGTTCTCAAACCCACCAACAGGACCTTTGTCAATATAGTCTATGGACTCTTGAATTAGCTTGCCCATCACTGGACTGAGGTCGCTGAGGTACTTAAAAAGCTACATGCTGCCAGGACTCTGGAGTGGATGAGGTCCATCCTGATGCTATGGGGCTGTCTTAATTACCATGCCTTGGACATCTGGGGCAGTATCTCTGGAATGGCAGAGTGCATTGATGGTTCTCTCTTTTAATCTTCCTAGGTTCTTCAAGGGAGCATGAGGGTTTTCCCAACTAATTCACATACACCTTGTGGCTTTGCAGAAGGTGCTATGTTCTCCTGCTCCCATTGGAGCAGTTTGCAGCCAAGCGTGAAACAGTGGGGATGAGAGTCAGCACCTCCAACTCACATATCTTAGGGGTCTTGTTCACAAGTGGTGGACAAATAGAGCAGGACATCAACAGCTGAGTTCTGCATCTGCAGAAATCCAGACCGTTTACCATATGTTGTGGTCAATGTAGAGCTAGGCCCAAAAGTAAGGCTCTGGTTTCTACCCTCACCTATGGTCATGAACTGTGGGTAGTCATCAAAAGAATGCAATAGTAGATGCAAGAGGTTGAAATGGCTTAACTGTGCACTGTGGCTGTTCACTTCCTCAGAGAAAGGGTGAGGAGTTCTGATATCCAGGAGGGACTTGGGGTAAACCCATTGTTCCCCCACACCAAGAGCCAGATGAGGTGGTATTGGCATCTGGTTGCGATGCCTCTTAGAAGCCTCTCTAAGGAGGTGTTGTGGGCAACTACCAAAAAGGCTGATCAAGGACATGCTGAAGAAACTAAATATATATCTCAGCTGGCCTAAGAACCCCACCGTATCGACCACAAAAAGCTTGAAGTAGGCGGCTGGTGAGAGGGGTCATGAGCCTCTCTGCTTAAGCTGCTGTCCCCACAACCTGAACCCGGAAAATCAGACGGGAAAGTTACGGAGACAGGAGAGGGGAAAGAAAATAGGACCTTAGAAAAAGAAAGACAATTGAGATACCAGGGAACAGGTTAATCTGATATTACTGATCTTGATACACTTTTTTCTTTTCACACTTCATAGTTTTGAACTGGGAGAACACACTCCCAGACTTCCCAGACTTGTCAGAGAACATATTCATTCATGTATATATGTGTGTGAATGTATGTGATACGTATGTATGTATGAATAGCTGTGTGTGTGTGCATGGGTGCGTGTGTGTGTGTAGTCATATACGTGAGTGTGGTTGTGTATATATGCATGAATGTATGTGTTATATATGTATGTATGAATAGCTGTGTGTGTGTGTGTGTGTGTGTGTGTGTGTGTGTGTGTGTGTGTGTGTGTGTGTGTGTGTGTGTTTGTGTGTGTGTGTGCGTGTGTGTGTGTATACATGTGTGTGTATTTGTGCATGTGTATCCAGGTTTGTGTCCCTATGTGCATATATCTATTTAGGTGTATGTGGATACATGCAAGTGCATGCAAGTGGATGTATATACTTATATGGATGATGTGCATGGATGTATGTATGTATGTATGTAAGTATGTATGTATGTATGTATGAATATGAGTTGCATGAGTGTAAGTGAATGATTACAGGGAAATGCATTGTGACATGAACATGCAAAGTGTATGCATATACGGATATACTATATGCAATGATTTAAAGGTATGTGTATGTATATCATATGAATAGCTACTTATGTATGTATGTATATATATATATATATATGTATGTGTGTGTGTATGTATGTGTGTATATGTATGTATATGTATATATATATATATATATATGTATGTGTATGTATATATGTATATATATATATATATATATGTGTGTGTATTTTCAATTAGGCACATGTGTACATGCATGTATCAATGTATATTTGTATGTATGTATAATCATGTAAATATGCTTATGTATTTTACACCTATGCATATCAAAACTCTTAGATGTCAACACATTAATCCACGGTTTACTTTCATTGATTGTATAAATATGCGTGTGTGTGTGTGTGTATGTGTGTGTGTGTGTGTGTATATGTGTGTGTATATGTCTAAGGATTATTTATCTATCTTTCCTGTTTATGACTTAATTTTGATATATGTGGACATGTATGAGTATTTAAATACTTCTATGCCTATTATATATATGACTTTTCAATACTGCCTCCAACTCCCCCCAAACGCTTAAACGCTTAGACATGTGATTGTAAATAGAAAACTCCTCCCCCTTTTCTCTGTTTTTTTCTGTTTTTTTTCTTCTTTTTTTTTTTTTTGTTGTTTTGTCGCTTATAACACCTGATTGTCCTGTGTCCACCTTTTACTCTTAAACAACACATTATAAACTTCTTGACAAATATTACAACACAGACACCAAACTGCACCACCACTGTCTCGTCTCTCTCTCCTGCTCTCTTTCTCTCCACTCTCCACACCCGGTGACTCTAGCCCTCCTCTGCAGAATATTTATACCCCTCTTTCTGACTCTTTCTTTACTTTTATCTTGTTTGATTTCTCCAGGGATCAATAAAAATATAGTTTGACTGTTATGAGGGCTGGTGAAGGTAGCACACTCGCACACACCCACCCACACACACAAAACACCCTTGGTTACCAGATTAAAATGCATATATACAACTCCGGTTATACCAACATGGTATCAACCATAAATATATGTGCAAACAAGGGCAAAAAAAAAAAAAAAAAAAAAAAAAAAGAGAACATATTCATTCCTAGTTTTCCCTGAAAATTATTTACTATGAGACTGCCTATCCCACACTCTCTCACCAGGTTTCCTTGTTCAGTCAGAGGCCCTCTGAGTAGCTCCCTCCTCACTATGTGGTGCTCAGTGCTGGACTTCAGTGACGCAGGACCTTCTGCTGCCGGAGGCTGAAGCTGCAGTCATTAACAAACACAATCCAGTGTTCAGGGTCAAGAATAGGCCAAGGGTGATGGCATCTCCATGTCAGCTAAGCCGTGTGTTGAGGTGTGTGTTGTCACCTTCAGTTTCAGTGCATTGAAGGCTGTTTTGGAGGAGCAGCTTAGTGGACCCTCAGTGATCTCCTCCAGAGGGTAGAGCAGATCCTGCCCAGAAACCCTCAGGGGACATGTCACCTTTAATGTTGAGTGGCTGACCATACTGGGACCATTATTCACCAACTGTGAGAAAGACATTTTATGAATTAAGATGCTGCAAACACAACAAAAAACATTAAAGTGGCTCTCTAAACCAGTACATAAAATGCCGTAAACAGATATGTTTGAGCAGTAAGATTAAGAAGTACTAGTATACCTCATAAACATGGTGAAGCTCGGGGCCGACATCCTGCTCCTTCTCCAGACTGTGATTTATGGTCCAATCAGAAGGAGGAAAGATGACTTTGTCTGGCCGAGAAATACTGCAAGAAGTACAACCACAAAGTCATTTTAATTCATAATTATTGTTATATAAAGGTAATATAACGGTGTGGTGGTAACTATGGTAATGAAGCCTCACCCCTGCAGAATGACATCAGCCATGGCAGCAACCTCCAACTCCAAAAGCACCACTTCACTTTCAGAGTTATTTGCATTTTTACTGGAACAAAAACAAAAAAAGACAAATGCTCAATGTTTAACAAACATCTTTATTTACCATACAAAAATGCAAGTTTGGAAAAGATCACTACAATTCTAAAAATAATGAATAAGTGATAATAATCACTATAAACATAGCATGCTTATTTCACATTTGTTATCATTTTGACATCAGAGTTGAAGAAAGTTTATAACAATAAATCAATGTATTGTAGATGTTACAGTATAAAAGTAAATAAAAATTAGACTAAACTGTGGAAATCTGCTCTGTTTTTCAAGTCACAGTGAAGCTGAAGTTAAAGTTTTGCTTCATTATTGTTAAAGTGAAATATGAGAACAAAGTTGGAGTAACACAGTCAATTCAATTCAGTTCAATTCAATAACACTTTATTTAGTTCTACTGATGTGCTTTGATGCTGATATGCTTTCATTTGGTGTTTTTCTTGTTACTAAACAAAATGCCACACATTTAGCTTAGAAAGTATAAAGTGATTTACAGTTTTTCATTTTGGACCGGTCCAGCTATCTTCAGGCTCAACCTTCCGTCTTTTACAATTCAATTGTAAAATATCAGGTCATTTGATCGAATGTTGCAGATACAACTTCATGTCTGAAAATCTTTTACTAAGAACAAACAATCGTATCTCGTAAGCCACCGATCTTGGACAAGAGTAAAAATTCGTACTGCTGAGAACCGACAACACGATATACATCTTTTATCAGCTCACATAATAGTTTGTACAACGTGCACATTAGGCAATGAAAGACCCAGCTGAGATTCAGACAGGAAGCCTCACTGGTGAAACCACCAAATCGCTGCGCTGCTGGTAGTTGAACAAAACAACATCAAACAGCAGCACAGGGATCCTGGTGGAGCCGGTCGCTGGATAACTGTGTGGGCAGTTATCACTCCTAAGGCCTTATTATAGAATTAGTTGTTCACCGCTGGGCAACAATAATCTGGGGGGATTTTGATGAAATATGAGATGAATAAACAATGAACAGAGACAAAGGTTCCCAACTGTTCCTGCTTGTGTACTAACACTAAATTTTACCATCCAACAAAAACGGCTGAAAACCACCTACCTTCGTACTTGGAACTCAAACTGAACAGTATCGTCAGTATCCTTCAGTCTCGGCACGGTGAAACGGAGGCCAGCAAAGATCTACAGACAGAAAATGTAAATAACTGTTTTTTGTTTTTTTTGTTAATAGAATTATCAATGGGTCATGGACTCTTCTTCGGCCTCACATATTCACCTTTCTCTTTGACAAAGAGAATGAATAGCCTCCGAAAATAAAGGTTTGATTATGTTTTCATAGGTTTTTTTTCAAAAGTTGAACATGTTTCGTTGGACTTAACTCGTCTGTACTGAGACACATGAAGTGATTAAAGCCAAAAACAGTTTGTGGGTTTTTCTGGCTCTTACACTGGCACCAGACTTCATGGGGTTTCCCAGATCACACAGCAGATAACGGGTCTGGTTTTCTTCCTCGTAGCTGCATGTCAGTTGAGTCAAACCCTGCAAAAGACACAAACACATCTAATTCTATCACCCATTTACGCTAAATGGTGAGACAACTCAATTACACATAAGATAATGAAAAACTCTCTGCACTTTTGTTTAAAAGAAAATGTTTATAACAATGTGTATCCAAATAGTACATGACATTTCTTTGTTTTTTTTGCTTAATTTCCTCTCGTATGTGTTTGGTCACAACTACTGGTTGGAGTATACACTGTATTTCTTATTTCTGCTAATGTAAATCACTGCAATGCTACTTTAAAAGTCATACAATGTGGAAATAATTAAGGAAAAAATGAATTATAAAAAAACATATATTACCATCTGGATAACAATAACAATAATAGAGGGAAAAATAATAATGCAATTTATGCCTGTGACTTTCTAGTCTTAGTCAACACACATTAAGGTCACTTAAATGCATATTTACAGTTGCTTTTCTTTGACTCACCGCATCATTACGTGCTATTCCGCTGTAGTCTGCCTCTGGTGGAAGCACCACGTAGAGCTCAGCCTCATACGCTCCTCCCTCTCCCTCGTTCGTGGCATTAAAGGTCAGAGTCAAGGCATTTTCATCACCCAGGTAAACTTCTACTCTTCCACTGGAAGAAGGGAGCCATGTTGACACAAATATACAAGTACCAATCCAGTTCTACAGAAGGCCAAGAACTCTCCACGTCTATGGACAGGAACTCATCTACTCGTAAGGGCTCATGTCAAGGCAGCAGCAGGTGGACAAAGACCCCTGTCAAACAGGTTTGTTTTCTTTTACAAACACACATACACAGTTAAAATTGGACACCATCACTTGAGTGCAGTGATATTTTTGAGTCCTTTCAGACTATTAAACAGCAGTTTATATTGATGTAGCTCCAAACGAATGCTTAACATCTAATATTACACAGAGGGTTGTTTTTACTCTGCAATGTTCCCTTAAGGGAAATTAAATAATGGTACCACTATGAATGTGACGAAAAAATATTTAGATCAATGTATATTGAGAGAAGACTAATCCTTTAAATCCTGGCCTGAACATTAAAGGCAAACTGTAATGAACAAAGATTGAAATGCAACTAATTTATTAAATGAAAGAAATTTTAACAAATTAATTTAGATATTTCTGACACTTTTACAAAATTTCAACAAATCCTTTCAGAATCAGAGCGCACCGTATACCAAACACCAAACCACATCCTCCTCCTGCACTGATTATTGCTCCCACTCTGCTTCCTAAAGAAACTTTCCACTCTTACAGCCGCTGGCCTGATTTGTCTTTTTGTAATGATGTTCTTCCAGGTTGCTGGCCTGCGTTTCAGCTGTGTGGTTGCTGGACCGGGATCGGCTGCATGACTTTGTCTCCCTCTGCCCACTTGGTACCTGGCTGCTTGGCAGTTTTCTGTGTCCAGATATTGCTGCACGCTGGTTGGTCTGGTCCTTCAACTTTCCAACCAATCCATGACCAGGGGTCCTTATTTAACCCTGGCTCTCCAGTCATCAGTTGCAGCTTGTTATGGGGAACAGCATGTCACTTTGTCTTTGAGTTGTATGATTCTGCTAGCAGACCCTTGTTATTGTTTCAGATTGTATTTGTTTCTTTTGGTTGCTATTATTTGATTTCTTATTTGAGTGTCTTCTCTGTGCTAAATAATCTCAGGTCTACAACCACTATTAAAGAATCCCACTTTGGACCCCACATATATAATGAAATACAGACTCTTCTTTCTATATAAAGCCTTGGGGACCATGGTATCTGTACAGTTGATATCATTAATGAAGGAAAACTGTTTTTCAACAGCTTCCAATTTGGTTTTAGAGCACTCCATAGCACAGAGAGATAGTCCAGATAGAGCTGAATGTTCCATCCTGTTTTTCTAAGATTTAAGTCCTGTCTTTGACACTGTTAACCATTGATCCTCCTCCTTCATTTGGACTCCTGGGTTGGAATTACAAATTCCACTCTTAGATTATTATGTTAATATCTCTGTGACAGCCTCACTAAATAATTTTAGCTCCTTAGTTGCTCAACTCAGTTTTGGCGTACCACAAGGCTCAGTATCTGGTCCACTCCTGTTCTCTTTTTACATGCTATCTCTTGGCCAGCTTATTAAGGACCTCAAAGTAAAGTAAGTAAATTAATATTTTTATACTGATGACACTCGACTGTATATGCCAATAAAAGCCTCAGATCCAAGCAGCCTTGCACATCTCACAGCTTGTCTCTCTGACATTAAACCTTGGATGGGCCCAAATTTTCTTAAGTTCAATGACAAAAATTCATAGGACATTCTTTTTGGTTCCCCAAATGATGTTGGTTCGGTTGGTTCTAGTCTTGGCAATCACCCAGATAATATCAACCAAACTGCTAGAAATGTACAATTAATATTTGATTCTAACTTTAGTTTTGAAGCTCAGGTTAAACATGTAGTTCAGTTTTGTTTTTCTCCAGCTTCAGACAATAGTTAAAATCAAGTAATTTATCTTGACAGGTGACTTACAAAAAGTCTGTCCCCTCCAATTAATTTGAAATGCTTATACATAAAAGTATGAGCACATCTCCCCTGTACTTGCTTTCCTTCACTGGCTTCCTGTTAGATTTCGTAATTATTTCAAGATCCTGCAGACCACGGCACTCAGGCACACAACTTTTTTGGTGGTTTTGATGTAATCCATTGGTTTCTTTAGCAAGGCAATAATTATTACTGTTGTGTTCCAGCTTTATATTAATTAGACTAATTTGGAGTTTTATTCTAATTCTGAAGTGTCTTTACAGCTAAACTGAATTGAACTGAATGCTCTGCTGCTATGTTAACCACTGTGTAAAATTGTTTAGAAAAGTGCTATATAGATATTGTTTATCATTAAATGTAGTTTATCATTTAGTTCTTTAAAATGGCTTAAATACATCTCTAATACTGTGCTTATTTTAGTATTTTGTAGCATGATACCAGTGTCCTCGTTTAAACATGTTGATTGTGCGCTCTGAATCCACCCACTACACCTCTGAGCCTTACAAAAGGTGAGGTCAGCGCCCCCTTGACAGAGCAGTGTGACAAGAGCTTCTCCACAGTTGGTTTGTTTTAACATAGCGTAACCCTTTTCACACGGACGTTGTGCCATATCAGCACAAAAAGACCATCTTCGTTATGCTGCTACTGTTCCCTTGTTGCTAATTTGCTCTAACCAAATGGAGGTGGCACGTTGCCAAATCAGTGTGTGATTGCACACAGCACACAAGCGCTGCAGAATCATTCAAATGTCAGGAGCGTCACTGGTAGGGGCAGCGGTGTCCACAATGCCAGCTCACCCCTTACACATAGAGCTGGTCTGCCCTTTCTGCTGCCTCTGTTACTACATACTAAAGCAAGATAGAGATGCTTCAAAAATGTCCAGCTGTTATGTCTCTGAGTCCTTCACATACAAATCGAGCCAGATGCATGTGTCTTGCTGCGTGTAAGGGCTTTCTAGGAGTCTCTGCTGATGCTTTTCAATGTTTTTCTTTTTTTTTTTGCTCAGTTTTTTCTGCGTGTGTGTGTGTGTGCACCCTGACTATGGTCTATTGAACACTATGTAGCTCCACTGCTGAATTACAGTTTGCACTTTTTTACATCTTGTAGTATATAGAAAAGCAATAAAAGCGACTGAAAACAGGACCCTCCATTTATAGATTATATACCAGTACCCAGTCCTTCCATTTGTTTATGTCCCCTTTAGTGCCTGTGTTAAGTGCTTTCAAACAACGCATCCCTGTTTCAGACTCCCTGAAGACCATTTTCTCCTGCATATCTGACCACAACCAACCTGGGAAACAAGTTAAATCTGATCACTGTGATTTGTCTCAGAAAACAGACCCCACCACACTCTGCATGTTCACAGTGACATCTCTGTGTGCCAAGACATTTTTAGTGTTGTGATAAATTCCCTCAACTTCCTTTGGCTTCAACCCACCCCCATCTGTTTCACTTGGCAGTGATAAATCCATGTTTCTCTTGAGCAGGAATGGGAAAAAGGAGTCTCTTGGGGGTCGGAAATGGGAATTCTCTGTCATTCCTTTTACCCAACCCCCCCACACATCTTCAGAAGGTCTGCATGCAGTGACCCTTTCCTACCCAGTATCACCACCAGATGATTTTAATTAGGCCAGGGCACGTTTAGCAAATAGAGAGAACCTACATTTATGCCATAACACCAACAGTCCATTCAGAAAACTCAAACTGCAAGCTGAGGTGTTACACTGTCCTGAACTTAATTTCTGAAAAAAGTTCAAATCTAATAAAAGCACAACTGTGAGTAAAGAGTACAACTAAACGATGGCCTCAGACCTGTGTTGTGAGTGTAAAACATGTCAGCGACTGTGGGATCTTGGCAATCCCCAGAAAACTGCTGCGTCCTAAAGTGTTTCAGTGAAAGGAAATTCTTTTCCGTGAAGTGCTGAATCATTCGAGCTTGGTCCCATTGCAACTATGAATGCAGATCTTTGAGTTTTTATAGGAAACATTTCGCACAGATTGTATTCCTGCAGTTAAGAGAAATCACATGGCCATTTAATGCAAAACACCCCTCACAACAGACCTGCCAGTCTGGGAGGAGAAAGCCCGAGCATGTATGTGTGCTTTGTGAATGGAGGAGATGTTGACAAATATCTCTCTGGCGCTCATCCACAAACAAAGACGTGATTAATCAACAAAAGTATGAGCTTGTACTGAGAGTTGGGAATTGTTCCTTAAAATCTGCATCTGAGTGCAGCAAAGTTCTCAGCTGCTAACTTGTGAAAAAAGTCTCTCTCTTTCCCAGATTTATGCTGTTAAAGATTCTCTTCATCATTTCATTAAAATTCAACACTTAGAATGCAAGTTTGACAGAATAAAGATGGAATAAACAGTGACGGTGACTCCGTGCATGGATCCTACTTTTTGTCCAGTTGGCACCCTGAAGTTTTACATGCTATTGTTAAGTAGTCTGTCAGTGGCGATGCATCACCCTTGTTTACAGTCTTATTTTGTTGTTGCAGTAATATGTCTCTACTGATACTACATTCAATAAAAAACAGGCACAAGTATCTAACACAAGTCAGAATTTCCAACTTTTCATGGGAAAAAAAATCAATTAAGATTGATTAAAAAAATCCAATGAAAGATCTCTCATTTGATATTCTTGATCAATTAAAATATTGAACAAAGTTTAAAGATATAAAGTGCTAAAGTGAAAAGAAAATGATATTTAGACACATTCCCCTTAAACAAGTGTGAATTATCACAAGAATTTGAGGAAATGAAAGAGAGCTAAAAATAATTTATAGTATTGTCTTTCATCAAATGACAATAATAAAAGACGATATTGAATGTAAACATTGCTCCGTGTTATAAATGCATAAATATGCATTTGCATTCACAAATGCATTCATCAAATGACATTAAAATGATGATAAAAGAACCTTGGCTTGTAGCCCCCAACAAACACAATATGAATATAAACCCAACAATGACGCTGTGAGGACGATGTCGTATTTACTCTGTTCAGTCGTCATGGTAACCGCTGATCAGGTTATCTATGTGCTGTCCCAATATTAAGCAAAACTTTGTAGTGTACTTTTTTGTACTTCTTTCTTTCTAGTTTCTTTAGTAAAACCTGTTCCTGAATTAAAAAAACAAAACAAAAACATCGTAATTTGCATCGTCTTGCTGGGACGTATCCGTTTTTTTAATTTGAGCTGTAATGAATTGCAAGAATGGTGATTTCTTCTCACCTATAAACTGCAAGCTTTAGGTCAGGGATGCAGATATTGTCCTGTCCACAGTCGAGCTGAATCTGGGCCTAGTCAGAGGAAAAAAAGTCTGAGATTAGTGGAGGAAGAAGGAGGAAAGACAGATGAATATGATGGGTAAAGATGTATGAGGGGAAAAAGCTCTGGAGGAAGTGGATGTTTACAGTAGCCAGAACACTAGATTCATGATTTAATGAAAGGATAACAGAGGATATAGGCTACACATATCCTCCATACATGCGCAAAACTGACAGTATTCAGAACAACCAGATGCCAGGACTTTGTGAGATAGAAGTACCCTTTTATGTTTCTTAGTTAAAACAGGAGAATGAAAGCATGGCGCATTCCATCGAAATTATGACATTTTGTGGCAAAGCCTCCATCAAAGAGTGAAAACCTCACAAGACAACAGGATTTAATCTTGTCCTGGGTCTTACGTAACAGAAAATAGACGTAAAACTGAAGTAAAAGATACATTTGATTTAGCAGCATTTTCTTTTCCTGTTTACTCCTTGATCTTTTTGCTTTTTTTTTTTCTTGCTCCTTCTTTTTGTTCTCACATGTAGCTCCAGAATATCATTAATGCCACTGTGTCATTTTTCCAACAGATGGAAAAAATTAGACCCCAAAAAAGAGAGAGAACGCAAAGAATCATTCTGGCACTGGTTAAAAGTGTCTCAGTGGAGATTAGTCTTTAAACTGCTGGTTTTTACATTTATTCAACCGGCTGTCAGTCACTTAACACCAAACAAACAACGGCACATGTGCTCTGTAATAGACGTACGGAGAGCAAGAGTAAGGGCTTGCATAGCTTCTCATCCTTATAACCACTTTTAATCTCTTTACCACTCTCAACTTTTCATCTTCCCATACGTTTGATCCATGTTTACTCTCAGCTCTTAAAGTATTATACAACAGTCTTTTAGTCTTTTAATATGTTGGTCCAAATGAAAGTTCAGTTATCCCAAGTAGCAAAGTAACAAGGATGCAAATCTATTTATACGTCAAAGAACTGTGAAAATGTGAAGAGCCGTCGATTCAACACTCCAGCAACGGTAACAAACGGTTGTTTAGTCACAGCCAGGTGCAGCTCTTCTGGACGAAAAGTCATACTTTGTCCCAATGGAGTAAAACTCTTGAAAATGTCTTAAATGGACATGAGAGAGTTTTGCTCAGTTGTGCTTTTTCTTTCTGCAATCCTGAAACGGGCGTCAAATCAGTCATTCAGTAATGAGCTACTAGATCTCGGTTGATCATTTTCATTTCCATGATGATGTGACATCCTGTTGCTGCTAACGCAGTATCCAGTCCATATCAGTATAGATATCCAGCAAGATTTCCTTTTTTTCTATTGAGATCTGATGTCTTCTCAAAGTGTTCCTTTAGTTTTTTTGAAGAGTGTATTTCAGTAAACGCAGTACAATCTGGCCGTTACCTCATTTTAAATCTTTATATGTGGAGGGTGTATTAGTCACAGTAAAAACTACCAGAAAAGTGGCAATTACAAAATTTAAACACATTACATAATAATCAGTGAGAAACCATTAATAATTTTAATAGTAGTGTTTTACATGATGAGATCCTTCGGTCGTAGTGCTTGGTGTCAGTGTGGTCAGAAGTTTGGGTTTGTGCACTGGGACCACACCCAGTCATTACGTAACACGAACTGGATCCCAGCCACATTGTAACGACTCTCAACTGCTGTGACTCATTTCCTTTAGTCCTCCCATTTGCTGTAGTGGATGTGAGTCTTCAAACCAAACTATTTCAAATCCTATTATAACCCTTACAACACTAACCCCCCTAAAGTTTCTTTACTCAGTATCCACTAAAACTGATCCCGCTGGCGTTCTCCTCCACAGACTCCGTTGGAGTTCCTGAGAAATCTCCTCTGTTCGTGGAGGAGGACAGATACAAAAGAAGTAAAATATTACCTTTACAGAATTGAGTAATATAGAGTAAATGCAGTCCAAATGTTCCTTAGTTTGATTGCTTATCTAAGTTTTGTGTTTTTATACTCTTGTCTGTTCTTAAACCTACTTCATATGGAAACCTGACGGTGGACCACATCACACTTTGGGTGGGGTTTAATAATCAGTGGATGAAAAGCCTATTTATTGCTTTGATTAAAAATGAGGTAAAAACAAGTACGCATCAAACTTGTAAGGATGTTCATTTGGGGGTGAAAAAAGATAGTTACTTGGGGCATGACGCTGGTGCAGACATTACCAGATCACATGTTATTCACCTTGAAAAACTCTCCTAACGTTTCACGCTCTGGTTCTTGCTTGGTTTCAGAGACCACTAGCAACATACATAAAGAAACCACAAGCAGATGTGTGAGAGCTGAGTACCGCCCCACCCAAACAGGGCTGTCAGTTCTCTATCAGCTTTAGCAGAGCCATGATTCCCCAGTTCTCCACACTTTTCAACTACTCGTGTACAGAGCACACAAAAAAATGTCTAAAGAAACCAGCGTGCAGTGAGCAGCTCTTCATGTCTTATCCTCAGCCCCCAACCATGAGGCCCACAGCCGGCGGGTGTTATGGTTGGCGACAGTGAGAGGTGTGGTATGGTGTTAGAGTCACTATGTAAAACATGTGCATGGTGATGTGCATGATGTTTCATTGTGTGAGAAAAAAAAGTATTCATCAATGCCACCTGCTATTCTCTTTGTCTCATCTGGTAATTGTGGTGACCATCTATTTAGTTAAAAGACAAGGCGTTTGGCCAAAAAAGTGGTGCAGCCGAGGATTTCTGAATGGTCATGTAATATATAAACACTCTTCAGACAGATTTTAAGGGCTTTCTTAAAGATATAATCTTAAAGAAAGCACTTAAAACTTAATCTTTCTTTTTAGTTAGATAACCCCTCTCAACCCCCCACTCATTCGTTTGTATCGCCTGTGGGTCTATGTGTAGACTGTTTGTGTATTCACCATCCACTAGAAGTATGTTTGGTATTTTTAATATTATAGCACACTTGTTGCCACAAAAAAGGAAAAAGAAAAGAAAGAACAGAAAAAGACTTTAGAGACCTTGCTGTCATTCAATCTGGTTTATATCTGGGTTCTTTTCATCTAAAGAACTTCAAAGAAAAAGTAACCCCCTGTTGAAATCTCTCTACCCTAAGAATTTGGTCACAATTTAGGCAAATTTTCAATCTGTTGGCCACATTTGCGATAACCATGTCTTTGTCCCTGCAAAATTGGACCCTGTCTTTGTCCAGTGGCGAACGGTTGGCATAAATAAGTTCAGTGATCTTTACATAGATGGAGATTTAGCAACGCTTGATGCTCTCTCCACAAAATTTAATCTACAGCACTCAACCCTTTTTCCCTACCTTTGATCCGCCAGTTTGCTCGACTGTAAGTCCAGCTCTTTCCTAATCTACCTCCAGAAGAAGGAACGGATTTTTGTTTTTGCAAACTCATCCACACCATAAAGATCTCATCTCTGATATTTATAACTATATCACATCACTTCTCACACTGACCAGAACAGACTAGGTGGAATAACTTATGTATTTATTTCTGATGATGCGTTGAGTAAATGAATCAATCTCATGTGCTCGCCTTAGCTTTATTCACTTTAAACTTCTCCACTGAATTCATTACAGCAGCGCTAGACTCTGTAAGACCTATTGTGATGTCCGTGAAACTTGTGAACCCTGTCCTGTACCTAGGGCTGACCTAACCATTATGTTCTGTCCTGTAACAAACTGCATAACCATTGGACTAAAATAGTCCCAATTCTATCTGTAGCCTTTGGCAAAGATATTCAACCCAATGCTGAAACAGCAATCTTTGAGGTCCCAGGAGAGGGTACACAGATAACAAATTAAATTAAAACTGCTTTTTCTTCACTCCTTGCCTGGAGATGGGTCCTGTCGGATTGGAAATTGATGCATCCGCCCACAGTCTCAGCTTTTCGTTCAACAACAAGCATGTGCAAGCATATGCAATATATACCAATATGTTCAATATATACCATTCTGCAGGTGCCAGGCGAAGATTATTTCTTTGTTGTAACGGTGCTTCTTGGTGATAAATCCTATACAGTTGGAAAGCCTGTTTATTTCCCTTTTAAATGTCGCCACATATGTAAGAAACGTGCATTTGTGGGAGAAGCATCAGAGCTAAATATGTGGATTGTGCCATGAATAAATTCCCAAATCTTCTCTGCCAATGACAAACAACTTTAACTCTTGTTTGGTGGATTGGATTATTGAAGTTTGAAGAAACAACCTATATTGAAAATCCACAGTTTTTCCATTTAACAAACAGGAGCCTCAGTAGAATGTGGAGGAACCATACAGCCACACAACGGCCTGGCACCTCCTCCTCATGCTGGTCACCAGTCTGGTCACACTGCTGTAGGATGGCATCCCTTTATTTAAAACAGGATTTGTGAAAAATCAGCAACATGGTCCTGTTGGTCACTCTGGCACGAACAAGCACGCCCAAGCTGATCCCATAGGTGTTCAATGGGATTGATGTCAGGATTGCTGACAGGCCATCCCATCCTCTCCTCCAAATTCTGGAGGTATTCCCTGACAAATCCTGCTCTGTCGGGGCGAGGGATGTCATTTTGGAGGATAGAGTCTGGTCCCAGACTGTGGAGATACGAGTTCTGCCACTGGTTGCAGAGCCTCATCTTCATATCGCTCTGCACTGAGCTCGCCTCCAATAATTGAGGGAGGTGCCGCCCCACACCATCACAGCGTAACTGAGCAAGGGTCTGAACAAGAGTACATCTAAACAGTCATAAGGGCAACTCAACCGTCATGTCAACAAAATGACCTTTTAAGCCACACAAGCTGAGCAAATCATGTAATATGAATTTTAAAGAAAAAGCTGAAACTGTTACACTACTTTCCCATCATCGCAATGACAGTCCACATGACATCACATGGCTTTGGTAATGCTCATGGCGATTTCATCATTGGATAGTGTTCATACCTTCTGCTCTATACGCTGCTCTGTCTGGTAATCCAGGATGGGACTGAGGCTGTGTCGGTCCAGTGGTGTGTTAAGATCCAGGCTGAAGTTCAGGCTGATGTAAATGGGGGAGAGTTTATCCCGAAACTCCTCCTCGGCCTGCCATAGAGACATAAGCAACCACATAAACACCTCAGCACTTAACTGGTTGCCAAGAATAGAAACATTTTATGAAATCAACAGCAGCTTTTACTCCAAAAAATAGTCTGCAAGTAGAACTTACAAACACCATGTTTTAAGTTTCTCTACTGTGTGGTGTCATTTCTCTATAACAAAATAAATGATATAGGTAAGACTGAGCAGTAAATACCCAAATTATACTCATTTACATGAGTACTTTGGGGGGACTCATGCAAAAAAAATTGAAAAAACTAAGTTTAATTTTATCTATTGTTGAAAAAATAAATGAATGAAATCTCAAGAAGATCAAGGAGTTCTGGAGTCAAACATCCAGCTCAGTGTCAGAAAGCTTGGTCTCAGCTGCAGGTTCGTCGGTGCTCCAACAGAGTAATGACCCAAAACACACAACTAAAAACACAGAATAATGGCTAAGAGCAAAAGATTGGACTATTCGGAAGAGTCCTTCTATGAGCTGTGATCTGTGGAAACGAGCTGAAACATGCAGTCTGGAGGAGAAACCTTTCAAACCCGAGACAGATGGAGCAGTTTCATCACGAGGACTGAACAAAGTACCTTCTACAGGTGCAGCCGTCTCACTGAGACGCACACAAAGCACTGAATCAGAAGGTTGTGCAATAAAATATTAAGTTAAGCATCCAAATGTTTTTGTCAGGCCAGTTTCATTCATTTGGTTCTTTTTTAAATTTGTTGAACCACAATTCAAAAGCAGTATCTGACTTTCCTTTGTCAGTATTTAGTCAATTCTTTTCTATTATTACGTTTGTCAGTTTCGTGTATTTCAGTGACCATTTGGGGATTTTCTCTCTTAAAAGGAAGGGTGTGTGTGTCTTTCTACCAAGTAGAAATCAGTCAAAACATTTTTTTACCTTCACTCTTATCGTAACTGAGGTGCAAACACAAACACAAGCACAAAGCTAGTTTGACTGACCCGTAGGTAGATCTTGCTGTCATGGCACAGACTTTCACCATCACTGAGGTTAAAGGTCTTGACCAGACTGGCCTGCTGGTTCTCCAGGAAGAACGTCCTCCTGATAGACTCCTTGTGGCTCTGCTTCACATTATCCAACTGTACCTCTACCACAAAACCTTGGAAGTGGACACGAAGATCAAACGTAAAAAAGAATGAGTCAAAACATGGATCATTTGTTCATTTTTATACTTCTGTCATAAATGAATAACGTCACATTCAAGGCCACAGCAACACATATACAGTACGTGTGGACATGAGCTTTCATCGCTGCATGCAAATGAAAACACACGCTCAGTAGAAATCAATATTTCAGAAAAAAACCCGATTATTTTGAGTTTGTTTTTTTCTCTTTGTACGCTGTATAGAGACAGGTAGAGACAGAGGCATAAAAACGGCAGAGGACACAGTCAGTATAGACGCCCACGTGAGAGATAAACACATATGCTTTTCTAAACTGTCGGAGCCCACCAAGTTTCCTTATATTTACACGACTGTTCCTTTATCTTGATCCTAACTGCTGAATTGACCTCAGAGTGGTCCAGCATACTTGTGGCTGCACAACGAAAGCAGGATAATAGGGACCATCTGTGTGTGTGCATGGCTGTGTGTGCGTGTCTTACCTAGATGAGAGGGGAGGTGTTTCCCATTAGCCAACAGGCAGAAACTGATGCTGGCACTGAACATTTAAACCAAAAAAAAGAGGAAGAAGCGTAAGAAAACTTAAACATGTGGTATACATGTTGAGCTTTTGAGCTAAAATCCAAAGAAGTCATTTGAGTCATTCATTCAAGCTTTCATAGAAGTTGACAAGCGATAAATATGTTTCTATGTGGAAATATTTGTGAGCATTAAGAGAGGAGTGTATTCAAATATACTTTATTTATTTTGTTAAGGTGTATTTCTAGGTTTTCAAGGCAACAACCTCACCCCTAAAAAAAAAAAAAAGAAAAAAAAAGAAATCTGTCTTGTTATGATGCAAAAAAAAAAAAAGACTGGGCAGTTTTATTCAGTTTCATTCATTTATAGCCATTTTAATTTGATCCTGGTAATAGACTGTGTTGCATGAACTCTATGAGCGTATAGTGATCGTATTTACTGCTGAAAGTGAAAAATGTTCCCATTCACGATTTCAGCAATTTCATCCCAGGACATTGTGTCTACTCGCATCACTTCCATTCAGGCCAACGGGGATGGCTGCAGACTATCCTACCAGACCAGACAAGTGGAGGGGTAGACCCCAGACAGTAACCAGTCTGGACAACAGGCATGCGATCTTTCCACAGGAACGTCAGCTCTACTAAGATGACCTTCTTCATCGAAGAACGTGTAGACTTGGCATCGAGTAGTATGACTTGAAACTTGACCTGCATCTCTGACTCAAACCTCCCCCTCTGATACCAACACGAGCAGGCTAAACGGGGCCCAGCCAGGCATGATACTTACCACTCTGCTTACTGAGCTGTTTTTACACTATATGTACTGTATATTACTCCTGGGAAGCTTGAAAACTGTTTGAATGCTTTCCACTAATCTTTGTCGCTCCAGATCTTTGAGCTTCAGATCATTTGGAAACCGTTTTTTTTTTTTTACCCTTTCCAGTTTAATGTAAAGCAACAGATCCTTCTCTTAGGCCTTTGCTTATGTCGTTCCCTGTTCACATTGTGCTATCTGAAAGCAGCAGACCAGCAAACTGCCATTATATTTGCTTTTAAAGAGATCTGCACATCTACTAAGAAATAAATTCATCAAGAACTGATGATTAACAACACCTGGAAGCCCCCCACCCTCTTAAATCCTGTGGAGGTAGTAAGGAGGTACTTAGTATTGCCCACATAATGTTTTTTGTTTGTTTGTTTTTATCTCAACTTTGGTCAAGTAAATAATAGCACACTTTAAAAGGTCATCTGAGATTTGTTTGCTTAATACTAAGACGTAATATGATTAGATTATTTTTATGTTATATTATTATATTTTACACGTAATAAACAAAGGATGAAGAGGGCATATACTAACTTTTGAACATAATTGTCCATAACTACATTCTACATTATATTTGTCTCTTTATGAGAGGTATAAGAAGATGCTACATCCAAGTTTATTAACTTTCAAAATAAAAGAGGAAATCCAAACTAAACAATATGAAAGAGCCTAACAGCCACTTCACCGGCTTTAATTTAGTCTCTTATGGAAGCAGCGGTTAAGCGGAAATATAAATGTGTCATCCATTTCAAGAGCATTAGCAACTCTTTTCCAAGTTAAGCTCGTAACTGGCTTCTGCTCCCTCCTCCTCCACCTTTCCATCTTTCCATGCAGCAGCCCCACCTTTGTGCCAGCTCCTCTTTCACTGCTCCCTGCGTCAATTTCCGTCTTGTTTCCAAGGCAGCAAAAATATCAATAAGCACCAGAACAAAAATTACTTGTAATAATGTGCCAGGCTGATGTTTAAAAAACCAGAGAGGCAAAGTCCATATTAAGATGTGAGTTGCAGAACATTTTTAAGAATTTCCATGTTCTGTTTATGTCAATGGGCTCTTAAGCTTCTCTCTCACTTGAAGGTTTCTTCATTGAAAACTGAAAATTTCGCCTACACTACCCAATACAGTATGCAAACACCTTTTACTTTTACTAATTAAAACACAAATGGGTGAACTGAAAAAAGTTCTTACCAAGACACCGCAGTGGCTTCATTCTCTGTATTTAGAAAACAAGTCTTCTCGTCCTGGCTGAACATGGTCGGCTGCACCGTGAGAGATGCCCGGGCTCTCACTATCGGCCGAGCTCTATTTGAAGGTGAAGAAAGGCTCAGATGAGCGGCCTATACTTACACAGAGAATCTTTTAAATAGTTAAACATACCTGTACAGCACAGCTTTATCTACCCCAAAAGCACCAACAATTAGATCTGCAAAAGACAAGCTAAATGAATATATGAAAGAAGATGTTTTGGTGCATTTCAAGTAGCAGACCATTTTCTCGTGTACCTGGGTACCCATTCTGATCAAGGTCTCTGCTGCCTCGCAGTGAAAAGCCAAAATTGGCTGGAAAAGAGCTGGAAGTCCATTGTCCAGAAAGAGTCTGACTGGGCATGTCCTTGAGTCCTCCAGCATGGCCATTATAGATGAAAACCAAACCCTGCTGGTCGTTTCCTCCATAAGGACAGCCGATAGCCAAATCTGATTGTAAACAGCAACAATGGACTGAATGAATAAATTTCCCCTTCACACATATGGGCATACACAAATATATTAAGATGTCCTAATTATGACTTAAACCATATTTGGAACACAACTGGTGCATCTTCAGGAGCAGTTTATGGATTATAGAGCAGCCAACCACTGGGAGTAATTGAGATACTTATTAAGAGGTGTCGTGTTGTTGCACAGTAAGTGCATGATGTACATGTACCATTGAATCCGTCCTGGTTCAAGTCACCCAGAGGAGCCAAAGAGGTGCCGAACCGGCCAAATGCCTGTGGACCAAGCAGGTGGGACTGGCTTGGCTCCAGAAGCAAAGGACCCCTCTGCAAGTAGACGTAGACCTTCCCCAGCTCCTCCAGACGCCCATCAGACCCTCGACGCATGAACATTGGAGCGCCCACTGCCAGGTCATCCAAACTGCAGAGATAAGCCAGCACAGCTGAGAAGACGGGTCCAGATGGAGGCCCGACAGAAAAACGAGGGTGTTCAAAGCAACGAGGACATAAAACATTTCTCTTTAAGAGTCACTAGAACATTTCAAAAACATAAGAAAGCATTTATTATACCTGTGCAGGAGTTAGAGGAAATTAAAAACAGCAAAAGGGAACTACATGCAGAATGAACTTTAGGTGTGTGTGCATCCAAAGGGGGAAAATTTTCATGACACAATAGAAAGTATCAGTATGACTAAACCAGTGTGGGAAATGTCCAAAAATCCACACTCATGTCTGTTTCACTGAACTTTTTTTTCAACCTTTAAATGACTCTGTGTCACCGTGATTCCCTTCACTTACCCGTCGTTGTTGATGTCGGTGGTTGCCACTGCATAGCCGAAGTACGACCCCATCTGGAACACATTACAACCAAGACCCAGTTAGTCTGTAATCACACCACGGTGCACAGATCCTTTTCTTTTTTGTTTCATTTTCTTCCTCCCTGTCCTCTTTATCTTTCATCCCCTCCAACACCACCATGCCAGAATCTTTTCTTTCATTTTCTCAATCTCACAATCCCCTAGTCTTCTTTTCTTTTCTTGCCTTTTCATGAAGCTTAAAGCCAGTGCTTCAGTAAGCTTCGGTAGAATTAGGTGGCCAGATAATCAAGGCAGCAAACCATACGTAAACTCACCCAGTAAACTGTTCGTGGACTTGATTTATTCTGCTTTAATTTCATACAGCACCATGAATGATAAATAAGATCTTTGACTGGGTGCCACTCGGAGTGATCTGTCCAGAGACACGTGGAAAACCAGACAGAGTACTCGAATTGTGTTCACATGCAAATCAACAAATATAAACACGAACCAAGCTGTAACTCACACTTCAAATCTCACACAACCGCTGGTGGCACTACTCTGCCAAACACCCAGGGAATCACGATGAATACTTCGAGCAGGCATGAACCGCGGTATATGATCATCTGATGGGTGGAGCGGTATGGTGAGGTCAGCGCGCTCATTAACCACTCGCCCATTTTCACCAGCACTAATCGGGTTCCTTCGATTTCCCAGCATTGTTGTGCCCAACCTCTGGAAAAAGGCAACTGTTTCTAGTATCCATCAGAGATGTTTTATAATACCATGTTATCAATGTTATCAATGAAATAAGCAACTGCATGTTGGCACATTTTAATTGTACAAATATAACGTTTTGGCTTTAAATTGACCTACATTCACTTCCTAACCTAGCAAATAGACACTATTAGGGTCATCCCTGTACTGCACAATTATGCACTTTCTGGTGTCCATTAAAATGTCCTTGACTGTGTCTCAATATATAACTGTCTCTTACTATGATAAAACATACAAATATACCAGTAAAACACTAAGAAATTAATGAGCTGTCATATTCTACATTACTATTAATGTGACACTCATGAGAAAAACCCTCTATTACTGCAGAACAAGCAAACCAGCTCAACAAATGTATTAAAATGTGTCTGACACTGTCTGACACATGATGAAGCTACTTACACACATAACAACACTCCACATTTTAAAATGGCAATAGAAATGTTGAATTTGCTTATTTGCCAGAGCAACAGGGCCCCCTGCTCAAAGGACCCTGGGTGTGTTTTTGCAGCTGACCTGGACAGCGGAGACCAGTCACCCGCAAAGGGACCAGCGGTCGCGCAAAGACGCCAGAGGTTTACGTCAGGTCGCTGTCACTATGACTTAACAGTTTACTTAACACCCTCCACGGTGAGGCTGACACCACTGAGCTGTCTCCAGTGACCTCCCACACAGAACACAGAGTCGGTGTGCTTTCCCAGGGCGCAGGGTCACATGCTTTTACATCATGTACAGTGAAGCCTCATGATGAAGCGGGTATGTCACAACTGCAGAGAGAGAGGTCAGCTATTTTTTTCAAGCTTGTCTTTGACCGCTCATCACATGCAGGCTTGTGAAACAAGACAGCAAAATTATAAAGGAGGCATGCACCTTAATGCACTTCATGAGTATCAATAAAAGTTGAATGAATGAGCCAAACAACTAATTAAACAATCAACAAGTAAATCAATTTGTCTATACATTTATATTTGACTTTAATAGCAGCTTGAGCACGTTACAACGTGAAGAGAACCCATATTACACTTGTCTTTCAAAGGTGCAAAACTGTCTTATATTGCTGTGAACCGTGTGTCACGGTAGGAGATGTACAACTAATTAAGTAAGAAATAAAAGCTAATAAGAGCAGTTGTACTCAGACCTGTCCCTGTTTTGCCTCCAAACGAGTTTCTGCTAATGCAGCACTAATCACAGATTGGCCCTCCAAACCCTAAATGCAGCTCAACCAGGCCCACACTTATTCAAGCAGACCGACACGTTTGTGTAGGTCTGCTTGAGCAATTCTACCACTGTCCCGTGATTCAATTTAAAAAACACATGTTGAACCCATATAGGGACAACTTTATGAAGGTTTCTAGGTTTGGTTTAGAGCTTATGGAAACTGTGAGCCCTGCACACTGTAAGCTGGACCTTTGACCCTGCGGATGCTGAATTTGCCACAGGGAGAATCCCTTTAGTTCGCTTATCCCCCATGCCACTTTAAATGTGTACCCACTTGTAAAAATCGAGCCCAGGCTGCAGTATAGAAAACCTCCAGCCATGTGTGCACATACCTGCTCCCCTGTCAAGTTCAGCAGAGACCTCATATCCCCTCCATTCAGTATGGACACCTACAATAACACAGCTGTGAATAAACTGTGCCTCTTCATAGAAATCTTCTGTCATCAAAACGTTTTGGATTACAAAAAGGGGAAAAACAAAAATTGAGGGAACTGCTTACTAAACCATACAGCATGAGTCCTTTTGGAACTCCTGTGACGAAATCTGTAAAAAGAAAACAAATGTTCATTAATTCATTTATCTTTTAATTATTTGTGTATCTCAACATTTGTTCCTGAAAGACGTAATAATATCTTTTATGTACAACATTAACATGGGACTCAAGCCTACATAGCAAATCCTGTACTCCATTGTTTAGTAAAAGTGACCCTCACCTTCCTCGCCATCTCCACTGAACTCACCGCCAGCCACAGAGTAACCTGCAGGAACGATGGAGCGCAGAGACCGGGCAGGAAAGAGAGAAAAAGTGCTCAAGAAGTAAATGGTGAACACATTAAAAGCCTTTATGACACATATGGGAACCTGAGTTAGGTTATAAAGATAAATCTAAAATATAACGAGTTGTTGAAGTGATATTTCTTTGCTCAAAACTAAACATGAACATTCAAGAATTAAGTATGCATCACTTGAGTTCTGATCTCCTACGACTTTGTTGGACTCATTGAAAAAGGATCAAAATCGATACCGACTGGAGACGGGTGTGCTGTGCTTGCAGTCTAGTCTTAAGTCTCGTGGAGAAATGAGGGTTGGGATATTCAAATATTGTGCACCAACAGGCTTAATAGGCCTTTCACAGTGGTTTTCACTTTTGAAAACATGTAAACAGACTTTGATTTATAGAATGAATCAATGACTCCATTGAATGAACAGCATAGTAAGAGTTAGCTGCCACCTTACTGGAGAAATGATTGTACTGAGGGTAGTACAGAGACTGATTATTAACTTCTTTCTGGGTTCAAGGTTGACTGACATAAGAACGGGTGTCAATGTAGTTAAATATGTATTACAGGACTATTTATATAGGTACCTACAACAGAAAGAATCTATTCTGTGTTGTGCATGTATTAAGAGAAGCTGACATTTGCCTATCAGAGTCAACCTCAGTAGATCCATCCATCCATCCATCCATACATCCATCCATCCATCCATCCACCCATCCATCCATCCATCCATCCATCCATCCATCCATCCATCCATCCATCCATCCATCCATCCATCCATCCATCCATCCATCCATTGTGGGGGAAACAGTCTGAGCAGAAATCCCCAGAACTCCTTCACCCCAGACTCTTCCTCCGGCTCTTCCGGGGGGACCCTGAGGCGTTCCCAGGCCAGCCAAGAAACATGCATGTCCTGAGTCTTCACCGGGGTCTCCTCCCGATGGGACCTGCCTGGAACACCTCTCTAGGGCAGTGTTTCCCAACCCTGGTCCTCGGGGCACACTCCCCTGCAGGTTTTAGATGTTTCCCTGCTTCAGCACACCATGATACAAGTAGTTGTGTCATTAACAGAGTTGTCCAGACATTGATGACATGCTGATGATGACCATTCATTTGAATCAGGTGAAATCAGGGAAACATTTAAAACCTGCAGGGCAGTGTGCCCCGAGGACCAGGGTTGGGAAACACCTCTCTAGGGAAGCGTCCAGGGGGCATCCGATACAGATGCCCAAGCCACCTCAGCTGACTCCTCTCGATGTGAAGGACTACCCTGAGCTTCTGAGTGACTGAGCTTCTCGTCCTACCTCTAAAGGGAGCACCCAGCCACCCTGCGGATATCCGCGATCTTGTCCTTTCGGTCATTACCCAAAGTTCATGGCCACAGGTGAGGGTGGGAGTGTAGCTTCACCAGTAAATCGAGAGTAACCAGTTCCAAATTAGTCCAATTATTACAAAGCCAATAAAAATAACAACATTAATCATTGCCCAGCGAAGGAAACCAAGAGATCATATCAAAATATTTCTTGGATCCAAGTAGGCGACTGTGGAAAAGAAAAACTCTCCTTTAACAAGAAGAAACCTCTGGCACATTGACATGAGATTTACTGAGTGTAAACTGCACCAGTCGGACTGTGGCACTTCCAAACCAGGTGGGAATGTATTAATTATACTATCAATACTATTAATTCTGTACGATATGGGTATGTTCTCACCCAAGTAACTGTCATCGTAACTCCCCTGGACCTGCTGGGTCTGAATCTGTCCGGCGACCGACAGCAGGAAGTAGGAAGGATAGTAGGCCTTAACAATCTCCTCTGTTGTGGCTGAGAGCAGCTGGCCTACAGGGTTTGTACATATCAGCAGGTTAAATTATGTCTAGACTTTTCAACATCAACTCACGCTCCATGCTGCTGCACAACCCGTGAGCTCACCTTGCCAGTAAAAGCTGCCCGGTCCTCCAAGGATGACTCTCCCCTCCTGAAAGACACACATAACAGCTACCAGTGCTAAGAAATATATGTGTCGTGAGTTTCACCCTGTGTTTAGGGCTACAAGTACTCTTACACCGACCAAAACAGAGAAACTGTGACTATGCAGTTACATGAATATAGCGATAAACAACAATATATGAGCAAGCATTCCCCTACCTTGGTAAAATCAGCACTAAATCCCCCCTGACAATAGCCCTGTCCAGCAGGTCCATGTCTTTCTACAGTGTGCAGCAACAAACAAAATAGGAAACGTCAATAAATGTTCAGTTTCATTAAAACACACAGCTGTAAAGATCATGCAGTACCTGTTCGGCATGGAGCATACTCAACAAATGTTTTGAGGCCATCTACAGAGAGGTAGCAAGATCCCGTAACATCGGCAAAGGGTGTGTCATGTTCTGTCCTCCAGTAGTACCGGGGAGCACAAGCCTGGGGAAGCACAGAAAGACCACGTAGGACTGTTTTCAAGCTGAGAAATGTAAAACTGTCTTTCTGAACTGGTAAATGTCCAAACAAAGCTTAGCAACTGTAACCAGAGACAGAATCTGCTTAGGTCCCCAGCATCCAAAAAATAAGTTGTGGTTGTTGCATAATGATACCAACTAACTACCAAGCCAATTAACTTTTGTGAGCCATAGGTGCACTGACAGATCATATCAAGCTTACAAAACATTCTTATTGAAACTTTACTCAGATGATTAAAATCTATATATCCTTCGACTAAATCCACTCCTACAATTACAGTCTTGCTCCTTTCTTTTTTCTTTCTGCTTTCTAAATGATCGAATATTAAATGCTGGTGTTTTCCGTGAAAGGTATGCATACAGTTGTGATACTGTAGATATTTGGGGTCTTCCAGATGCAGAATCACAACCTGTGCTGACAGATGTATGACTGCCAAACAACGCTTTACACCGCATACATATGTGAGACGACATGTGATATTCAAGCTATTCCTCCTGAGTATCAGAAAACTATTCTTACCAGGATGCTGTTACCATGGGAACGGATAGTAGCACCAAACCACTGATGGGACTTGAACTCAACTTGGGTGTTTAAGTCATTTATATAAAAATAGCGGTCACCTGTAAAAACACAGAAAAAGACGTTCCTAAGTGCGCTTATTTAGGCCTAAAATGAGTTTGTGTCTAAGTAAAAGACTAAATTAAAACACAAATCCAATAATGTTAGGGATTAGGGGCTGGATGAAACTTGTATGTTGTCAGAAATCGGGTTCTAACTCAGCTCTCATGTCACTTTTACTCGATGTTTGTGCTCATTTAAAACTTCTCTCCACAGGCTCTTGGCTTTTTCTATGGGTATTTCATTACCGTGTTCCTGGGATCTGGAGTCTTAATCCATCCTCCATGTATTGCTGACATCAAACAGCTAAGAGGGACTTGGACGTGGTTGTAACTGTAACCCAAACAGCTGTACTTCATTGTCAGGACGAGTACTAAGAGGGGCCCTGGCAGCCCTGACGTGGAGATAATCTGCTTCTACCAGTCAAAAAACGTTGGTAACTTGAGAAACATTATGTCTTCCAAAAATGTTGCTTTTCAAAAATATTAGGCTGTAATGGTTCATTTGGAAAACTTAATTATTCTGCTCTATTTAATTAATTTGTGAAAAAGGAAAATGAACAAATATTTTCCTTGTGCATGTTGTCATAAATTCAGTATGCTATATACAGCAGTTTCCTTGAAAGGTTTTACAGAATCTAAAGCCTTCAACGTAACTGAATGATATTTCTAGTCTTCAGCCACCGTTTAAGCACTAAAACGCGTAACTTTTCTGATGAATGTGGCTGCAGTCTGCAGAGGAGGGGTGATAATAAACTCGGTGTGTCTGTTTAGTTGAATGTCTCTGCTCTGTGTCCTCAGACACACCTAAAACCCTGAAGCCTGCTCTGCAAACGTAAGATTACTGAACGTAAATACATAAACATGTGTGCAGATGCATTTGTGTGTGTGTAAACATTACTATAAAAGTGCTTCTACAGTATAAACTATTTCCTTTGACATATCTGTTTTGTGAGACGACTGATGCTTATAAACATGTTGTGGGTGTGTATTTATGTACACAGAGCCAGCACGGTCACAGCTCGTATTTGTGTAAACTGTAGCTTGATATCAGCATGCAAGCGCTTACGATAAGTTACACCCTGCGATCGTCAAACGATACTCCTTATCGCTTCCTGCTTTTCAGAGGGAGCTGATTATTTTCCAGGCTGGCTCGGTGGGGGGGGGGGTCTCATGTCCTCTGGGGTCCTGATTTAAGAATGCCCACAGCAAGCGGCCCAAGAGCAGCAGAAAATCAAAACCCTGCATTCATTGTCCATGCCCCAAAAAGAGACTTCAGCCATGGGTGGGGAGATGGAAAGCCTCAACCAGCATAAAAAGTGAGGAGAGGCGTAAAACGGTAGTTTGAATCAAAGCAGAGGCCCCCTGCAGAAGACAGCAGCCACACGTCTAACCTCAGGGTCAAACGCATACGTGCCTCACTCGTATGATACCTGCAGCCCTCCGACACTTTTATGACCGTTAAGAGTCAGAGGAGAGTTTACTACATAGACTTTCGTCTGTATTTAACAGCCGTGTTGGGGAAAGTGGCGTTTATTCTCTCTGAAAAGCGAACACTCTTCTAGTTTTTTTGCACAGTTCATATTTTACAGACATACAAGAAAAAAGGAAAAACAACAACTGTCGGTTGAGATGTAACATGACACTGTACCTTGCTTGTCAAAGCTGATAATGTTGCAGTTTGTCTGGCTCCACGGACACAAGTACACAGCTCCTCCGGCAGTGATGTCGGGCTGGCTGGAGTTGGCTTTTGGCGCTCCGATCAAAACACTGGTACTAGGCAGCAGAAAAGTAAACACAATCTTAATGAGGTGTTGCACAGAGCAAAGATTTCACCAAGGTAAACTTATTTGAAACTTAAGCCATGCACGATTAAACTTTCCTGACAAAGATATGAAAAGACTGGCAGTAATTTCTTAAATTCTTGATCAGCACAGGTTGTCTTTACATTTGTCATTTAAAAAACAAAAACAGGTTTCTACACCAAGTTTGACGTTAGCTTTTACTACTCTGTCCCTTCAAATGAAGCTCAGTACAGATTTTAACCTCAGCGTAGAGGTGGCATAAGACTGGACTCCACGTCCAGTTTGTCCAATTCACAACTGAGGAATGTAAGGGAATCCGTCTTCTCTGAAATCAACAATAACATCAATAACAGTTGTGGCTTGTTTGCTACTGTGGACAGGTTAACAAACCCTCCTGTGTCAGGAGCATCTGAACTCCGCTCTACAAGGGCCTGCAATGAATTTACCAACTTCTTCACTAAGAACATCCAGAAGATTAGAAAAGCACTCAGTGAGTGCTAATTAAAAAATTCCAAATTAAAAACCAATTTGGAAAAAAATCACACGGTTTTACAGAATCAACTACAAAAACCTGGAGAATCTGAGGATATTATGGATCAGCTAAACGCAGCTACACTCTGTTCTTTTGATATTTTACCCACAGCTTTCCTCAAGAAGGGTTTATCTGTCATGGCATCTGACCTGATTCAAACAAAATCATCCCTTCTTGTCAGGTATTTTCCCCCAGACCTTAAAGACAGCAGTCATCAAACCACTGTTGAAAAAGAACAATTTGGACAAGCTGCTAATGCAAAATTACAGACCCAACTTAAATCCTCCATTTATCAGTAAGGTTATGGAAAAAGCTGTTTCAACAGTTAAAAAGCTTCTAAACTCTGACCAACCGCTTTGACATCTTCCAGTCTGGTTTTTCATGCTCACCACAGAACTGAGACTGCCCTTGTCAAGGTGTTCAATGGCATCCACATAAATACAGACTGTGGAAGAACCACACTGCTGGTATTACTGGACCTCAGTGCGGCATTTGACATCATTGACCATGGTATATTACCAGAGAAACTGGAGAATTGGGTCGGACCTTCTCGCACAGTACTTGACTGGTTTCTGGTTTTTGTCTTACTTAAAGGACAGGGACTACTTTGTGTCAATAGGTCATTTTACATTGGAATCAACAAAAATTACATGTGGAGTTCCCCAAGATTCTATTCTCGGACCCCTCCTATTTAACATCTACATGCCGCCACTACTCCAGATAATAATAAACAAGTTAAGTTACCATAACTACGCAGATGACACACAACTGTACATTACAATGTCACCAGGTGACAATGAGCCCATATAAGTATTGAGTAGATGCATAGAACAAATGAATGAGTGGATGTGCCATCATTTTCTTCAGTTAAACAAAAACAAAACTGAAATAGTTGTATTTAGACCAAAAGAACAGTATTTGAGAGTCAGAACACAGCTTCAGTTATTATATATAGTTATATATTATTAACTACAAACCACTGATGAGGCTCAAAATCTGGCTGTAGTTAAGGACTTAGAGCTGAACCTTCAGAGACACATTAAAACAATTACAAATCAGTCTTCTATCACCTGAAGAACATCTCCAGGATCAAAGGACTAATGTCTCAGCAGGATCTTGAAAAACTCATCCATGCATTTATCAGTTGAATGGATTATTGCAACAGTGCCTTCGCAGAAATGTCTAAAAGGACACTCAGACCGCTACAGCTGATCCAGAATGCTGTTCCCAATAGAACTAAGAAAGTGGCTCACATTTCTCCAGTTCTTACACTGGCTCCCTGAATCTCAGAGACTTTAAAATACTTATGTTAGTATATAAATCACTGAATGGTTTAGTACCAAAATACATCAAAGACTTGCTGTTGCCATATCAACCATCCAGAACTCTCAGGTCCTCTGGTTCAGGTCTGCTCTGTGTCCCCAGAATCAGAATCAAAACCAAACATGAAAAATTCCACTTTTATGCTCCACAGATCCGGAACAAACTTCCAGAAAACTGCAGGAATGCTGAAACCCTCCGTTCCTTTAAATCAGGGTTAAAAACTAATTTGTTTACAGCTGCCTTTAACTAAATTATAAAAATTTGGAATTTAAATTTAAGCAACGTTAATTTCAGCCCTAAACTGTAACTCTAGCTTGAGTCTCACTTTTCTTTAGTATGCCACCGCCCTGTAGCTCTTTTGTCCCTCTTTCTACTTTTTTTTCATGTTTTATTTATCTAAAGCACTTTGAACTGCTTTGTTGCTGAAATGTGCTACACAAATAAACTTGCCTTGCCTTTCCTTGCCTCTGAGGAAATGGACCTACTCTACCCACTAAATGAATGAATGAATGAATGAATGAATGAATGAATGAATGAATGAATGAATGAATGAATGAATGAATGAATGAATGAATGAATGAATGAATGAATGAATGAACTGTTACTCTCTTACATCTTTATATCATTAAAGTAAAACTGGACTGAAACAGAAACAGGAGGATGCGTAAGGATCGACTACTAGTGGGGGTGTCGGTGTTTCCTGATCTCAACATTAATGGGTCTAACTCAAGATTATTAAAACAGCAGCCTATTTACAGAAGATCTGTGGTTGGTTCTCTTGGTTCTGTTTGCTCACTTTGCATTTTGTAACATCCTAAAATAAAATATTAGATTTTATATGGAGCCAAATCTCACACAAATCACAAAGGCTGCCACCCAAATTGCACTGCACCCAATGGATGTGGCCCCTCTCACAGGCCGTGAGCCCACAGGAAGGTGAACCCATGTGGCCCCTGACCCTGGCCAGACCGTACAGGTAACGGCTCAGACAACTGGTGCTCGCCACAGAGCCCCTCCTCCAGCTCTGGCTGCAGGGTGGCATTACATTAAGTGATAAGTCAATTAAAGAAATATGAAATGAGAAGCATATAGGTACCAAAAAAAGAAAAAGTGCAAGGTATATCTGAAGAGAAGTAAATGTAGAAAAATGCAGTTAGATGTGAGTTAGACAAGTTAAGAGTTTTGAGGGGCTAGGAGAGGAGGTGAGGTGTTCTCGGGAAACATGCAACTTGAAAGGTTTCTTGAGAGTACGGACTTCTCCTTGGATAAAATACATATCTCAATATTTTGCAGTTATACAGATAAGCACAGTCTGAGTTGCAGTTCTACAAATGGTTTTACGCTCTCTTAATTAATAATTTGCATAAAAAAACTTTGGTTGGACAGCAGTGCACACAAGAACATGACCGGTGTTACAGCAGACATCTGGCAACAAAATTACACTCTTGCAAAGACTTCCAACAAGCGTGGACACGCTTGAACTTGACTTTTACACATGCCTGCAGTTATTTATACATTCCACATACAGATGATGATCTACAAATAATTACAAAAAAAATCAAATCAAAACCCTATCATACCAATTAGCAAACCCAGAGAAACAATAATTTAAAATATTCCATTTATTCTACTCTCTTGTCTTTTTTGTTTACTGTCAATTTGAATATGACACTCGAGGTTGTGGCATTTATCAAAGCGAGAGGACAGTTGAACCCCTACACTGTTGTTGTATAGCTGTAAGGACAGGATTGAGACCTGAGCGGTCCACAGTTCGGTTTAAGTGCAGGAAAAATCATGAAACACACATGCTGCAACTAGGCATTTTATGTAAATATATCAAGCATATACACATATCAGCATTATGTTTTTTATGGTCTTACGACAGCTGTGTTAAACAGGTTTCACACAAACAAAGACACTAGTGACTGATGACAATAACAGAAACAGCCAGTCTTCTAAATTCCCTAATTTGTTGACATTGAAGGATAAGTTTCACTCACTCAAAAGCCACTGACATGACCAACCTGCAGGTTTTCAGTAACCGCTTCTTTCAAATAGGTATTTGTATTAATAATCAGCCTCCACCGCCTGTGATCTCTGCACTGAGTCAATTACACGAACTAGTAGTGAAAACTGATGAGCCAACAAAAGCTCCTTATCTGTATACTGTTTATCAGTGGAACAATGGACTCATATGTTGAGACCTGAGAAATGGATTCCTTTCCTAAAAGTCATGTTGAGCAGAACATCTGCAAACGGGAAAGTGACTCAAGGCATGGCGACGTCCAAATTACAGCACGTTATTTTCCCTGAAAGATTTATGAACGCCCATGAATTCTTTATTCCTTTTAGGGAATTATAAAAGAATTCATGGGAGTTCATAAATAAGTAAAGCATATTGTTTTTATCGTAAATAAAAAATGAACATAATGGTTTGTAAATATTTTAAACTTTATAATTAACAGTAAATAGTACAATGTGTCAAGCAATGACTTGGAAAATAAAAAACATGTAGAATTGGTTTACCAACCAAGTTTATGGTAGCACAAGTATGTGTGCTCATACTGCTGCTGAATAAAAGATTAGATTTTTAAGACATTTTTGAATGGTCGATGGATCGGGGGGTGTTTGGGTCCTCTTCTTCCAGGTGGGTCTGGGGGGGGCCTAGGGTGCTGGGTTGTTGTGTGCAGGACCTCGCTTGCATGGTAAACCTCAGGGGCTTGTACGGGGCTTGGGCACGCCTTTGTTGGTGGATTGGCTTGTTTCTAGCTGGTCCATGCTGGTGTGTGGGGGGATGCCGTGCTGCTGTCCTGGTGTTGCCTTTGCTATGGGTTGTGCCCTCTTGTTTGTCGCTGTGTTGGGTACAGGTGGTGGGCAGCGAGCGCTGGCTGTCTTGGCCCTTCTGGTGTTGGTCATGTTGTCCCTGTTCTTCCCTCTTTCCCCCTCTCCTTCTCTGCTGTCTTCTTCTCCTTTCATCTGCTGGGATCTGGTGGGTGGCAGGAGTAGTGCTGCTGCTCAGCATAGTGGCCGTTGGGTCGGTTGCTCTTGGCAATCTGGGGAGCCTTTGGATGGGGCTCCCTGGTCCCAGCCCTATGCGCTTGGGTTCTGGCCCAGGCCTCCTGACGGTAAGGGTCCTACCCTTATGGCGGTAGTGGCTCCGGGGCTGCAGGTACCTCTTGGCCTGGTCTCTCTGCTGTGGTGTGGTGGGCAGGTGTTTGCGTGCATTGGCAAGTGTATGTATACACTATATGGCCAAAAGAATTTGCTCACCTGCCTTGATTCGCATATGAACTTAAGTGACATCCCATTTCTGATCCAAAGGGTTCAATATGACGTCAGTGTTTTTGCAGCTATAACAGATTCAACTCTTCTGGGAAGGCTGTCTACAAGGTTTAGGAGTGTGTTTATGGGAATTTTTGTCCATTCTTCCAGAAGTATGTTTGTGAGGTCACACTGATGTTGGATGAGAAGACCTGGCTCTCAGTCTCCACTCTAATTCATCCCACATGTGTTCTATCAGGTTGAGGTCAGGACTCTGTGCCGGCCAGTCAAGTTCATCCACACCAGACTCTGTCATCCAGGTCTTTATGGACCTGCTTTGTGCACTAGTGCACAGTCATGTTGGAAGAAGAAGGGACCAGCTCCAAACTGTTCCCACAAAGTTGGGAGCTGGAATTGTCCAGAATGTCTCGGTATGCTGAAGCATTCACAGTTCCTTTCACTGGAACTAAGGGGCCAAGACCAGCTCCTGAAAACAACCTCACACCATAATCCCCCCTCCACCAAACTTTACACTTGGAACAATGCAGTCAGACAAGTACAGTTTTCCTGGCAACCGCCAAACCCAGACTCGTCCATCAGATTACCAGATGGAGAGGCGCCATTCGTCACTCCAGAGAACGCATCTCCACTGCTCTAAAGTCCAGTGGTGGCATGTTTTACACCACTGCATCTGACGCTTTGCACTGCACTTGGTGATGTCTGGCTTGGATGCAGCAGCTCGGCCATGGAAACCCATCCATGAAGCTCTCTGTAAACTGTTCTTGATCTAGTCTGAAGGCCACATGAAGTTTGGAGGTCTGTAGTGTTTGACTCTGCAAAAAGTTGGTGACCTCTTCAGTTTATGAGCCTCAGTATCCACTGACCCGACTCCAGCTGTTTACGTGGCCTACTACTCTGTGGCTGAGTTGCTGTCATTCCCAAACACTTTTATGTTTTTATAATACAGCTGACAGGTGACTGTGGAATATTTAGGAGCGAGGAAATTTCACGACTGGATTTGTTACTCTGCACCCATCACTGTCTGGTCTTTCTATCAGTCTTGTCCTTTCATGTTTCACATCGGTGATTTTAGTCCTCTTTGTCAGAATATTGAATTCAAATGTTAATAAAAATGATCAGTTCAGACTGTCAAAGAGGGATGGTGAAAGAGACACTCACTTTCACACACACCCACATGCTTAAACAAAGCAAAGATCAAAGATCAAGATCAACATACATATACATTTCAATGATAAAGGTTTTACCAAATCATGGTACTAACCAATAATACATATACACACAGCTGTTAAAAAAATATATCTTTGAATTAAGCTTTTTTTTACTACAAATGTTCGGTTGTTGATAGTGCCTATTTGAAAACTTTGTCCAGCATTAGGATTTTGGAAAGCCCCTAAAGACAACTTGTGTTGTAATAGACACTACATAAATGAAATTGAATTGAACTGAATTTGCAGAGATGTGTGAGGCAGCGAGTTAAGTTGTGACATCATCGAGCTGTCTGCCATTAGAACGGCAGAAAGGCTGAACTGTATCCTCCTATCTTCTGAAGTTCGTTCTTCCAAGCTGAACTTGCCAAGTATGAGCTTTCAAGTAAGTCCAAACTTGCTGTACACAGTACAGAAAATTGTCCACATCATAATGGCAGCTCTTATAAATTACAATCTACTACGCACATGTTAGACCTGTAATATTAATCAAAAGATTATTCATGTAGGTTTTGGTTGAACTGTTCAGGGTTATTTGAAAACTTGTCACTGGACCACATTACATGTTTGTAAGGAGTTCAAGCCAAAAGGGTTTGGAACAGCTGATGTGTAATGACTTCATCTTCTACTAGGGTGTGTTCACTGGCCCAGGCATGGATTATCATTCACTCCAGTGATGACTGCAAAGCTCCCATCAAGCTCACAGCGCCGGTGGTAACAGCACAACACTCAACAACAACATGTCTCTCTCTCTTTCTGTGGCCCTCTTTTCTCATTGCAGATATTCCTGGATTAATGTCTTGTGCTTGTTACCGTCTGCTTCATGTCCTTGTCTCTCATCAACCAGTCACAGTAGATGGTTCCCCCCCATGAGCCTGGCTCAACTGGAAGTTTCTTCTTGTAAAAAGTAATTTTGTTATTTTCATTTTTTTTCAGTGTTGCCACGTGTATGATCGAGATATGGTGTTCAGTTAAAGGAAAAATTCTGTTAATAATCTGTAAATGCTCTGAGAGGCCACTGAAAAATAATGAAGAGAGCCTGAAAAAAGGAGCAGGGTCCAGTGCTTTTTCTCTTCGTGGCTGCCGGTGGTCACACAATCGCCCTCTCCTTATCAAAATAACAAAATAAAATCAAACATTATGACTTTTGTCACCTTTAATTGGTCCTTAGTGATTTACATGTATTATTTTGATTGGAAGCATTAAACCCAAAATGATGTTAGTTGTTGTACAAGTAGCCTGATGGTTTAACAGTCAAAGATCTGAGATCTGAACACTTTTCACCTTCAATATTTACCTTAGTGTAGCTGGAGACTTGGCTGTAAAGTATCGCAGAATGCAGTTCACATCAACGGTCACCGGTAATCTTACGATTACAAGTTACAACTTGTTCTTCTAACATCTGTGAGGTTGATTTGTCAGAAGTCTGTTTGAAAATTTCCTCCGATGCTTTTGGACTTTTTGGACTACACAAGTCCAAATGCCATGTGCTTGGTACTGACAAACAGCCACAATTACTGACAATAACATCAAGTAGATGTTTACCAGGCATTTTGTTCAACACTTAACATGTTTACATGATCACATGTACCACAGCGCTGTCAAATGTACATATTGGTGCTGACGAAAGTGTCAAAAACATCACTGGGGATGTTGTATGTGCAACACGAAGGGTTCTGGATATGTATCATCCCCTTAATATTTAAACAATTCATGGCAAAATGATGGCCATTATGACCAGCCAGAGCAGTCTGCACTGACTCTTATGGGTCATTTAACGCCACTTGATAAATTAGTCACTCAGGCCCTTTTTTGGAAAACATCTCATAAGCATGTAAAGGTTTTTCATCCAGGACTGAACAACAGGTCAGCCATCCAAAAATGTCCTTCATCCCCAGACTACTTGCAGTATAACATAAGACATACAGCAGATGTATAATCACGTCCCACAACACTTTGGGATGTACACCTCCACACACGCGCTGCTTGCCTCAAACCTGTACCTAAACACTTAACTTAGACAGCAAACTCAGAGATGTTCTGGTGAACAGAAGCAGCTCTTTACAAGGCTCCTACAGGGAACAGCGGGGTCATTGTCAGGATGCACAACAATCCTAGCAGCATATTCTGTTCAGGAAAGCATCCTGGCCTGCTGCTCTTTGCTTACCACTAAACAACAGCTTGGATTGCATTGTTATTAATAAAAAATAAATAACATAAAACTCCACTGTCCCTTTAGACGCATATATGTTTTGTTTTTTTACCTCGGTGTGGATTACCCTCTCTCTCTCACACACACACACACACACACACACACACACACACACACACACACACACACACACACACACACACACACACACGGGCCAGAATGATTGGAAACAGACGTGCCAGTGCTTGTAATACAAATGGACTTACATTTGAACGGTTTTAAAAAACTTCACTAAAAGGAGCAAAGGTTCTTGTCATATTTTTTCTTTCTTTTTTGTTCTAACACAGATATAACTTCTGTCAGCAGGGTTTTGATGAATTACACAAAAATTGTATAGAAGGATATACTGTCTGTAGTATAGTTCATTATATGATGACTTCAGAGAGGAAAAGTAACTACAAGTCAGTGTGGACGAACAAACAACGTGGGATATGAATTATAAGGTCATTCTTTACAAAAGAATTCCTGTGGCAGATTCCTCATAGGAAAACATTTTAAAGTTGCGGTTGGAAACTTGTAATCAGCGAAACCATTTGTTTCTGTTATGATACCTGGAGACTTTACCTGGTGGAGTTGGTGAAGAATTCCACAGAATATCCGAAATAACTTCCCGGCGGGCCCGTGAAAACTGTGCGTCGCTCCGTTTCCAAATTAAAAGCTGCGCAGAAGTGGATCAAACCCACAGCTACAGGTACCAGCAGCAGGCTGCAAAGGCATTTCCTCCACGGCTGGGTGGCTGGAAGTCCAGGAACGGTGCCCATCTGCTCTGCTGCGCGTCTCTGCTTTCATTGAGTCGCTGCAGCGCAATACACATCATCTGTGCTGTTCCTTATCTCAGGGACTTTTGGGTTTGAAACATGAAGAAGTGTCCTAAAAATGCCCTCAGCTCCAATCGTTTCTGTGCAGATTTCCAAAGTGAACGGTTAGATGTAAACATAAAGACTGAGAGAGGAGAAGGGAGGGAAAAGAGTGCAACCTCTTTTGGGGTGGAGCTTTTAATATTACCAGCAGAATCTTGCAAATGTTAGTTAAACTTCGGGTTCAAAACATTAATGTGGGAAGATTATACATTTGCTTTTTCAGAAGATATGTGACGAATCCGTCACTCTGAAATATGTTTACCATAAACAGATAGTTCATGTTGTTTCTTGTGGTTTTTTAGTCTGGGACCCAATAAAAACGAGCAATGAGCAAATCAAATTCAGCCGCACCTCGAGTACATTTAAGATTCAAGAGGAAATCAAAGTCAAGGAAGATACCTTTATTCTATTTGGATAAGCACACTAAATCAATTTGCTTGAAGACTGGCTGTGATATTGATTAAAAATCAATCACCCTACTAGAACAACACTTAAACACCATGTGACTAGTTGCAGTTATCGCACCACCGTCTCAGACTCCTCCACTCAAAGGTGCTTGTTGAGAATCTAACGCACTGAGAGAATCTCTGCGCTCATCTGAAGCTGAAGACTTGTGTGACTGGGATTGGTGACTTCACAGCTGGTATGAAAGTTAACGTACCAAGTAGCATCTGCAATCATCTTTTCGACAATGCAGTGCAAGTTCTGCTCTGGTTTTCTGTTTTGGGGGAGCAAGTGTAGTACCTGGAGTCGTCAGCAGTGGGCAAATCTTAGAATAAAACAAGCAAAGGGACATTCGTTCATTGTACATACGTGAGAATTGCACTTTTATAAGTTAATTTTTGAATATTTAAGGATTTTGGACTTTTAAAAACCAGGGAGGGTATAGAGCTTTTCCTTTTCTCATGAGCTTCGGCCTAAAACGACTCACTAAAAGTGTAAAGCAAAGACAAAAAGTCATGCTGGTTTCCTCTCTATTGTAAGGATGTCTGCAGCTCCAGAGCACTAAATAGATTTTTGAAAATATTGTTTTTATTGTTATGTCATTATGTAGTTATAAAAGTAACAAGTGTGCAAAGTACCCAGTCTCCTACTAGACAGTGATACAGTGATAAAGAGGGATGTGGTGTAACTATATCTAATATAGAGTTTGCTTAAAGATCTATGAATTTTATAGGGTTTAAACTTTGGCTCCCCATCATAATTCTGCCCTGATTCTCCAAAGTGAAAGTGCTGTGACCACTGTCTACTGCAGGAAAGAATCTATTCATATCTACTTCACATGACCTCAGTTCAGTCAGACAACTCACACTGTGAATTCTGAATGATCTTTTTCAACACTTTAAAGAGAAAGAATACTTGGTTGTGGCTCTTAGAGTTTATTCAAGCACCATTTATCAGTCTTACATAGAAATGCAGGGGTATAGAACTTAACCCCCTCCGCAGAAGTCTACACGTGGAAGCCGGGGAAAAGGTGGGATTGTCATTGAGAGTAACAGCGAGCTTGATAGGTGAGACATCTGAAAGCGTCTGAGAGCACTTAATTCTAGTTCCATATAAGATGTTAAAGAACAAATGTAGTAATTGGAATGAACCATTCAGAGGGGTGAATGTAAGTACGCACACACTGAGGAGATTGGCTGCCTAAATATACTCCCAGGGGTCCTTTTATTTAAAAAAAAAAATAAAGAACATTTATTGTAGGTCCATTAAGTAGGACAACCCTTTATGGAAAGAACACAGAAAAATATCTGCTTTTGATGCTCTTGAACTATCTGCAACAGTCCTGATCCTGTTCATTCAACAAGTCAAACTACAAACTGTTTATTGTCAGAAATGGTCGGGGGTCATGTTCTGTGTCTCTGGAAAGTGCCTAGAGACAACTGGTGTTGTAATAGACTATATAAATGAAATGGAATTAAAAGTTGAATTGAATAATGCACCCCAAAGTCCTATCAGCACCTCGCTCCATCAGTTTACGCGGCCTACTACTTTGTGGCTGAGTTGTTGTCATTTCCAAACACTTTCAAGTACTTATAATACAGCTGACAGTTGACTGTGGAATATTTAGGAGTAAGCAAATTTCACAACTGGATTTGTTGCAAGGGTTGCATCCTATCACAGTTCCTCACTGAGCTCCTGAGAGCGACTCATTCTTTCACGAATAGTTGTAAAAACAGTCTGCATGTCAAGATGTTTGATTTTATACACCTGTGGCCACGGAAGTGATTGGATCACCTGATTCCCATTATTTGGATGGGTGAGTGAATACTTTTGGCAATATAGTGTATATATGTATCTGTATATGTAGATGTGTATAAGTGCACGCTTGCATGTTTATATTTGGATGTATGTTCATACCTGTATAGGGTGTGTTGATGTCTTGACTTTGTTGTTCCCATTAAACTTCATTGTAATTTTCATTTGCTTGGGGACCATCTTATTTATTAGTCTATCAATAATCTTAATGTAACTTAACTGTGTATATCAGCATCACTCCTTTTTTCAGAATTGTTTAGTAAATGGTTGAATTTGGAGGATTTTTTTAAGACATTATACAAGGATTTGCTGTTCATAAAGAGATAAAACTAGTAGTGGTGATTATAGAAGATATAAGGGCCTTTGACAAATCACGGCCCCTTTGGCTGTAACTCAGCTGTACTTTGTTTAATCTGACCTAAATTTGATGTGTATTTTTGCAGTCTGACTCTAAACAGATCTACAGTGAAATATTCTGGAAATGTTCTAGTGCAGCCTGTTGGCACAGGATTCATTAGGTCTTGTATTATGCATCCCAACTGGGAGAGAGGCGATAAAAGTCAAACCTGTTAGACGTGTTAGCAGTTGTTAAGACACTGATGAAGACTTGCTTGATGAAGACAGTAATAAAAGATTGTTATATTCTGTTTAAATGACAAATACTGACAAAAAATATAACACCAAAGTTTCTCACCATTGCACTAGAGGCCAGCACAAAATCAAATAATCCCTTCTGGCCTTTGGGACCAAAAACAAACTCTTTTTTTATCAAAATTTAGAAGCAAAACATTTGTGATATCCAGGCCTTAAGACATGCCTAAAGTTTGGCTAAATGTTTTGTTTCATCTGGCTTTGTAGACAAATACAGCTGCGTATCATCAGCATCGCAATGAAAATTGATGCTGTGGTTGTGGATAATACTTCCCAAGGACTGCGTGATTGAACTGAACAAAATTGGCCCTAGCACTGAACCCTGTGGGACACCATAGCAGACCCTTGTTTGTACAAAAGAAACCTCATGAACATGAGCTGGAATCTTTCAGATAGATATGATTTATTCCCAACAACATGCTCGAACCTGTGCAATAAAATTCAGTGATCTATAGTATCAAAAGCAGCAGTGAGGTCCAGTAGCACTACTATGGACACTAATCCATTATCTGAGGTCCTAAGAGGGCCGTTAGTGACTCTAACCAGTGCTGTCTTTGGGCAATGATGTTTTCTGAACCCTGACTGAAAAACTTCAAAAAAATTATTTCTATACACGTGATAATATATCTAGGTTGTCACCACCTTTTCCAGAGTTTTAGGTATTAAATTCCGGGTCATCCAGGAAGCCCTGGTCGGTATCTTTTAACATTAAAGGATTCAAGCAGCTTTTCTTCACCTGCAGTTTTGAGATCTGTAAAAGTACCGGATGAAACTGATGCATTTTTCAGCTCATCTGTTTCTATAGAAGCAAAGCCAGTTTTAAATAAGCTGGTTTTAAACAGCATGTTTATGAATTTAGATTCTCAGATAACTGTTAATTCTCGATTATCTGGTCAAAGTGTTGCTGCGTAGCAGCACAATATCGCAAACTAGTAACACCTATTCTGACAAATGGAATCTCGGGCTGATTGTGAGGAAGTTAGTTTCTCAAAGTGGCACAAAGCTGTTGGTTGTTACGTTGGAAAAAAAGTTCTGACTTTTTTACAGCAATATTCTAAATGTTCAGGGTTTCTTTAAAGATTTCACGTGGAATGTGTAGATTACATTTTCCCCGTTTAACTTTCCTGCCTACCTTCTTTCTTAGTGTACTTTCATTGTGCTTTTCCTATGTGTGCTTCTTTACAAAGGAATGGACTATACCGCTGGTTCCAGTTCCAGTCCATAGGGGAACCACTGGCCTGCATGTTTTAGATGGCTCTCTGCTCTAGCACACCTGGCTCAAATTAAGGGGTCATTGACAGACTTATGCAGACCTTGATGCCAAGTGAGAGAGGTGATCCACTCATTCAAATCAAGTGGGTTGGCACAGGGAACCTAAACTAAAGCATAATGTTTTTTTGTCCCTTTACTCCACAGATTTCTTTCCCCCTATGTCACTCATTATTAACTGAACTTTAAACTCTGTCTTCCTGTGGTATGTTTCAACATCCTGAAATATGTCAAATTACAGCGGACAAACACCAACGAAGTGCTTCAAACCCCAGCTGTGCTTTTTAATTGACTTATCAGATACACATGTGTTCTCTGATCTAGGTTAAATATTGCTTTTTCAGCCTTTGAGGATGAAAATTGACTTTAAATTAGCTTTTTACAGGTATCTATGGCACATGCAAACCCACAGAGACTGTGAGGAAGTTTTGCTAAGCATGGGGCTCTGTGTAATGTTTGCTTTGAAAATGTCATTTTATGCTGATATTGGTCTACCAACTACTGTTTTCACATCAAAGAACAGGCTATCAGTCTTGAAAACTTGAGACAGGAAGTGTTTTTTCCCCATCTGATGCATGTGCTCAGCGGACTGTAGCTTTTTAAGCTTTTTTTCAAAGGAGAAAAGGGTGGAAAATTGAACATGGGTGATCTTAACAGATCTGGCTCAGAAGCATGGAAAAAGTTCTGCGTTGAGGAGCAGTATGAAACTGTAAAAGCGTTTTACCTGCTGTGCTCATTATATCTACAACCTAATTGAAAAAGCCTGAGAACAGAAGCAGACAGAAAAAAAACAAACATGTTCAGTATTTCTGCAAGTATTTAGCCAGCTTGTAAAGTTTAAAGGCTTTCATTCTTCGCTAGTCAACTTGCCAGCCATGAGGGGATATTACTTTTTACTGCCAAAATTACCTTTCCTTCCCAAAGTAGAGAGTAAAAGTGATAAGAGACATAACACACACTTACCAGGAGACTGTCCTGGCAAGAAATGGAGGAAAAAAAACATTATTCTCTCTACACACACATACAGACATAAGGCCACCTATGCATCCAGGGAGCACCGGGATTACAACAATTAAAGCCAAAAAAAAAAAAAAGCAGCTGCCAATGTGGGAGTTTTGGAGATTTTTGTTGCGCACGTAGTAAAATCACCACGATGGTGTTTATAAAGCCTGAAATGACACGTCTCTGCAGGATCAGATGTTGGCTTTGGGCAAATGGGTGATCATTCCTAAAACTGAAAGGTAAAACCTTCAGAGGAAATTTAAGCTATATTTATGGAGTATCTCAGGTTCAGTGGGATTTTATGTGTATATTTATCTCTGTAGTTCCAGTTAGCATTAAAAGCAGTAAAATCCACATGGATGAACAAATAGGCACGAATGACACTGACTACAGCAGTCAATATTATTTCTTTAATGCCTGTAATAAAATAGATAAACAAGGCGCCACATACTGTCAAGAAGTCACAGAATTATCACCGGACGTGGCAGCTCACAATCCTACAGCCAGTTTTCCATCTTACGACTGTTATCCACCCGCTCAAACACAATCTAATGTCTAACGTTTGACAGACCAAGTTAGCGATTAGAGTGTTAAAGTAACATTTAGCTGAAGACCAGTGGCGAAAGAAAAGTGGATGAAAGCCCCGTGTAGGTGGGACGTCTTTGTCTTGGTATGGTGGCATGATTTCAAAATGATTTGACTTCATGAAACAGCTACATTTGTCCACATCTCCAAAAATAACTGGCGCCAAAATCTCCTGGATAGAAATTGTAAACCTGCAACTGGCAGCGGATTTGAGGAGGGGAGATTTCACATTATCACAAAGACGAAAAGATGCAAGTTACAGTGTCACAGGCGAAGGCTGAGGCTTCATCCTTACGAAGGTCGAGAGAAGGTCATTTTCTGTAAAACTACAATGTTGTGCCCTTTGGACCAACATTGCTGTAATATGTTCGGGGTTGTGTTGATTTAACACATATGTGACTAATTTTCCACTTCCCTTTAATGAACTCTTTTGAACTTTACCCGACTGGATCCTAAAAGCGTCTTGTAGATCTTTATCTCAGGAAGAACAGAGATGGGTTATTTCTGGTGGAAACCGGTGTGGCTGAGCGGTTTTATCTGAAGGTCATGGTTTAATTCAGTTTGACGTTTTCTCGCTTCCACAACACAAACTCCGATCACACAGATGAACGTTGTTTACTGCTGCCTGAAGGATTCAGATGCTGGACAGTATTTAAACTCTTGAAAGGTGGCCTTATTTAAAAATGTAGAAGAGGAATTTCATAGCATGGAAATATACTATATATGTTTAAAAAGAGTTGTTTAAGCTCCTCAGACCTGGCGTACACATATGTGGACATCGCATGTTTTATTGTCTATGGCATAATATTCCATTTCTTCATGGGGACCCAAAGCAACAAGAAAAAACAAATTGCACCAGATCTGACGAGATACTTTGGTTAACTGTTCCTGTTTGTTATTGTTAAGACAGAACATCTCAAAACCGCTAGAAAAGTTGTGTTGGGTTGATTTAAGACTTCAGCTGACGGGCGTTTTTACTCCCTGCTGCGTCACCGCGGAGCACCTTCACCCACAGCCGTGCAGGATTTTTGATGTTGTATGAGTCCGACCTTTCCTCTTCTCCGGATCTGTTTATCTTCCAAGGTGACAGTACAGGAAAAGGAATGGTGCCATGGACAGAAGTGCAGATTAAAGATTTCCAGAATGGATGGCTTGATGTTTCACAGTTTGTCATTTGAGTTCCAGTTCAAGTGTATGCTGAAGGTACGATCAATATTTGGTCATTTTGGTAACATGTGAAGAAGCACTCAGAGGTTTCCAGAAGCCTTCACTGTGCGTCCCAAATCCATCATCTCAATCCAGAATGAATTATGGAGTGAAGAATTGGGACCGGGGACAAGCTGAAACTCCATAGCTGCAAGGGGATCTTTATCTAAGTTTATCTGTCATCTGCCTCGTAAACTCAACGCCACTTCCTAATGGACCTGAGTTAACACAGAAGTTTGCTTCTTGTAACCCACAGAGCTGCTCCTCAAAGGAGCCTCAAGGAAAACTCACAACATAAATAAGCAGAGCAGCACAAGACCGTGGAGAAGGAACAGGCCTCCGAGTCGTCGTCAGCCAGTACAGGCCTCTCCTGCAAAGACAAGTAACAATTCATTATATTCATATTGGAATTGGAGCAAAGCCCAGAGACTTCCTCTCAGCGTGAAGCTCTCAGTGGCCAACTAACTCTATTAATAACACAACTGCAGTCACTGCTGGATTCCTATCTATGCTGGATACTTGTAAATTTGACTGCATGTCATGATTTAATGGTGTACGTTTCCACGCGCCGTTTGAAAAACGTTCCAGCCTGCAGTTTCTTATTGTAATGTCATGTAACTGTGTAAGACCCTCAGGCGCAGACAAAGCTTTGCTTCCCCGGAAAGTATCTAAAACTCGTTTTAAGTCTTTTATTAACATGAAACGTTGCATAGACCCACCTGTGAATGAGAAGCCATCCAGAAGCCTTCACTGTGCGTCGGTTTCGGTTTCAACAGAATCAACAGCTGTAAATATGACGGTCTGTAGGTTGTGAAACACTACATAATCCTGTGTTGTCAGACGTGATCTATACAAGAAAAGAAACTAACACTAATATTTAAAGGGAACTTCAACTGAACTGTTCTTTATAGACCGAGAGAAGAGAAGGGATTCTCACCCAGGTCAGGTTGACGTTATTCTGAATCTCACTTTTACTGTGATAACTTTATTTAGAAGGCAGCACGGTGGCTTAGTGGTCAGCACTGTTGCCTCACAGCAAGAAGGTTCCTGGTTTGATTCCCGGCCCGGTGAGTCTTTCTGTGTGGAGTTTGCATGTTCTCCCCGTGCTTGCGTGGGTTCCGTCCGGCTTTCTCCGCCTTCCTCCCACAGTCCAAAAACATGCATATTAGGTTAATTCCATCCATCCATCCATCCATCTTCTTCCGCTTATCCGGGGCCGGGTCGCGGGGGTAGAAGTCTAAGCAGGGATGCCCAGACCTCCCTCACCCCAGACACTTCCTCCAGCTCTTCCGGGGGAATCCCAAGGCGTTCCCAAGCCAGCCGAGAGACATAGTCCCTCCAGCGTGTCCTGGGTCTTCCCCGGGGTCTCCTCCCGGTGGGACATGCCTGGAACACGTCTCTAGGGAGGCGTCCAGGAGGACGAGATCCCGAGATACTTAAACTCCTCCACTTGAGGCAGGACATCTCCACCTACCCGGAGAGGGCAAGCCACCTTTTTCCGGTCGAGAACCATGGCCTCGGATTTAGAGGTGCTGATTCTCCTCCCAGCCGCTTCGCACTCGGTTGCAAACCGTCCCAGCGCATGCTGAAGGTCCTGGCTCGATGAAGCCAACAAGAAAACATCATCCGCAAAAAGCAGAGACGAAATCTTGTGGTTCCCAAACTGGACCCCTCCGGTCCCTGGCTACGCCTAGAAATCCTGTCCATAAAAATTATGAACAGGATCGGTGACAGAGGGCAGCCCTGCCGGAGTCCAACATGCACCGGAAACAGGTCTGACTTATTGCCGGCAATGCGAACCAAACTCCTGCTCCGGTCGTACAGAGACCGAACAGCCCATAGCAGAGGGCCCCGGACCCCATACTCACGGAGCACCTCCCACAGGATACCACGAGGGACACGGTCAAATGCTTTCTCCAGATCCACAAAACACATGTAGACTGGTTGGGCATACTCCCATGAACCCTCCAGCACCCTGGGGAGAGTATAGAGCTGGTCCAGTGTTCCACGACCAGGACGAAAACCGCATTGTTCCTCCTGAATCCGAGGTTCGACTATCGGCTGAATTCTCCTCTCCAGTATCCTGGAGTAGACTTTCCCAGGGAGGCTGAGAAGTGTGATCCCCCTATAGTTGGAACACAGTCTCCGGTCCCCCTTTTTAAACAGAGGGACCACCACCCCAGTTTGCCACTCCAGTGGTACTGTCCTCGTCCTCCATGCAATGTTGTAGATGCGTGTCAACCAAGACAGACCCACAACATCCAGACACTTGAGGTACTCAGGGCGAACCTCATCCACCCCCAGTGCCTTGCCACCAAGGAGTTTACGGACTACCTCAGTGACTTCAGCTTGGGTGATGGAAGAGTCCACCGTACAGTCCCCAGCCTCTGCTTCCTCAGCGGAAGGCATGTCGGTGGGATTGAGGAGATCCTCAAAAGTATTCCTTCCACCGTCCGACAATATCCCCAGTTGCGGTCAGCAGCTCTCCACCCACACCATAAATGGTGTTGGCAGGGTACTGCTTCCCCCTTCTGAGGCGCCGGACGGTTTGCCAGAATCTCTTCGGTGCTGACCGATAGTCCTCCTCCATGGCCTCACCGAACTTCTCCCAGACTCGAGCTTTTGCTTCCCGGACCACCCGAGCTGCGACCTGCTTGGCCTGTCGGTACCTGTCGGCTGTGTCACGAGTCCGACGGGCCAACAAGGCCCGATAGGACTCCTTCTTCAACCTGACGGCATCCTTTACTTCCGGTGTCCACCACCGGGTTCGGGGATTACCGCCACGACAGGCACCTGAGACCCCCCGACCACAACTTTGAGCTGCCGCGGTAACAGTGGAGGCAGAGAACATGGTCCACTCTGGCTCAATGTCCCCAGCCTTCCTCGGAATCCGGGAAAAGCTCTCCTGGAGGTGTGAGTTGAATACCTCCCTGACCGAGGGCTCGGCCAGACTATTAGGTTAATTGATTATTCTAATTGCCGGTAAGTGTGAATGTGAGTGTGATTGGTTGTCTGTCTTGTATGTGGCCCTGCGATGGACTGGCGACCTGTCCAGGGTGGACACCTGTCTTTCGCCTGCAATGTGTCGGGATAGGCTCCGACAGACCCCCGTGACCCTGAGGAGGAGTAAGCGGGAATAGATAATGGATGGAACTTCATTTAGAAGAAGCAAGACAGCAAGATTCTGCGTTAACTCCCAGCAGGGGTCTTTCTGTGTGGAGTTTGCAGGTTGTGCAGGTCTCCCACAGTCCAGACACGTGTCAGGTTAACTGGGGATTCTACATGGTCCATAGGAGTGAGTGAGTGTATGTGGTTGTGTGTCTATATGAGGTCCAGTGGTGCTGGCAACCTGTCCAGGATGTATTTCTGCTTTTCCTCTGAAAAGAGCTGGGAAGGCTCCAGCAGATCCTTGTGACCCTGTTGGATAAAATAGGTATAGATAGTGGATGAACTCCACTTAGTACAAATGGTTTTAAATTAAAGTTGTTTTTTTTAATCATAAAATACCTTGTATTTACTGTATTCAGTAATATTTTAAATCCCAAAGCGATTATGTTGCATGTTGATTTTTTCCTCATTGGCACAATATGCAGTTCACTATTCATGTTAACGTGCATGTTTTAATACAACTTGCAGGAAAAACTCTGTGTACTGTTTTTTCTGTTGATCAGGGTTGACTTGGATTTAAATAATTCAAAATAAATGCGAAGTACTCATGTTATAGGCCCAAACATCAAAATAAGGCATGTTATAATTCCTCTAATACAACAACCAGTCTTAGGATCTATATTCTTACTGACTTATCCGCGAGTCACATTTTGTTTAACCCATTAACTGGCTGTGAATAAACTGGTATTTTCTAGAAACTCAACTCAGCCCCTCATTTAAACTCCACAGAGCTGCAACATTAAGGGAAGGAAACATAAAAGTCAACACAAAACACGTCTCTTTTCCGTAAACTTCTCTCTCCATCGGTGTGTCTCAGTTTTCAGATCTTGGCAGTATTTTTACATTCCTTATGAATGAATCATTAAATCACTGTTATCAAGATAACACTGCTTGTCTGCAAACGTTCAGCAACAATTTATTTTATTTAGAAAATTCACACCACATTTGCTTCTTAAAAGTGAAATGCATTGATCAGAATAAATGGCATAAAAAACAAAACGTAAAAACAGCTTTTACATAGGACAGCTTTAAAATAATTTGTTTCACAGTAACTTGTTGAAAAATAAAAAAGACAGAGCAAATACTGCAACATTTTCAAACACTTGGACATGTTCTGCAGCTCATTTGCTTTTGTTCCACAAGCTGCGACATCATAGTATGTGAAAATCCACGTGGGACGTGCTCATTTGTTTGTACAGCTTCTGCACCCATATGGGATCACTCTGTGTGTGTCAGCACAACTGCGCAGTGAGAAGAACCTGGTTGCAGAGCGATGAGTGACCGTTGCCTCACTCCAGCTGAACACGCTGGATGAGTTTCTCAGAGAAGGTCCCAGAGTGATTTGCCAGATCGTGGTGCTGGTTCCAGCTCTCCTCCCTGATCCCTCGCACCAGGCCTTCCAGCTGCCAAACAAAAACAGTAAACACATGTAAGACACTGACAAAAAAGACGAAGAAAACTGGGGCTACTTCTCATTACAAGGTAACAGCAAAGAGAAACTGGGCCGGCTGCTGAGGGTTCGCTTGAAAATTCACTTCAATGACTGGCTTTCACTCTCAGCTCAGTGTCCATATTCTAAAATCATTTAAAAAAATAAATAAATAAAATAAAATATTAATTATAAATAACAACGCATAATGGCACGATGAGCCAAAACAAGGCTGGACTAGAATTAAGAGTGTAAAATGTTTCGGTTTAATCACTTCCTCTGAATAAAAGTGTCAATACTGAAGTGGAATCGACTTTTCTTTTTTAATTCAGATATCTGGAAGTTTTTGCTCCAGCAACCAATCAGCAGTGAAACTTCCTCATTAAGAGGAAAAATAAGTAAATCAATAATCACGTGACAAGAAAAATGACAGCACTCAAGTGATGAAAAGCAAACCCACAGCTAAGAGCAAATCCTGATAAGATGGACTGGCTCAAAGGACACGGGTCAAGAGCGCGCAGGACGAGTCTGCGTCTCCGGAGTACCATGGGAAATGAGAAATGTTTTACACACAGACATACAAACAAACCTCTTGAGTGCAAGCAAGCACCAGGACAACGTCTCCTTGTTGAAACGGCAGTTGTCCTTCTTCAAACGTTTCATGGCTCTCTATCGCCACCGCCTGCACGTGTAAGAAAGTACAAGAGGATGCAGGGTTTAAATCATCAGCACAGCTGCCACATATGCACGCCAGCTTCTAGAGGGGGTGCATGTACACGAACCACAAATATCTGATGGGAAAATTGTGTTCTGTGGCACTTTAAAATTAGGTAGGTTAATGTTGGCTATGCAACAATCATTGACAAAAAAAATGAATAATTAAATCAAATGAATAATGCTTCTCATCTTGTAACAATGCAATGTCCTGCTTGGAAAACCTGCATTCTGGCATTCACAGGAATTTTATTTTGACATTTGCCACCCATCAGAACATTTTATTTAAGCAGCAGCTTCTCCAAGCAGGCCAACAGTGGGATCCACAAAAATAAAACCTTCAAAAATATCCGTCTGAGTGTTCACGCAGCCTTAAAATGACGCCGATAATCTGCTGGGATCTTAAAGCATCTGAGGAGCAAACTCAAATCACATTCCACAACCCACAAAGTTCAAAACAATCTATTGCTCTAAAACCACATGTGTTTGTTCTGTTTTTTGTCCACATCCTGACTGGTCAGAGCCGCTTAGATGACCTGAGGAAGACTCATTTAATCTTAATGTAATGAATGATGGCCGTAGTTGCATTTAAAGATCATTCACTGGACCATGAGTTGCTGCACCTCAGCCATCCCGGCAGAAGCCAAGTGTGTTGTAGGAGTAGCAGAAGTCATCTAAATCACAGATGTTGTGGGATCATAGCCAAAGGAGGGGGAATGATTCAGGACTTTGCGATTCACTGTAATAAACAACCCAAGCTCTTCCACATTTTGTTTATTGTTGCTATATTGAGAAAACTCTTGTGTACCTTGTATAGAAAGCCAGGTGGATTATGTGAAGTTGCCTCGTCGGTTGGCTCGAATGTCTCAGGGCTGTCTGACACGTCGTCCTCCTCCTCCTCCTCCTTTCCTTCTTCCTCCTCCTCCTCACCCTCTCCAGGTAAAAGGGCGCAACCATCTGTGGTGTGGAAGGACTGGCGTGGGGCTGGAAGAGGTGCAGATTTGGTGGCGGCTTCCTCTGACGACGGATCAGGACTCTGTGTCTCTTCACCATCTGCAGAATCATAGCCACTGTTTGCTGCCTGACTTGCAGCCTCCGACGATGGCGCTCCCACCTCAGAGTCATCCGACTGTTTTGTGGCGGGTTCTGCTTCTGCCTCGTCTGGACTCTGACTCCCGTCACTGTTATCATCACATATCGACTGTCTTGTGGGCGTGTTGGTGCCACAGGACCCGAGATCAGAGTCTGATGAGCTAGCGTGTTTGGATGCGATGCTGCCTTCTTCTGCTGCGGTGCTCTCTTCAGAGATGCTTTCAGTCCGCTGGACTGGTGAGGAGGGAGCAGCGTCTTTGCCATTTTCAGTGGAGGAATGAATGGACACGTGATCAGCTGGGAAGGCTGTATTACAGGGAATGGGACTGGAGATAACCAGGGACTTTCTCTTCTTTGACTTGCCTGATGTGCTGCTAAAAAAGCAAAAATAAAATTTTGGCTTTTAGTAATACTGAATTATATTTGATAGATGTTGAAGCACCAAATAGAAATGCAGCCAAAAACATAAATACTTTATTAGACATCTCTTCACGTTTTGAAATCAAAAGCAACAGCATGGTGAAAAGGTCAAACCCCAAATCCAAAAACGTTGGGACGCTGTGTAAAAAAATGTAACACACACACACACACACACACCAATGCAATGATTTGCAAATTTTATAAACCCATATTTTATTCCTAATAGTCCAAAAACAACAGATGTTAAAACAGACGTTCTGCTGTTTCATGGAAAATATTAGCTCGTTTTGTATCTGAAGGCAGCAACACACCTCAAAATAGTTGGAACAAGGGGATCTTTACCATTGTGTACCATCCAGTCTCCCTTTAACAGCTGTCTGTAAACATCTGTGAAGTGAGGAGGCCAGTTGCTGGAATTTCAGAAGAGGAATGTTCTCCGATTTTTGTCTGATGCAGGATTCTAGGTTGGTGAAAGGTTTGGACTGCAGGCAGGTCAGTTCAGTTTCCAGATGTGTAAGCTGTCCATGATGTAGGCACTAATGCAAACAATTACCATCAGAGATGCAGGTTTTTGAACTAAGCACTGATGCAACAAGTATGATGGACCTTCTCCTCTCTAGTCCACAGGACACAGCATCTATAAAGAATGACCCATTATGATTCATCTGTCCATATAGCAGTTGCTTTAAACCATTTTAAACGAGTTTTGGCCAGAGAAGATGGCAGCATTTCTGGATTTTCTTCACATATGGCTTCTTCTTTGCATGACAAAGCTGTAAGCTGCGTTTGTGGATTGCCTGTTGAACTGTATTCCCAGACAGTGATTTCTAGAAATGTTCCTGAGCCCATGCAGTGATTTTCTGTAGATAATCATGCCCGTTTTTGAGGCTCTGCATCATGAAATGCTCCTTTTATACCCAGCCATGGTACTGACCTGTTTACAGTGAACGCAATTAGTTGTTAAACGCTCCTCCAGTTGCTTTTGATTTGGGCTTGTTACTTTTCCAGCCATTTGTAGCCCCGTTCCAACTTTTGTTTTTTGTTTTTTTAGATGAGTTGCCATCAAATTCCAAATGAGCTAATAGTTTCCATGAAATGTCAAAATTTCTCAACTTCAACATGATATTTTGTTTACATTCTGCTGAGAATAAAAAATGGGTTTATGAGATTTGCAAATCATTGCAATCTGTTTTTATTTACATTTCACACAGCGTCCCGACTTAATTGGAATCAGGATTGCAAACGCTGAGTCACTCCAGTGTTTTCTAGCACACACACACACACACACACACACACACACATTTGGAGTTGTCACAGTAGTGAAGCATTAATTCATAGCTCCTAATTGGACTTCTAAACCTCTCAGCTGGTCTTTTTTTCCAAGTCCAGGTTTCAGCTCTTTAAAGAAACTCAGATGGATGAACATGATAAAAGCAGCAGATTCACACTTTTTTCTTTGTTCTCTCAGAAACAAACTTGGGTTCAGGTATGTTCTTAATTTAAAAAGATCGAAAACTTGCACACAAGTAGATTTCGTGCATTTTAGGACTTCAGAACCGTTTTGATGCAGTTCCTTGCCAAACAGTCTCACCACAGAGAGCTCTGAGCATGTCAGCAAAATGTCCTGAGCATCGAGGAACCCGTTTTCTGGAGTAGCGGACCCCTTTTGGTGACTTACATTTTTCAGACTGTTCTGTAATACTTTTCCATTAAAGAAGAAAGGACCCTCATGTAAAAACAGATCATTAAGGGACACAAAAAAACATTCATAACTGAAACTTGTCAGACTGTTTACGGTTCAAACTCCTGAAAACAAAACGGAATAAGACGCGGCACAGTCCCTCACCTGTTCAAACCCTTGATGATGAACGCTTTTCCCGAGTGCTGAGTCTCCAGCTTTTTCATCACATTGTACAGTTCACGATTCAGCTGCAATACAAAAAAGCAGAACATAAGCACACAATATAATGACGTTCCAAACCACTGTGAAGGGGAAATCTTACCACGCTCATCTCTTTATAGAAGACGTCTCTGAGATTTGACACATTTTGAAACACCGTCACATAACAGCCTATCCGACTGCAGAGAAAGGAAACATTTCAACACTCAGACCTATAAGCACAGCATTCCTCTGAAGTTCAAGAGGAATGTTTACTTGGAATCCCCGGTCCACAGAAATTCCCCTGAAACTCAGACTGTGTTCATTAGCTGCTGATGACGGTTGACCGTACCTCTGATAAAGAACAGGCAGTTCCTCTCGCAGCTCATTATTTATCTCCTCGAAGACATTCTGGGCTTTGTTGAACTCCTCTTCTGCCTGTGGAGGATTTGGAAGAGCATGTAAAAAAGCCCCACAACAGCAGTTTAAACCACTTATCAGCCAACACTCTGCACTTCTGTTATTGCACTTGAAGAGTGAAGCCACCTTGGTTATTTTGGCTTCATCCTTTTTCTTAGCACTCTGCAGACCTTCCAAGTGGTGACGTGTTGAATCATAGTCCACTAGTTTCCGTCCGCGTTTTGCTACTCGTTCCTAAAATCAAATGACACTAGTGTTTGAGTGTCTCCAAGAGTCGGTCTCGCATGTGGCTGGAGGTCTGGAAGAAGCATCACAGTACCTTTACTTCAGGAAACTGGCTTGTGTAGTTGTCCATAGTGCGGATCAGCTGGTCGTATATTTTCTCCTCATAGTCGTTCCACAGCAAGTCCTCGCTCTAGAAGACACAGTTACACATGTCTGACATATAGCCATCATCATCATCATCATCAGATTTATAGAATTATATTTGAATAGATGGACTCATAATCCGGTTTTAAGCAGAGCCCTGATCCACAACCAATAACTAAGCAAATGGTCTAATATATTATATAAAAGACAAATATCTGATATTACAGCAGTATTTATAGAGCGCACATAATTCTCACATGTTCACAACTAAATTTTCTGTTACAACCTTAACACACCACACACTTCAAACACTAACTTAGTCCCTGGACGTTTAAAGCCGCCCTTCCTAATACGCTCAATCTGCTCCGCTCAGTCAGTTGTTGGGTCGAAAAAGATCAGCACTGCTGAAACACCCCCCCAAAAACTTTTTTTTGTATGGTAAATTATGAATAAATGGACACTTCAGCTGCTACAAGGAATAAAAGGCCAAGATGCTTCACGCTGCATCACCACACTGACGACATCATCCCTGACGTTTGTCTGTGGATTATCTTCTGGTGATTGTCATGCGCTAAAAGGCTTGGCGAATCACTGACAGATATACGGTGGACCAGAAAATCAAACTACAAAGTCATCACATTGTTCCCAAATACTTTCAGTTCTGCTCATCCCCATGAAACCGGCTTCATTTGTAAAAGACACGGATCTTCCCATGTCAGGGTTCATTTGGCTCAAGTGCTGTGGATACCGAGATAGATATATATAAAATAAGTTTTACTGGTCATGTGAACAAGTGAAAGAACAATAAAATGACCCATTTCTGAACCTTTGTAGGTATTTTCATTAAAGAAAAAAAAGTCAACTTCTAAACTTTCCATTTGCTTGCCTGTAAATTTGAAAAGAATGTGAACTTTGATATAATGTAATAAAATGGTTATAAAAGTGCATGGAATAATATTTATACATAACTATGTGACTTGGTAAATGGCTACTTGAACCAGTGTTCAGGTTTTGCAGGGCTTCGAAAATGTTTTTGCCCCCTTAAAGATTTCTCCTGTTTGATTTAAAACATGTGACAAAAAAGTACAAATGTCAGTATAAAAAAAAAAAAAAAAAAAAAAAAAAAAAAAAAAAAAACAACAACTTGTGTAAATACAAAAACACAGTTTTTAAAAGATGATTTTATTTATTAAGGGGGAAACAAAGCGATCAAAACCAACCCAAAAAAAAAATATTTCTTCCTCAAAAAGTGAACTTTTTGAAGGTGTGCATCCCATCACACCTGGAGAAAAACTAAGACTTTCAGAAAAAGATCATGCAGCCAGGCATGGTGGTGGGAGCGTGATGGTCTGGGTTGCGTGCAGCTAAAGGACCTGGATGACTGTAACTGACGAAAGCATGAAGTCTGCTCTCTACCAGAAAATCATGATGGACAATATCTGGATCTCAGTCTGTGACCTCAACCACAAGCACATTTGGGTTATGCAGCAGGACCACGATCCAAAGCACACCAGCAACATCATGACACCTCTGGATGCGCCACCCCCCCCCCCCCACAAAAAAAAAAAAAAAAAAAAAAAAAAAAAAAAAAAAAAAAAAAAAAGGTGCAAGACGCTAAACCGGGACGTTCCTCCAATATAGACGCAGACCCCCCCAAAAAAATAAATAAATACAGCTCACTTCAATAATACGTCACTAGTCCTTAAGAGAAATTACACTAGGCAGCATCCCTGGGTGCAAAAAAAAAAAAAAAAAAAAAAAGTGGATTTTAATGGAAAAAAGCTCAGTAGAAAATATGAAGATGGTGCAAAGAGACAAGAGTTGACCAGAGCTACTGCAGCAGGCCGCCAGTGGCGTGGCGCCATTCTGGAAAATGTCCCTGCAGAGCAGCGCTGAGGCACGTGCCCACAAAAGCTCTTCCTAATCTTACCTCCGTGATGACGCCAAGGTCCTCCACTCCTTTCCAGTCCGATTCATAGATGTCGTGCAAGGTCTGGGAAAGTCTCTTGGACGTCTCATGCACAGCTGTGGAAAGGAATTATAAAAAAAGGACACAAAGGGAATTCTTAAAATATAATCTTGAGTTCACGAGGATCAAATTATTGTGCAACTTGAGCAAAGAATGGAGCTCTGAGGTGGTATTGTTTAAGACTTTGTGGTGCTGTTACTACACCCAAAGCGAAAAGTCAGACCACCGCCGGTTTCCTGACTGGAGCCAACGGTCCAGGAACAACGGCCGACGAGAAACAGTCTTGTACATGAATCATGCACAGTGTTATGTCTGCTGTTTTTCCACTACAGGACTTCATTTGTTCTTGTAAAACATGACAAACAGAGAATTGCAACAGAGAATCCAAGAATAGAAGGAATTCACTTCCCTTATTTTTAGCTTTCCTGAGCAAAGAGCAGCGATGGATAAACACTTTGTATGCATATCTGGTATACGGTTTAAAAACTCACCTTTCACTGCCGAATAGTAAGCTTTGACATCTTTAAATAGCCTGTTTCCGTCATTCTGTGTGCAAAAAGGGAAAAAAAAGAAAAAGAAAAAACACCCATAATGCAAGTGAGATCCAGAGGCAGCATCTGTGTCGGTGATCTTCGTCACTGTTGCGCAATCACTTCTTACAAAATCTCAAAATCAAGAAGCTAGACGGCGGGCTTCTTCAGGTTCCTGTCTACCATTTCCTGCACCCAGTTTATACAGGATTAATACCCAACAACATGACCACAACAGGTTTAAATCAAATAATCACAACATTTAAAGTGGTATTGGTAATGGGGAAGTGAAAGCAGCAAGTCTTCTCAGCATGCAGACTTCCTTCCTGCTGCTTCTCATTAATGTGCACAGCAGTTGTTGGGTCAAAGTCAGAGGAGATTAAACATAGTTTCCAATTAGAAGATGTTGCAGCTGTAGGACTGTGATAAATAATATTACGCAACAGTAACACATGACTTAAGTACCATGAAAAAAAAAAAAAAAAAAAGACAATTTTTTTAGGTTTTACTGAAACATCTGCTGCACTTCAGCCAAGATATAAGGATTAAATAGACAACCATCCTTTTCAATCAGACCTTTACAACTCTGTTCTAAATCTCACACTTTGTATTGTACACACACACTACACACACCACACATGCTTCCTTAAAAATAAACCTGACATTGAATACCGTCCGTCTGTTGTGCACAAAATATTGTCGCCGTCTCCAACCAGTGCACACACTCTCTGTCCTCCCTGATCTGATGACCTGAGATATTCCACAACTATCAATTTTAGAAATAAGTTTCCTAATTTTAACAGCCAATGAGTTAAATTCAGTTTTGTGTAACTTATAGTCCATTTCAGTTAAAGGCGTCCATGTCACCTGCCACTGTTATTCATTAAAATTAACAGCTGTAAAAATAAATCATAGTTTTGTCATATTTGCTTATTTTCCTCGAGATTCGGTAATCCTGGTCACAGCGCCTTATGGTTGCTGGTCCCTCCACAAAACTGATGTTGTCCTGAGTGTTTCGCTTCAAGTACAGCTTCTTAAGTTCAGGTTGCTGTTTACATGGCAGTTTTTCAGAGTATGGCCTTAATCTGATTATGACCAGAGTTTTGTGGACCATGTAACTGTAGTCATATTTCCAGACTCGGAGCACCCCAAAACTAAGACGGACAGCTGTGTGAAACGTTGCCCCGGTAGTAACTTATTAAATATTATTTCTATTATGCTTCTTTCAACATGGAGTTTCTTAAAATGGGAAGAAAAAAAAAAAAAACACTTTCTCCTAAAATTTACAATCTAGGGTAACTTTATTGCATAAAGGAATCCTGGAGACATAACAGTATTTATGAAGGGCAGATAAGAAAAACCGAGTTAGATGTTGATTCAAGCCTTCTGGATGTCAAGGCCAAGTGCATTGCCTGAACTTGGGGGGTTGGTACTTCTTTGCAACGTCGGAAAAATAAACACTGTTTGCTTAGTCTCAACAAATTCTAATTACCTGGAGAGTTGTGTTGAAAGGAGTGTCAGACGATAGAGAAGCCGTTTAGGCAGAGAACGCTGCTTAAAGCCAAGTTTAGGATGAACTGTTGAAGTGTTGCAGCAGTGAGCAGAGGACGAGCATGTGGGGAGAGCTTCTCGTGTTAGACGCGTTAAAATACCTGTTGCTTGTGGAGGTTCTGGAAACAGAGCTCAAACTGTTCATCCTTGGTTTCCATGGTTTTACCCAGTTTCTGAAGAACCTAAAGAATAGAGAAAAAAAAAAAAAGCGCCACAAGGTTTGACTTTATCAGTAATAAAACAGCAGCTCCACAGTAAACATATTTATACATGTTACACTGCTTATGCTGAAAAAGCTCAAGTGATGGCGCCCGATTATGCTGAAAGTGTTAGACAGTACGAAATAAAGATGTCCTACAGTGTGGGTTTAATTCATAATTTAAAAAAAAAAAAGGTTTCTCATAAAAATCCTTTCTTGAACTTTAGTACTTAAATTAACAATTTCATATTTAATGGATTTCAACCTCCTTCAGTGGGATCTTTTGCCAAAAATGTATTACTTTGTTTTCATAAAATCAGTATGATTTTCATTTGTGTGAATGCTCAGTTAATTAGGGACATGGTTTAACAGCACACAGGGAAGCCAGGATGTATTCAAGTGGTTGCAGTCTGAAACTGTGCCTCTGTATGTCCCAAAGTGCATAATTTAAAACAACTTTTCCAAAGTGTAAATGTACAGCTGAGAAATAGACTTGTCAACACCAACTCTGTGGAGCAGCTTCTCTTCCTTTAAGGCAGTTTATATGCGAGTAAATCAACAGTAAATTAAAGTGATTGTTTGGTTTTTTTAAGCCAGATGATCTTATCAGATGAGCACTCCATCACAACAAACTGGCGCTCATACACAAAGAAATCAGACAAAATACGCAGCCACTTACAGTCCACCGTGTGCAGCTGTGTAAAAGCAACAAGGGCACATTGCATAAAAAAAAATAAAAGGTTTTCCTCCTAAAACACTAAATTGAAAAATTCTGTAGTTTCTGTTTCAGGAGGTGCAACAGTGAAATCAAAAACGAGTCAGCCACAAACACAGAAAGACGCAGCAAGCAAGAGGAAGTGCAGTCAGGAAGTGGCAGCCTTTGTATGTCCCCACACATCTGTACAGCTCTGAACAACACTCTTACAGGCTACCGTTTTATAACGGCTACAAGTGGCACTCAGACTGCAGGGGTCCAAACACACACTTGGACACCCACAGTGTGGATCATGGTCTTGGACGTTGAACAATGTGCAGAGAGTTTTGCTTGGTCCGGTAAATCATCGGCGTGTCCACTGTCATGCTGAGGTCCTGTTGGTGGGCTCGCTTTACTTTGAGCACTTTAAACAAGACCCATTAAATATAACAGCACATACTTGGAAGGTTGAAGTACTAATGCATTGCAAGAGCCAAAGGTGGTAATTCTCTTTGTGGGAAAGATGAAATAAAAAGTAATTCTCATGTTTCATATGAATCGTGCTTGAAAGCCAGGCTAGAAATAGAAGTTCCTCCCTCTTTAGATGTTATCTGCTTCCTGAGAAGCTGAAATTGAGTCTTTCTAAAAAGGAAAAATGTTGTATTTTCACCACTTTACAACCTGACACTGACTTCAGCTCGCTGGAGCTTGTCTCACATGCTTTACCAAAGTCATAACTTCAACTCACGCGTACATAACAGCGACCTGCGCGTCTCACCTTCTCCTGAGCTCGATTAAAAGACTTCTGGACCCGTTTGGCGAGGAATCCAGCTCCAGCCTGGAGGTTCGGGCCCATCTTGTTCTCCGCCATCGTCAGTCGTCTCTGCGTTGCTCTTCCTCCCGTTTGTTGCCTTGCTGCTGCTGAGCTGCAATCTCACTTTAAGTTGGTGTAGGTGGGGCAACAAATGTCAAGTAAGCAGGGAGTGATCGGACCTACCCAGCAGGAAAGAACCACTGCTCACTCCGCATCGTCATCAACTGTCTGCTCGTCCTGTTCAAACGTGTTCTCTGTTTTTGCCAGTCTTAATCTGATCCGCAAACACTGTTGGGAAACTTTACCTGGTTTGCACCTGTTCTCCCTAGTCGAGCAACGGCGGCACTCACCTGGAAAGTATGTGCGTAATTACGCTTCTGTCACGGTGCAGATGCGGAGCTGATTCAGCAGGGTGACGCAGGTTGCCCGAGGCAGGAATTAGTAGCGGGAACCAGGAGAGAGTGTGTGTGTGTGTGTGTGTGTGTGTGTGTGTGCGCGCGCGCGCGTGTGTGTGTGTGTGTGTGTGTGCGCGCGTGTGTGCGCGCGTGTGTGTGTGTGTGTGAAAGAGAGAGAGAGAGAGAGAGAGAGAGAGAGAGAGAGATGTCAGTAATAGAAGCTCACCTGTGACTGAAGATTTGCTAAATGTTTCATTTAGTTGTAAGTTAAGCATTCATCCTTTCATTAAACATATCCCATTATAGATTAAGATTAGTTTAGTTCAAGATTTGGCCAAATGTATGCAATGGTTATGGCTGGCATAAACCAGCAAGTCAGTGTAATGCCTATTTTAGTTACTTCTTGTTCTAAAATATATTTGTTAGGACTATCAGATGGTCTTCAGAGCATTCAGTGAATGTTTGCACATTAGGACATCCACATGAAGAGGCTTTGTGTTTAAATAAGCACTTTGTTGAAGATTCAACACATTTATTTGTCATTGTTTCCTGACAATGAAATTATGAGAGCAACAACTCTTAAGGTGCAGTTTCATCATTAAATAAAAAACAAAACAAGAAAGAAGAATTTAAGCCATATACAGAAGGCTGTAGATAAATGTTTTGCACATCATGAAGTAGGACGTTATAATGGTGCAAATTGTAATTGTGTAATGTAATTGTGAAAGTTATGAAAGGTACACTGATACCATTGGGTTTATCAGGCTGGATATGGGATTGGTGGTTTTTTTTGTTTTTCCTTTATTTTCTCACACATTCAGGACGTGTGGCAGATAGCTATGTTAGGGATCAGTCCAAGGTCTGTTATTGAGTTGGGTTATAGGAGATGTAATTTAAAAATGTAACATGTAAATGAGTTTCCAATAAATCAGTGATGCATATCAGTGAAGAGTAATTGGTGATTTAAGACAAAAAGTCCAAACTGTATCCTGATGGTGATCCATCCATCCATCCATCAGCTATACCCGCTTTATCTGTTTCCGGGTCACGGGGGTCTGTCGGAGCCTATCCCGACGCATATCAGGCGAAAGGCAGGGGTACACCCTGGACAGGTCGCCAGTCTATCCAGGGCCACATACAAACAACCAATCACACTCACATTCACACCTAGGGAGAATTTAGAAAGATCAATTAACCTACCTTGCATGTTTTTGGACTGTGGGAGGAAGCCGGAGTACCCGGAGGAAACCCACGCAAGCACGGGGAGAACATGCAAACTCCACACAGAAAGACCCACCGGGCCGGGAATTGAACCGGGAACCTTCTTGCTGTGAGGCAACAGTGCTAACCACTAAGCCACCGTGCTGCCCCTGATGGTGATCTTCTTATTAAAATATTTTTGAATTTGAAATTAAATTCATCAGACTTATCAAACTTATGCAGAATTTGCTTAAATTTTGCTACAAATCCTACTGCCTCAACTATGGTTAAAAAAAAAGATTAAAATAAATAAAAAAAATAATAAAAGCAACAGGCCTGCGTGTCTCCCAGCATGCACACCTGCCTTCGTTAGCTCTCATCATAAAATAAACCCATAACTGAAGTCACACCCACTAAACTAGAGCAATGAAACAAACAAACAGACAGGTTGTGACACAATGCATTTAACTATGCGATACATAAACCAACCCACAAAAATACGTTGTTGGACTTCAAGTATATCTTATTTGACTATTTGTATCTCATTGGTTCCCTCAACTAGGACTAAAAGTATGTTTAAACCACTGGGGCCACAGTATGTTGTTAGTAACGCCTTTCTGCAGTGTAATATTATGCTGGTTACAAACCTGCGTTGTCTTACATTAACCAGCAGGTGGCAAAAGACTCTAGATTCTGGTATCAACCTGCGTCAACTCCAAATAAAGACAAGATTAAAGCTGCACCGCCCATAGCACATTTATTGTCAGTGATCTATTTAGTATGTTGTTAGCAGTTGTCACACAAACCAATAAAGTAATTGTTCTTTGCATGCTATTTTAACATTTATTATTAGTTTTACTGCTGTTTATAATTGGGATTATTTGCCTTTCCTAGGGGTGTTTTCCTAATATCCGCCGAACCTTATGTTATCAAGCTCTTTGTTTTTTTCATTTTCATTTTACTTAAACCACGTTAGATCAAAACCATTTAATTCTAAAATATCTTATAACTCGTTCTTACAGCTTCACGGCATGTAAAATAGGCAACTTTGTGATGTAAGTAAAGATTGATATGTTTTGTAGCACGAGACTTGCCGTGCGGGCGGGGTTGTTACTGTTTAACTAAAATGACCTCCACGGTGAATATATTGACACACATCGAGCGTACCCAGAGCAGTGAGACAGGAAAAAGCAGGAGGCGTTTGGCGCCGGTTATAGTTAGCTGCTGACAGTGGAGGGAGACGGAGCCAGGCCGGCAGATCGGCTGCCTTGTGGTTCTTGGACAACGTGCGTAGACACGTAGACTCTCGAGCATTTCCTTTACCGAACTGTTAATTTATTTATCTGTCCCTCAAACCGAGCCTCGGGGAGACGTCTGTCAGGGTTCGCCCCGCGCAACCGGACGGAATTACCTTGAAAATGCCTCCCATCGAAAATGACACCGGGAAGAATGAACTCAAATCTGAAATACAGCAGCTTATTGACTCCAATCAAGTGATCGTTTTTAGCAAAAGCTATTGTCCATTTTGTGTTAAGGTAAGCAATTGTATTTTACTGAGCCGCTCTGAAACTTTTCTCCCGCGAACTGCTCGGGCTCGGCCTAATTCCTGGCGCGTCCCTGCTACCACGGAGCAGCCGGAGTTCGTCCTGTAGGAATCGGTCCATGCGGAAACATCCATACAGATAAAGAGGGAACCGTTTACACCCCGACAAAGTTAACCAGGGGTCGGTTTTAGTTGAATACGGTTAAATTTGAAACTTGCTTGAACGTGGCGACACTTCTATGAAGTTAGCTTGCGTAAGTGTTGGTCGCGTCTAACTTCAGACGCAATTAAAAAGCGGCGTCACTGTGATGCGTATTTTATTTACGAATTAGTTACGTTTCATAAAAACTGTTTAAATACCATACCATCATATTTGTCTCGTAGAGGTTATGGGCTAAGTACGAAACAGTTGAAACGGCGTTTTTAGTCAGAGATGATGGATGCGCAGTATTAGATTCAGCTGAAGGAAACGTAACGTCCTTTATATGTTTATATATATAATTTTGCAGGTGAAAGATTTGTTCAGGGAGCTGAATGTCGATTGTAATGTGGTGGAGCTGGATCTCATAGGTAAGTGTGACAAGTTTTAATTTGCATCAGAGGTTAAATGTTACTGTCCATTGTTAAATTTGACAGACAAAATGACAGTTGTAGCATATTTTGACTTTATTCCTTTACTTGCGACTTGGTTGAGCACATTTTCAAATTTTTTACATGCAATTTATAAATAGTACATTGCAAGTAGAGGTTGGTGGATAAATGCCTGCGAACATGCTATCAGATCACCCACGACTGAGGCTTGTTCTCTACTGTCAGGTATTTTTCTGTTTATGTAATATGTCTTTAACAAAGGAAGTAAAGGCTGTTGCACTGCTCACTCCGTCCTCATCATGTACATTTTTCTTTGTCATTCAGTAAGAGGTTTTTCCCTTTTTTATACTTTAATTTGAATCCAGTTTTCAGCCATTCCGTTCGGAAACGGATCTCTGTAATCTATACAGAAAAACGGATAATTTTTTGCCTGCCCTCCTGCCCCTTCAGCATCTCAAAGTGCTGTGTCATTTACTGAGGAAGGTCTTGAGCAATACCTTGGTCTCAGATGTTACAGTGCTGGTACCATGTTTTATGACATATCAGTTAAAGATTGAACTTCATCACCGTCAAGTCTGACTTAAATGTTTGATATGAAAGGTCTAAACCAGATAATGAAACTGTTGTATTACTACTTGAGTTGGTTAGATTTACACAGTTGGACCGTACTGTGAATTGTGACGTAAACCATTCATGCAGGTTTGGCTTGCAAATAAATTCTACAGTATTTAGTTTCAGTGAGTGTGCGATACAATCTCATCAGGAACAGCAGGAGCCACTGCAGTAAAACTTTTATCTGATTGGTGAATTATCACTGCTGAAACAGATCTAACTACATGCGAGCTTGATTTTTTACTTTCCTGTTGGAGGGATGCAGAGAACTAGACTCTTGTGAACATTTTTACCTGCACAGCAGTGTATGTGTTGATCTGCAGTTAAATCCTCAAACCAGTAGTTTACAGCAGGTTTCCTCCCATGTTGCATTAAACAGTGACTGTAAACAAGTTTCAGGTTATAATTTGGTTTCTTTAAGAACGTGAGCTAATTACAAACCAGTCTACGGGAAGTGACAGCATCACAGATGTTGGAGGAGGTCGGGGCCCAGCAGTTGCTCAGGCAGTTGGATATAGGAATAAATGTTATGTTATTTAATGAGAAAATGTGTAGAATCTACAAGACCCCTTCAAACAGTAGTCATTTTGCAAAATGAATACAATTGTGAGTTATCTAACAAGACATTAATGAAGCCAACCGTTCTCTATAGCTAGGAGACGGCAACCCTGACCAAGAGTCGGGAAGTGGAGCAGAAGGTCCTTTCTTAGAGTGATGAGGATGAATTTGGAGAAAGGGAGAGGGTTTGACACTTCAAAAGTAGGAGAAGTTAGACTGGGATGGTTTGGACATGTGAAGAGGAGAGATGATAAATATATTGGTGGAAGGATCCTGAAGGTGGACCTGCCACTTAGGAGAAAAACTGAAAGATTAAATAAGAGGTTTGTGAAAGAGGATATGCAGCAGGTTTGTGTGAGGGAGGAAGTTGCAGAAGACTAGTTAAGATGAATCCACGTGATCTGCGGTGGCGACTCCTAAAGGGAAACGCCAGAAGAAGCAGCCAAGGCTCTCTCACAGAGGAAACGTGTCCTATCTCACTGGAACATTTAATTGAATTCTGTGCTTTACCTTATAATTTGTGTTTCACGTTATGCATTAGCAAATCCACTTGGTCATTTTTTTTTTCTAACTATGGTTATAGTACTTGTGTAATATTATTTTGTTGTTTTTTTTGCCAGAGAATGGAGCAAACTATCAGGATACGCTGCTTGAAATGACTGGACAGAAAACAGTTCCTAATGTTTTCATCAATAAGACTCATATTGGAGGCTGTGACAAAACGATGCAGGTAAACATTTAAGACTTCAGTGTTTCTTTTGTTGGTTACCTTTATGATGCATCTCATGTTCAGTGAGAGCTACTTTTTATTCATATAAAATTGTATAATTAAATTCATTCCTTTTGGAGTATTTGTTTAAAGTCTCTTTTACCAGTTGTGACAACTTTTTTTTTTTTTTTTTTTTTTTTTTTTTTTTTTTTTTTTTTTTTTTTTTTGCTACATGATCTGCTTGTCCTAGTTGTGTGTTGATGGGAAATTGTGTTAATGTTTTGTGTCAGGCTCACAAAGACGGCAGCCTGCAGCAGCTGCTCAGCGGGGAGAACAAAGCCTACGATTATGACCTGATAGTCATCGGAGGAGGATCAGGAGGCCTGGCCTGCTCAAAGGTAACAGGCAGCATGTTTGGAGTTTTCTGTATCATGGTTGGTTTAATAATTTTTATTTCGTATACACAAATGATCAGAACTGATGTGAAACTGCAAGTAATTTTCATTATGTTATCATTCTACTTTTTACACCTAAAACGTGTGTAATCTGATGCAAAATGGCAAGAATTGAAAGTGGTATGAACTTGTTTTTGAACAACAGTTGTGGGTAAGGTTGCACTAACGTTGGCTCCACTGACAATAGGAAGCTGCCACATTGGGGAAGAAGGTCATGGTTTTGGACTATGTTGTTCCTACGCCAAAAGGAACCTCCTGGGGTAAGATGCCCTCTTTTATTATGCTTTCAAAAAGCATATGTTGTGTTGTGTGTTTATCTAATTTAGTTTCTTGCAAGCAGTTTGACTGTCTTGTGTTTCAAAGGTCTTGGTGGAACCTGTGTGAATGTGGGCTGCATTCCCAAGAAGTTGATGCACCAGACAGCTTTACTTGGAACAGCCATGCAGGATGCACGAAAGTTTGGCTGGGAATTTGATGAATCAGGTGAGGGGAAATGACCCGGAGGTAGCATGGGGGATGGGTTTTTTTGTTGTTGTTTTTTTAATAGCAGCTTGATGTGGAAAACCAGAGGCGTAATTCTCCTTTTTTCTCAAATGATGTTTAATTTGTCTTCAGTGAAGCATAACTGGGAGACGATGCAGACGGCAGTGAACAACTACATCGGGTCTCTGAATTGGGGGTACAGGGTGGCGCTGAGAGACAAGAATGTCAACTACGTCAATTCCTACGCAGAATTCATTGAACCTCACAAAATCAAGGTACTTAATTATTTATAAAATAAGCATAACTTCTAATTCAACCAATGTGTTTGACTGGGGCTTATGGTTTATTTTATGGTTTATGGTTTTTGACAGGCAACAAACAAACGAGGGAAGGAGACATTTTACACATCGGACAAGTTTGTCTTGGCTACAGGGGAGAGGCCACGGTACCTGGGCATCCCTGGAGACAAAGAGTACTGCATCACCAGGTAGGAAAACAAGGCCGGGACACATGATGACTCGCACTAACGCAAGGCTTTTGTATTGGCTCTGTTTATTTAGTGTTGCTGGAAGCCCCATCCAGAACTCATACCAGTGATTTGTGTGTGTGGAATATTTTATTTAAAAAAAACACAGTGTTTGGGTTTTGTAATCCCTGGATGCAAACACGCCTATTTAATGATCTTGCAGGTCGATGCGCGTCAGGGTAACCTGTTAATGTCTTTGTTGTCTGATGTTGAAAGCTTATCCTCTGTCTCAAGTGATTATGATGCCGTTTAGCCGGTGGCTTGCTCCTGGTCTTTTATTCCTGTAAAGGCGGTTGCATCCAGTACGTGGTTTGTGACGTAATGTTGTTCTGCAACAGATCATTTCCAAATCTCATTCTGGTTTGGTTGTTGTCATTGGTAAGAAGCAGAAGAGGCGAGTTGCCAGAAGCCTCTTCAGACCGTTGCAGAAACCAAAGATCCTGCAGTAATGAATGTTGGCTACCATTAATCTGCACTAATGGTAGCTGCCATAATTAACTTAAATGTTTTATTAAATCAATTGTGGTTTTTGGTGAAGGCTTTTAAATGGACAAAGGATTTTTACGCTTGAAACTGCGTTCATACAGTAGGAACCTCCTGAAGTTTTCATTTGGCTGCAGCAGATCTCATGATATTCCACTGAAATAAAGTTTGTAGTACATCGTACACAGCGAAACGGGTTTTTCAAGCTCTTTGATTATTATTTTTGGTTTGTTTGTTTTTGTATTTTTGTTTTAACCCCCCTTTGCACTCATCAAACTCTCCTTTGTTTAACTAGTGATGACCTCTTCTCGTTGCCTTACTGCCCTGGAAAGACCCTGGTTATTGGGGCGTCCTATGTGGCTCTGGAGTGCGGCGGCTTCCTAGCTGGCATCGGGCTCGATGTCACAATCATGGTACGGTCCATCCTGCTGAGGGGATTTGACCAGGACATGGCCAACCGTGCTGGAGAGCACATGGTGGAGCACGGCGTCAAGTTCCTCCGTAAATATGTCCCTGTAAAGGTGGGTGAAGTGCAACTGTGGTGGTTCATGCTCAGCTAGATCTTGGGAATTCTGTCAGGGCGACCAGATGCATTTTCTTTTCCCTTTCTGTCTAAAAATGTTAAGGTTACAAGAGTGAATTGCATTTGGCACAAAATGCCAGTGTGGACTTTAAATGGTGTGTCATACAATTTATTATTGGAACGTGCAATGATGCATGATTTTAGCTCTCAGCTCATCATTTTGTCAGAAGTTTAACATTTCCACCTGTTTCAGATCGAGCAGCTGGAGGAAGGTTCTCCTGGCAGGTTGAAGGTGACGGCCAAGTCCACAGAAACGGATGAGCTCATCGAGGGAGAGTACAACACGGTGCGTTTTCTTTCACCGCTTCCATTTGTTACGCGTGTTGCTGGCGTCACATTTTGTGCAGACGATACGCCCTTTTTCTTTTTTGTGCTATGGAATTGCATGTTTGTTTAAAATTAGATAACTAAAAGTGCACAACGAATAACGGTTTGTTTTGAACAGGAAGCATGAAAATGTCACGCTTCATGTTCACAGTGACAAAAGTCAGTTTCCTCCTAAAATTAAAACAAACCATCATCATTTCCTGCATGGAAAATGTCCATTACCACGAATACTGTATGTTTTTTGTAATGAATTGGTTTGTGCACTATGTAAATCTCACTTTATTAATTGTATATGCACATGACCTGATCTAAAGATAAATAGGTAAATATTAAAAGTTTTGTCATGATTATAGTTAGTCAAGTTAGATTTTCAAACTTGTCAAATTTCTAGAGGGAGGAATGTATTCATGTGGTTATACTAATGGGATAATTTAAGGAAGGAAATAAAGGATTCACTATTCCCTCGCTCTTTCCGCTGTTGTCACTATTCATATACAAATAAAGCAGCACCAGCAGCTGTTTTGACTCTGAACTTGTAATCAAACAATCTTTTTCTCCGTTGCTCAGGTGTTGATAGCAGTTGGTCGAGATGCGTGCACAGACAAGATTGGGCTGGACAAGGCAGGGGTCCATGTAAACCCCAAGTAAGTCCACTTTCTTCCCGCTTTATTTGATGGTGTCTATACATGTCACATTGCACGTGGCAAGCTGTGCCTTTAAGAATCTTGTAATGGTCATAATGACTCAGCAGTGCTCTGCTGAGGCACCGTGAGTGTGCGGGGGGGTGGAGAGAAATGAGGAGTGACCTGTTGGTCAGATGAGAAGCTGTGGTATTATGTGTCAGTGGTTGCTGGAAAGAAGAACTTGCCTGCATGTTGGGGGTTACGATAATTAGTTTTGCTTAATTACTTCAATAGCACAATGTTGGTCGTTCCTGTTTTCTCCTCATTTGAACTTCCTAGGAGTCTTTAGAACTATATAAAGAACAGTTTGTAAACTAGATAAACAGTATGACAGACTTGTTGGTTGTGCAGAGCGGATTCTAATTTTACAAGCTTAGAAAATGGAGCCTTTTATTTGAGGTTTTCATCTGGGCTCTTTTTTGTGAATAAATAAATAGTCGAGCCTGTGCGGCCAGCGGGGATTAAGACGGCATGTGGCCAGTTTAAGAGTACTGTTGGTCATATGCCCCGGTCTTATGATCATAGCAGTTTTCAGAGAGCGTACATGTAGCAGGGTCCACCGGGATCAGGAGCCGTCACTCCGTCTGTTGGGTTTTCCAATGGGACATTTCTAAATCCGGTCTCTTGCATGTCTGTCAGAATAATTAAAATGCATATGGGTTAATTAATCCTTGTGGATGGCTTCAGTTTACTACCTTTCAGGCATTGGAGTACAAAAATGTCCTCTTCCATAAACGTATAAGAACATTTAGATTTTTTTTTTTTCTTCTTCTCATTTTTCTTGCGCAGATCTTTCATTCAACTTCAGTCTTTAAAAAAAACAACCATATATCAAATTATTTCTAACTTATATTTACAATTTGATGACATTGTCACTTTTTTAAATGACGGGAAAAATTGAGAAATTATTTTTCATATAATACATGTCATGGGGCTGGAGATGTTTAAAAAGATCAGACTTAAATATAGCAAAGTTTAGTCATCATATGCAGTATAATCACATATTCTCCAATATATATGTTTCATTTTGGAGAAAAATAGTCAAATTTGTTACTCTTAAGTGTTTACCATGAGATTCCATCATTTTCCTGTTAGTGGCCATGTTACAAAACCACATGTAATGTCTTTAATGGTAAAAATACAAAAAAATGAATAAAAATTTATGTTGCTACTTATCTTTAGTACATTTAAGACTGATCTTTAAGAAAAAAGCAATGCCCAGCCCCCCCCCCCAACATGTATTAGGAAATTAGGTGTGTTTTTTATATATATATATATATATATATATATATATATATATATATATATATATATATATATATATATATATATATATATATATATATATCTATATATATATATATATATATATATATCTATCTATATATATATATATATATATATATATATATATATAAAAATTTAGCAATTGGTGTTAAAACAATTAATGATTCAGTGTATTGCTGACATTTTTATGAAATTTTTAAATTACAATTTCAAAAATGTTCTTGAAGACAAATCTCTTGTATTTATTAAAAAATAAAATGAATCTCCTACGTAGGAACGCAGCCAAACTCTAGGGCAAAAATAGCTGAAAAAACAAAACTCCCTAACAAGGCGAAAGTACTTTGTCATGTTGTTTTTTTTGTTTTGTCTTGTAAAACCTGCTAAAGACCTAATTTGAGTTTTAAAAGTTAAAAGTTAAAAAATAGCATTAGTGTATATTAAAACATTAAGTGTATATAAAAAATGTTTTTGTCTTGTGTTAATGGTTGGTACCATGAATTGGTAAAAGTGTGTGTGTGTGTGTGTGTGTGTGTGTGTGTGTGTGTGTGTGTGTGTGTGTGTGTGTGTGTGTGTGTGTGTGTGTGTGTGTGTGTGTGTGTGTGTGTGTGAGACCTCACTGACCTCTTTGCCATCTTTTAGAAATGGAAAAATTCCAGTCAACGATGAAGAGCAGACCAATGTGCCCCACATCTACGCCATTGGAGACATTCTGGAGGGAAAGTGGGAGCTGACACCTGTAGCCATCCAGGCGGGCAAGCTGCTAGCACGCCGCCTCTATGCGGGATCAAAAATTAAGGTACGTTTGCCTGCTGAAACGCACCTTTTTTTCTGGAGGTGCAATCTGCCTTTTGTGTAATAATTTAATGTCTTGACAAGATTTCTTTGACTTGACAAAACTGAGTGAGTCTGTGTCCGTGCAGTGCGACTACATAAACGTTCCCACCACAGTTTTTACCCCGCTGGAGTACGGCTCCTGCGGCCTGTCGGAGGATAGGGCCACTGAGCTGTACGGACAAGAAAACATTGAGGTAAGAAGCCAAATAATTAATGAGACGTCTCATTCACCCGAGTGTGAACCCTGTGGGGTGTTTAATGCCTTACTAAGATGAAACGTACTTCTCATTAAACAAAATGTTTATTCTGTAGCACTTGACATGTGGTACAGGGTATTTTAATAATTCAGTAAAGTGTCAATAACGGAGACGTTGAGTCTGCATGGCCCTTTCTGCAGTATTAATGCAAGTTGCTGTAACTCTTTAGACGTTTTAGTGTGTCGGGAACAAAAAGCACATTTAACAGTGTTCCAGTTTTATACTTGCTCAGCATCGGCTCATTGAACCAACTAAAGTGAAATGTTGGTGAACTTTCAAGCGTCGGAACAGAAATGCCTAATGCATGTTTCTGCTGCTGTATCTTCAGGTGTACCACAGTCTGTTCTGGCCGCTGGAGTTCACTGTTCCTGGCAGGGATAACAACAGATGCTACGCCAAGATCATCTGCAATAAACTGGACAGTGTAAGTTCATGGTTTTATTTACCTCTGTTAACCGTAGCGTTGGCATTTTGTTTTCTCATTTATTAATTGCAGTTTGAGTAGAAGGCTTCCTTTTAAAGATGACGTGCATATTCTAACTGCTGCTGGAACAACAACCTTCTGTCAAGACTGTTAATGTGTGACTGATTCACCTTTCAGGACCGGGTCATCGGCTTCCACTACCTGGGTCCAAATGCAGGAGAGGTGACTCAGGGATTTGGTGTAGCCATGAAATGCGGTGCAACCAAGGAACAGCTGGACACCACCATCGGCATCCACCCGACCTGCGCTGAGGTAAGCAGACAACTCTAGTTTCATCCTTGTTACGTTCTTCTTTAGTTTTGGCAAAACTTCACAAAATTCATCCATTGAGTTGTGAGGTGAAGTTCACAAGTACTGATTTTCAAGAAGCCTGAACCAGGTGCTGGATGGATGTGAGTCAGCTATGAGATGCTTCGGTGTGGGTATATTTTAAGAACTGGTTTGCTTTTTCATTTACACACATCATCACATCTCTTTCACGGTGGTTAAATCTTCCTTTAGAGAAGTGTGGTGCACAAGGGACACAGCTCCGTGTTGGTCTTGTTTTCCCTCAAAACCAGAGTCTTCACAGTGTCACTTCAAAGGTGGCCGTAAATAACAGCTGCATTGACCCGTGTGAATGAAGGAGACTGATTAGTGTTTGTCTCAGGATCCATAAATGTGAGCAGGTGGGAGTGAGGTTTTCAATAAGTGTTAAAACCTATTTTAAATCATTAAAACCTGTTCGTCCACTGTTACTTCCAATTAACTTCTATGTGGCTGTTTAATTTTCTTTGTTGAGGCCACATCAGCTGATTTTTATATACAGTGGACAAAATGTTTTTGTCTTTTTTGTCAGAATGGTGTCTTGATGATCTGTCAAATTAGTTTTGGACTTGGTCAGCGACCACGGTGTAAGGAGACATCTCATCTGTGGACCACTGCTGCTTGATGTAGATGTCTTGACTCTGTAATTGCTGTCCGCTAGTTTATTCTCTACTGTTGAGACGCAGAGGACTTAACGAAACGCTCTGGAGTGAAAAAAGACAGAGGTCTCTTATTGAATAATAAGGAATGAAAAGTCTCGTTTGGGACCAGAATGACGTGAATTAAAGCAGTTTTGTTAGACTACAATATCTGTAGTGTGATTGTTGTCCTTACAGAGAAAACAAGTTGATTTTTAACATTGCAACATCAGTACCAAGTTATTTAAACTCAGTACTCGGGGCGTGGGCCACTGTCTAAACTGCTAAAGCCAAAAGATGAAAAACCAAGTACAAGTTACCAGTACCTGTTATTAACAGTGCGTTTAAATGGTTGTCAGACATCCAGTACAAAGGAGGCATCAAGATCAGATTGCATGTCCGTTATCGCGTAACTGTTGTCGTGGTCGTAAGAAACTAGAACGTTTTGTTACAGCGACGGTCTGTTTTTTTTTTTTTTTTTATTCTGTCAGATGTTAAATGTGTTCCTGAAACAAGCAGGTGGCCTTCACTGCATGACTCCGTGTGTTCTCTTCCTTCCAGGTCTTCACCACTCTGGAGGTGACCAAAAGCTCTGGTGGAGACATCACCCAGGCCGGCTGCTGAGGTTAAACCCTGCTCGTTTAGCAGGCTGCATTCACGTTAAACTCCCGCAAACGCCTCTTAGTTCCCAGTCAGCTTTAACTTGGGCTTCACCCGAAGCCACTCAGTCCAGAGCATTTGTTTCTCAGGATAAAAAGTAGAAGCGCTCATTTATGCTCTTGGGAGAACTAAGAGATGGCTTAAAGATGCTAGGGCATGACGTGCGGTACTCTGGCTCTTTTAGAGGGAGTTTGTGAGTGTAGTCTGCTGAACAGCGGGGTTACTCTGCTGATGTACCTGCTGGGCTCTACCAGCATGTTCCTTTCAGGGGAGTGCCGGCATGCACCAACTGTGTGTGTTTGGGCTGTTTTTGATGTCCTGGCCCTTAACCTGAAATCCTGAGGTGGGCAAGGATTGATGTCCCTTTACAGAGGAACCTGATGGTAGCCCAACGCCTTCGTCCAAAAGTTCAACTTCATAGAATTGTCCCTTCGTAGAGGGGGTTCAGAGACTGAAATTCACATGTTTGAGGTCCACTCGGGTCTGAATACATGCATGGCTCTATCGTAGATTACAACATCTTCATCATTCCACACATCCCTTCTAGTTTAGGATTAATTTGAGGAATATACTATACAACATTTGACTATTAAATAAAACCACCAGTTTGACTTGAAGAGCCTGCAGACTTTCAAATTTTTGGAGGCCTGTTTTACAATACAAACTAAATTTAAGGAAAAAAAATCACCCCGAGTTTCACTGCCTGTTTGGTTTTGTTTTATTGAAAGAATTTAATGCTTGTTTCACAGCTTTGTTTCCTTCTGCATTATGTACATCTGCATTATGTATATAATTATTCAGTCTTGTAGATGATGATATTCTAAATACTGCCAGTCACATTGGTCATCTGTATAAATGTAGCTGTTTTCTTCCTCAACATTAATAAAGAATGAATAAATCTTCACTTTTGTGCCAGACTTTCCAACCATCTCCATTTTAATTGGTCTAGTAAAACTGTGCTTGCATCAGTTTTAATAGGTGGACTTGTTTTCGACCTGTCTTATATTGTGAAGATTCCTGAAATTTAAAACTAGGACTTGCCAATTATCCAGTTATAACGTCAATAATTTGTAATATGTTTATTTAACTGCATTGTGTGTTTGAGCATGGTGGTCAAATGAATGTTAACATTTAGTTTGAGATCTGTCGGGTTCTCACTGGAGTTTAAAATCTCAATGTTTAAGATTTAAATGCAACTCAATTTTTTTAGATGAGAGTAGTTTTATTAGGGAGCAAACGTATGTAAATTGCACCAGTTTTGAGTTGGAACAAGAAATTTGTTCACGGCAATGTGGCTTTTAATGTTGGCCCAGAGCACAATGTTCCAGTGTCGAATGATGCTCGGCTGTATCTGAATGGGAGCAGTAAACTAGTTGCACTACGATTGTCTGCATAGGTTTATGCTGCCCAATAATAGAACCAAATGGAAAAGTGAAAAGTAGGAGTCCGAATACAGAACACTGTGGAACACCATGGCTGCCAATATTGTATGAAGACTCCACATTCACATGAACAGTCTGATATCCATCAGATAAATATGATTTAAACCAATTAATGCCAATAAAATGCTCAAATCTGCAGAAGCCGTGTGATCAGTTGCAGCATTACCATGGCCTTCTCACCATTTTGTGACACATTCCCACAAAGTTGCGAGCTGGAATTGTCCAGAATGTCTCGGTATGCTGAAGCATTCAGAGTTCCTTTCACTGGAACTAAGGGGCCAAGTCCAGCTCCTGAACAACAACCCCACACCATAATCCCCCCTCCACCAAACTTTACACTTGGAACAATGCAGTCAGACAAGTACCGTTGTCCTGGAAACAGCCAAACCCAGACTCATCTATGAGATTGCCAGAAGAAGCCCTATTCATTACTCCAGAGAACGGATCTCCACTGCTCCAGAGTCCAGTGGTGGCGTGCTTTACAACACTGCACTTGGTGATGTTTGTCTTGGATGCAGCTGCTCGGCCATGGAAACCCATTCATGAAGCTCGCTGCACACCGTTATTGAGCTACTCTGAAGGCCACATGAAGTTTGGAGATTTGTAGTGATTGACTCTGCAGAAAGTTGGCGACCTCTTCGCACTATGCGCCTCAGCATCCGCAGACCCCCCTCCGTCAGTTTACGTGTCTGAGTTGCTGTCGTTCCCAAAGACTTCCATGTTCTTTAAATACAGCTGACAGTTGACTATAATAAAAAATAATATTTAAGAACAAGAAAATTTCATGACTGGATTTGTTGCACAGGTGACATCCCATCACAGTTCCTCACTGAGCTCCTGAGAGCGACTCATTCTTTCACAAATAGTTGTAAAACCAGTCTGCACACCCTGGATGCTTGATTTTTTACACCTGTGGCCATGGAAGTGATTGGAGCACCTGATTCCAAGTATTTGGATGAGCGAATACTTTTGGCAATATAGTGTATATAAGGAAATATATAAGTATTTAAGTATGGTTTAAAGGTGGAGGTGGTGTCAGCCTCCTTCACCTAAACTGGAAGTTGGTTCCATAGTGATGGTTCCTGATAACCGAAGACCCGTTCTCTATAAATCTACATTTGGATCCTCTAGGAACTACGAGTAAACCTGCACTCTGAGAACGGAGAGCTCTGATAGGAGCATATGGTTCTATCAGGTCTTGCAAATATCACAGAGCTAGGCCATTTTGGACTTTATACGCAAGTAATAAAGTTCTGAATTGGATTCTAAGTTTAACGGGGAGCCAATGAAGGGAAGCTGACAGTGGAGAGACGTGGTCTCTGGTTGATTCCTGTCAGCACTCGCGCTGCTGCATTTTGGATCACATGGAGGTGATTCGGCTGTATCAGGTGCAAAGTCACCTATTGACACAAAGTATTTCCTGTTAGTATGTTTTGAACCAGTTTAGTTCCGTAAAGACCTGCCCATTTTTCTTGTGGCCAGCTTGTGACTAGTTGCAACCAGCTTGTGACTAGTTGCGACCAGCTTGTGACTAGTTGTGACCAGCTTCTGACTAGTTGTGACCAGCTTGTGACCAGTTTTGACCAGCTTGTGACTAGTTGTGACCAGCTTGTGGCTAGTTGTGACCAGCTTGTGGCCAGCTTGTGACCAGCTTGTGGCCAGCTTGTGACCAGCTTGTGGCCAGCTTGTGACTAGTTGTGGCCAGCTTGTGACCAGCTTGCGACCAGCTTGCGACCAGTTGTGACCAGCTTGTGACTAGTTGTGACCACCTTGTGACACGTTTTGACCAGCTTGTGACTAGTTGTGACCAGCTTGTGGCTAGTTGTGACCAGCTTGTGGCCAGCTTGTGACTAGTTGTGACCAGCTTGTGGCTAGTTGTGACCAGCTTGTGGCCAGCTTGTGACTAGTTGTGGCCAGCTTGTGACCAGCTTGTGGCCAGCTTGTGACTAGTTGTGGTCAGCTTGTGACTAGTTGTGGCCAGCTTGTGACCAGCTTGTGGCCAGCTTGTGACTAGTTGTGGCCAGCTTGTGACCAGCTTGCGACCAGCTTGCGACCAGTTGTGACCAGCTTGTGACTAGTTGTGACCACCTTGTGACCAGTTTTGACCAGCTTGTGACTAGTTGTGACCAGCTTGTGGCTAGTTTTGGCCAGCTTGTGGTCAGCTTGTGGCCAGTTGTGACCAGCTTGTGGCTAGTTGTGACCAGTTTGTGGCTAGTTGTGGCCAGCTTGTGGCCAGCTTGTGGCCAGTTGTGACCAGCTTGTGGCTAGTTGTGGCCAGCTTGTGACTAGTTGTGGCCAGCTTGTGACTAGTTGTGGCCAGCTTGTGGCCAGCTTGTGACCAGCTTGTGAATAGTTGTGACCAGCTTGTGACTAGTTGTGACTAGTTGTGACCAGCTTGTGACCAGTTTTGACCAGCTTGTGACTAGTTGTGACCAGCCTGTGACTAGTTGTGACCAGCTTGTGGCCAGCTTGTGACTAGTTGTGGCCAGCTTGTGACTAGTTGTGGCCAGCTTGTGACCAGCTTGCGACCAGCTTGTGACTAGTTGTGACCAGCTTGTGACCAGTTTTGACCAGCTTGTGACTAGTTGTAACCAGCTTGTGACTAGTTGTGACTAGTTGTGACCAGCTTGTGACTAGTTGTGACCAGCTTGTGACTGGTTTTGACCAGCTTGTGACTAGTTGTGACCAGCTTGTGACTAGTTTTGACCAGCTTGTGACTAGTTGTGACCAGCTTGTGACTAGTTGTGGCCAGCTTGTGACTAGTTGTGGCCAGCTTATGACTAGTTGTGGCCAGCTTGTGGCCAGCTTGTGGCTAGTTGTGGCCAGCTTGTGGCTAGTTGTAACCAGCTTGTGACTAGTTGTGACCAGCTTGTGACCAGTTGTGACCAGCTTGTGACCAGTTTTGACCAGCTTGTGACTAGTTGTGACCAGCTTGTGACTAGTTGTGGCCAGCTTGTGACTAGTTGTGGCCAGCTTGTGGCCAGCTTGTGGCTAGTTGTGGCCAGCTTGTGGCTAGTTGTGGCCAACTTGTGACTAGTTGTAACCAGCTTGTGACTAGTTGTGACCAGCTTGTGACTAGTTGTGACCAGCTTGTGACCAGTTCTGACCAGCTTGTGACTAGTTGCGACCAGCTTGTGACTAGTTGTGACCAGCTTGTGGCCAGCTTGTGGCCAGTTGCGGCTAGTTGTTACCAGCTTGTGGCTAGTTGTGACCAGCTTGTGGCTAGTTGTGACCAGCTTGTGACTAGCTGTGACCAGCTTGTGACTAGTTTTGACCAGCTTGTGACCAGTTGTGGCCAGCTTGTGACTAGTTGTGACCAGCTTGTGGCTAGTTGTGACCAGCTTGTGACTAGCTGTGACCAGCTTGTGACTAGTTTTGACCAGCTTGTGACCAGTTGTGGCCAGCTTGTGACTAGTTGTGACCAGCTTGTGGCTAGTTGTGACCAGCTTGTGACTAGTTGTTACCAGCTTGTGACCAGCTTGTGGCCAGCTTGTGACTAGTTGTGGCCAGCTTGTGACCAGCTTGTGACCAGCTTGTGACCAGCTTGCGACCAGCTTGTGGCTAGTATTGGCCAGCTTGTGGTCAGCTTGCGGCCAGTTGTGACCAGTTGTGACCAGCTTGTTGCTAGTTGTGACCAGCTTGTGGCTAGTTGTGGCCAGCTTGTGGCTAGTTGTGGCCAGCTTGTGGCCAGTTGTGACCAGTTGTGACCAGCTTGTGGCTAGTTGTGACCAGCTTGTGACCAGTTTTGACCAGCTTGTGACTAGTTGTGACCAGCTTGTGGCTAGTTGTGGCTAGTTGTTACCAGCTTGTGGCTAGTTGTGACCAGCTTGTGGCTAGTTGTGACCAGCTTGTGACCAGTTGTGGCCAGCTTGTGACTAGTTGTTACCAGCTTGTGGCCAGCTTGTGGCTAGTTGTGACCAGCTTGTGGCTAGTTGTGACCAGCTTGTGACTAGCTGTGACCAGCTTGTGACTAGTTTTGACCAGCTTGTGACCAGTTGTGGCCAGCTTGTGACTAGTTGTTACCAGCTTGTGACCAGCTTGTGGCCAGCTTGTGACTAGTTGTGGCCAGCTTGTGACCAGCTTGTGACCAGCTTGTGACCAGCTTGCGACCAGCTTGTGACCAGTTGTGACCAGCTTGTGACTAGTTGTGGCCAGCTTGTGGCTAGTTGTGGCCAGCTTGTGGCCAGCTTGTGGCCAGTTGTGACCAGTTGTGACCAGCTTGTGGCTAGTTGTGGCCAGCTTGTGACTAGTTGTGGCCAGCTTGTGGCCAGCTTGTGGCCAGTTGTGACCAGTTGTGACCAGCTTGTGGCTAGTTGTGGCCAGCTTGTGACTAGTTGTGGCCAGCTTGTGACTAGTTGTGGCCAGCTTGTGGCTATTTGTGACCAGCTTGTGACTAGTTGTGACCAGGTTGTGGCCAGCTTGTGACTAGTTGTGGCCAGCTTGTGGCTATTTGTGACCAGCTTGTGACTAGTTGTGGCCAGCTTGTGGCCAGCTTGTGGCTAGTTGTGACCAGCTTGTGACCAGCTTGCGACCAGCTTGTGACCAGTTTTGACCAGCTTGTGGCTAGTTGTGGCTAGTTGTGACCAGCTTGTGACCAGCTTGTGACCAGCTTGCGACCAGCTTGTGACCAGTTTTGACCAGCTTGTGACTAGTTGTGGCCAGCTTGTGGCCAGTTGTGAACAGTTGTGACCAGCTTGTGGCTAGTTGTGACCAGCTTGTGACTAGTTGTGACCAGCTTGTGACCAGTTTTGACCAGCTTGTGGCTAGTTGTGGCTAGTTGTTACCAGCTTGTGGCTAGTTGTGACCAGCTTGTGGCTAGTTGTGGCCAGCTTGTGGTCAGCTTGTGGCCAGTTGTGACCAGCTTGTGGCTAGTTGTGACCAGTTTGTGGCTAGTTGTGACCAGCTTGTGGCTAGTTTTGGCCAGCTTGTGGTCAGCTTGTGGCCAGTTGTGACCAGCTTGTGGCTAGTTGTGACCAGTTTGTGGCTAGTTGTGGCCAGCTTGTGGCCAGCTTGTGGCCAGCTTGTGGCCAGCTTGTGGCCAGTTGTGAACAGTTGTGACCAGCTTGTGGCTAGTTGTGACCAGCTTGTGGCTAGTTGTGACCAGCTTGTGACTAGTTGTGGCCAGCTTGTGGCCAGCTTGTGGCCTGCTTGTGGCCAGCTTGTGGCTAGTTGTGACCAGCTTGTGGCCAGCTTGTGGCTAGTTGTGGCCAGCTTGTGACTAGTTGTGGCCAGCTTGTGGCCAGCTTGTGGCTAGTTGTGGCCAGCTTGTGACTAGTTGTGGCCAGCTTGTGGCCAGCTTGTGGCTAGTTGTGACCAGCTTGTGGCTAGTTGTCTCCAGCTTGTGGCCAGCTTGTGGCCAGTTGTGACCAGTTGTGACCAGCTTGTGGCTAGTTTTGACCAGCTTGTGGCTAGTTGTGACCAGCTTGTGGCTAGTTGTCTCCAGCTTGTGGCTAGTTGTCACCAGCTTGTGGCTAGTTGTGGCCAGCTTGTGGCTAGTTGTGGCCAGCTTGTGGCTAGTTGTCACCAGCTTGTGGCTAGTTGTGGCCAGCTTGTGGCTAGCTTGTGGCCAGTTGTGGCTAGTTGTGGCCAGCTTGTGGCTAGTTGTCACCAGCTTGTGGCTAGTTGTGGCCAGCTTGTGGCTAGCTTGTGGCCAGTTGTGACCAGTTGTGGCCAGCTTGTGGCTAGCTTGTGGCCAGTTGTGACCAGTTGTGGCCAGCTTGTGGCCAGTTGTGACCAGTTGTGACCAGGTTGTGACTAGTTGTGACTAGTTGTGACCAGCTTGTGGCCAGCTTGTGGCTAGTTGTGACCAGCTTGTGACTAGTTGTGGCCAGCTTGTGGCCAGCTTGTGGCCAGTTGTGACCAGTTGTGACCAGCTTGTGGCTAGTTGTGACCAGCTTGTGGCTAGTTGTGGCCAGCTTGTGGCTAGCTTGTGGCCAGCTTGTGGCCAGTTGTGACCAGCTTGTGGCCAGTTGTGACCAGTTGTGACCAGTTGTGACTAGTTGTGACTAGTTGTGACCAGCTTGTGACCAGTTGTGGCCAGCTTGTGGCCAGTTGTGACCAGTTGTGACTAGTTGTGGCCAGTTGTGACCAGTTGTGACCAGTTGTGACTAGTTGTGACTAGTTGTGACCAGCTTGTGACCAGTTGTGACCAGCTTGTGACCAGTTGTGACCAGTTGTGACTAGTTGTGACTAGTTGTGACTAGTTGTGACCAGGTTGTGACTAGTTGTGGCCAGCTTGTGGCCAGTTGTGACCAGTTGTGACTAGTTGTGACCAGGTTGTGACTAGTTGTGGCCAGCTTGTGGCCAGTTGTGACCAGCTTGTGGCTAGTTGTGACCAGCTTGTGGCTAGTTGTCTCCAGCTTGTGGCTAGTTGTGACTAGTTGTGACTAGTTGTGACCAGCTTGTGACCAGTTGTGGCCAGCTTGTGGCCAGTTGTGACCAGTTGTGACTAGTTGTGACCAGGTTGTGACTAGTTGTGGCCAGCTTGTGGCCAGTTGTGACCAGCTTGTGGCTAGTTGTGGCCAGCTTGTGGCCAGTTGTGACCAGTTGTGACCAGCTTGTGGCTAGTTTTGACCAGCTTGTGGCTAGTTGTGACCAGCTTGTGGCTAGTTGTCTCCAGCTTGTGGCTAGTTGTCACCAGGTTGTGACTAGTTGTGGCCAGCTTGTGGCCAGCTTGTGACAAGCTGGCCACAAGGTAATCGGTTGCCTTCACTCACTAATCTCCGTATTTATTGTAACACACCTCACACCTTCATGCTGCACTATTAGAAAACACAACATAATTAGCTACTTTAATAGCTGGAACGTGAGCTCAGAATCATAGTCTTCATCGTGGTGAAAAACTGGGACTCGGAGCTTTTGAGACTGAAATTCAAAGGAAAGTCCTTTAGAGAAAGTGCAGAACACACAGGAAACAGCTTTCACGAATATCAGAAATGATCCTAGGAAAATCTATGCCCAACGTTCCCTTAAATAAAAACATTAATAAAAGCAAGACGAGGACTTTGTTCATAATTTTTAAGGTGAGTGCAAACAGAGAGTCACACTGTTTAGTGTCATTTACTTTACAACGGGGGGCAGTCCTGTTTGTGTTTAGCACAAAACTAGAACAGCAACGGCAGTGGTTTTGTTGGCAGAACCAGGCTTTATCTATGGTTATTGTGCTTACATGGCCCATCATTAACCTTATTCAGGTTCTATAAAGTGCTTTCCACTGTGTTTCGCATGTACCTATTCACCAAGGAAAATAACAACAAAACAAAACAAAAAGAAACCTCAACACGTGTCTGGACTGGACACTGATGCACCAGTTTTCAGCTTTGAGAACAATCACCTCTCACCGCTGCCCCATGGCATCTGTACATCAAAGAAGAAAAACACAGAATCAAGACGTCGCAGTTTTAACTAAGATTGATCCAAAGTGGCTGATACAGTAGGAGATGGTACAGATGGTAGAGATGAGATGGATCAGCAGCTGGTACAGATACAGCTGTGATGTTATCAGCTCTGCCCAGTGCATGTGTCGCCGGCACTGATTTCAACCACATCTCTCTCTTTCTGACACATTTCCAACATTTCAACAGTTTATCAAGTCCACCAAAAGAAATAAGATGTTGAATTTGTTTTTCTCTGTAAGATGCATACAGCTCCTCTGCCCGACTTGTTCTCGGAAAGGTGGATCATAATCTGGCGTTTTTCTTTCCTCCGCCATCAAACCCATCATCCAGAGGCAGCTTGTGACCAAAAGGACTGTGAGGAAGTTGTCAAAGGAAGCTGAAGAAACTCCACAGAAGCATTTTGAGGCTACAGACTGGGATGCCCAATGTGAGCCACATGGAGACGACATCAATGCCATGACTGAGTGTGTGACTGACTTCCTGCCATGTATTGTGTCAAGTGGATTGAGGATTCTTCACATTCAACTTCTGCGTGAACGTCGTCATACCCACTAGTCCAGTAAAGCGCCTTCCTAATAACACACCCTGGATGACCTGAAAGAGCTCCTCAACAAGAACGAAAGAGCCTTCAGAGAATTATTGAGGTCAGTACAAAAACAACTGAAAGTGAAGATTAGAGACAACGAGGAGGTGTACAGGAGGAACCTGGAGAACAAGCTTCAGCAGAACAACACAAGAGATGTGTGGTCAGGGGCGAAGAAGATCCCAGGCTTCAAGCAGAAGGATGACCTCTTGTCCTCCCTTGAACCACCAGAACAAGGCTGCAGGTCTAGATGCTGTCAGACCACGAGTCCTAAATGCCTGTTTAGACCAGTTCCAGTGCTGTGGAAGGCATCCTGCCATGTTCCAGGACCAAAAAGATCTCATTCATCTTCTTCTAATGAGTAAAGATGTGTAGCCCTAACATCCCACAAGTGTTAGACTTTTATTACCCCACCTGAACAAGAAAACACGCACCTCGCAGGATCCACTGCAGTTTGCTTATTGTTGTGGGGTTGAAGTTGAAGATGCCATCATGAACCTGCTTTAACGAACCCACAGACCCACAGAGTCGTGTATTTACATGTAGCTGGAGAAAATTGTGGCACATCCAGTCATTAATCTCCTCAGTGCAGTTACCAAGAGCCAGTACAGGCCTGTGTCTCTTGGTCACATTGTGATATATTTCTGTGTCATCTGCATAGCTGAGGTAGTTTTTGTTGTTCTTTATAGTCTGTGCCAGTGGGAGCATGTAGATGTTAAACAGAAGAGGTCCCAGGATGGAACCTTGGGGAACTCCACATGTGATTCTTGTCTGATCAGATGTAAAGTTACCTATTGACACAAAGTATTTCGTGTTCTCTAAGTATGTTTTGCACCCGTTTAGTACAGTTCCGTAAAGACCTGCCCATATTGTGGTCAACTGTAAGAAACATTAAGAAACATGACTCTGAATGAGGCCTTCAGCTTTAAAGCCGCATATTCTAAACACTGAATACTTCCAGTAGAGAACTGCTTACGTTGAAATAATTCATTAAATAAGACTGTGACTCCTCCTCCTCTCCTGCTCAGTTAGGAGGGTCGACTCCATGAGAACAGCTGCACTATTATTTTGGTCCAACCAAGTTTAAATTAAAAACATCAAATCCAGACTAATTTTTATATTATTTGCCCTCTCGTGGTTAGGGGCAGTCTGTGGTACACAAGGTATGTTTACTTTATTTAAAGATCTTTTATAGTGGATCTCTTTGTGTTTTGACTGGGCCGGGTTTCTCCTTCTGTCACCTAAAAGTACAGAAATGTTAAAACCTTCTGATAAACCGGATCCCAGCTTGTCCTGGGAAAAGTCATGACTGCCATAATCCTCGCAGCCCGGACCCCCCACACATCACACATCAGACTGCAGAGACAGAACATGATGGCGGTGTGGAGCGACTAAAAGGGGCGGGGCTGGGTGCTGTAACATCAGCGAACCTTTGGTTGCTATGGTGGGGGGTTTATGGTGGATAAAAAGGGATTGGGCCGGGGAGTAGATCTGAGCCCGGCGTTGACTCACTCCATCATCTCCACAGTGAATTTCAGATGAGGGGAGGAGGGAGAGAGGGAGGGAGGGAGGGAGGGGGACGAGAGGGAGGACCTGTCAGGGGTTTGGGGGACTGGGGAAGGTCCTGGTCTCTGGTCCTGGTCATTGGTGTTGTTGAGTGGGTTGGAGGCAAAAAAGGACCCCTCTTCTTGCCTCTGATGTCACTCCTTTCCGAAGCTCTCCCCGGGTGGGGGCAGATGGAGACCTCCTCAAGGTTCCTGCTGGGCTTTGTTTGTTCCTCTCTATGAGATTACTGCTCGTTTGTCTCAGCCTTGGCACCGACCACAGATGGATGACGTAGGAAATACAATATGTTGAAGGTGAACAGTTTCACCCCTGACTTGTTAAACCAAATCCATTTGCTTTAAACAGATACCTGCGTTCCCATAAAATATTAAAATTGTTGATAAAATCACTTAGTGGTCAGCACATGCCGATATAAGCCAATTATTCAGTGCCAACAACGTGCTGAATCTTTCCTCTGCTCAGCTGACGGGTGGTGCAGGTCCACTGATGAATACATCTACATTCACAGAGGAACAATGTTTGTCACAGGTAGATATTCATCTGGAATTTCAAGAATTCTCTCCTCCAGATCGTCTCCAGATCCTTCGGAATCTGGGGACTTTAGTGTTCTTACCGCACAGCCTTTGTACATCCTTTACGACAGAGTCACAATCAGTCTCAGGCTTTTAGTTTTCCTTTTTGACACATTTCCAGTCCTTACTTTTCCGCTTTGGGATGGATGGTCATTAAATAGAGATTCAGGGTTCTTCGATAGTGGAGCAAATCTGTTTTGCAGTTTCACACTCAGTTGTTTTGGTGGTTTGTTGTTTTCCCATTCAGTTAGCTTAGCGGAGAGCCAGGATTAAATTCAATAGTTTTCCCATCATTGGAGAAAAAGTGCAAGATGTTATGTATCTTCTATGAGTCTGTTGTGGAGAGTTCAGGCACATCTGCAGTCATCTGACGTGGGACCGGCATCAGAGCCAGTGACTTAAAGGAACTGAAATAGAAGGCTGGATCCGTTCTGGGGACTGTTCTGGACCATTTGCAGATGATTGTGCAGAGGTGGATACTTGAAGAAAAATGAAGAAGATCATGGACAACGCTGAGCGTCCTCTTCACAGCACAGTGCTTCAGTATCAGAGTGACTTCAGTCAGAAGCTTCTTCAGATCTGCTGCAACACGGATGCTCCAGGAGATCCTCCTGTCCACAGCTACAAACCTCTACGACTTAAATAATTATGACTGCTACAGATAATTTTCCTTCAGGGATAAATACTCTTTTTAAACTGAATTAGTTTGAAAATGTGTTTTTGACCAAACATGCTGTCTTAAGTACGACACTGTAATGCACCTTGTCATCTAATTAAATCTACAGGCAGATGTTTGTTTTTAACTCGAGCCCTCGAAACAGCCCCAGTGTTCCTCTGACAATCATTTTATTACAATAAAGGTCTTTTATTCGAAGAGCAATCATTAAGTGCAAGTACTCTAGGAAGACGAGTCCCTCTGAAGTCGTGATCATTTTTCACAATAATTTTATTCACTTATCAATTAAATAAATAATTTTTTATCTTTCTGCCTTTTGCCTGAAGAGAGCTGGGATGTGCTCCAGCAGATCCCTGGATGCATGAATGTATTTTTGCATCTATTATTATTATTATTATTATTATTATTATTATTATTATCATTATTATTATTATCAGTATTATTATTATTATTATCATCATTATCAATTTTAAAAATCTTGCACGCTTTGAAGCTCTCTGTTTCCAGTGAACATCAAGCCACTCACTGCAGAGCAGAATGAATAATCAACAGATGATGTGGGCAGATATCCTGAGAGCTGCTCGTGCACAGGTATCGAATCATGGCATTGAAGAGGGCGGCCTATTCATGCTGCTTACATCAGAGCGCCTGTGTGAAATAATAGCATCATTTCCTCTGGGCGTCTTTGTCTCTGTGAGACTATTCAGCCTCCAAAAGTGACGCATCTGATCAAGAGCCTCCAGGCTGGTGTGAAGCCTTTGTTAGGTTCAGCTGCACACATCTAAAAACACTGTTACCTGCAATGGGTTACCATGACTACTTGCACTTTGATGAGTTAACAGTCAAATGACTGACCAGCTTGCTTCAAGGATTATTATTTCATATGGTAAAAACTTCCAGTGCAACCAGTTCTCCGTTCAAGCCCTGAGATAGAAATTAATCATCCTCAGAGATTTGTTTGTGTGTTTTTTTTTTTTAATTTCTGGTCAATTAAACAAGTACATGTGATGCCATGTGACTTGAATTTTTAAGATTATAATTTTTAAGAATTTTACAGATGGCATCGTAAAGAGCATAATTATGCCACATTAATGCATTAGTGCATCTGGTTCTCCAACCACGGCCCATCTAAGAGTTTGGGAATTTTACCAAACAGCAGGTGGTTTATTGTTGTTTGGTTTATCTTTTAGTTAGTTTTATATTGATGAACTTAGTGGGGTTTTTTTCCCCTGAATTTACTCTCTTTTTAGTACCGCTGTATCACCTCGTAGTCTCTACGTGTCTGCTTTTATTTTTAATTTAGTTTTGGATGAGCTGGGACAGTGTAGATTCAAAAGGCAAAAAAAGAAGGAAGAAAAAAGAAATGTTCCTGTAAATTTGTAATAAAACGAGAAAAATTGTCAGTTTCTACAGTTTTTAACACATCTCTTTCTGCAGTTGTTTTGTGCTTTTTCATAGTTCTCAGGTTTCAGTTTTTTTGGGGTAATTTTGTCTGATGTACCTGTGTGGATATTTTCTTTTTATTTGTATTTTATTTTCTGTGTTTTGTGTATCATTATAGTTGTTTTGTTTCTTCCTTCATGAGTGTCTGGTGTCTGTTTTGCTCTTTTTGTTCAGATGTATGTGTTTTTTTCTCTGTTGCTGTTTTTTTGTCTCTTTTCAGTATTTCTATTTCTTTTGGAATCATATTTATTGTAATTCATTTTTGCTTCACTGTGTTTTTTGTGCAAAGTAGAAAACGTAAAGTTGTTTGGGACGTATTAGAGAATAGTGAATTGTCAGAAGGAAACGCACACCAGTACCGTGAGGGGTAATCCCACGAAAGTCAAGTCACTCCTCTCTCACTATGACTTGCTGATTTCAGCGTAGCGACAGCAGGAGTGGCTGGTGAAACCCGAGCTCATGTAATCAAGTCTCACATAAGAGCTGCACACACACAGCCGTTCAGTAAATCATTAACCTGCAACACATAAACGTAGTGTGTGTCGGTTTCACATGCCCTCACAGTCACATGAGCACGCAGGCACGTTATGGATTCATTTGATTTTAGTCGCATTTACAAGAAGCTGAGTCACACCACAAGTGAAGTGGTGGTTTTACCAGGAAATGTTTTACTCATTTCCTGTAATAACTCAGAACTAAGTCCAAGATTGTTTCCCTCTAAACTCCACAACGTAAATAAGTGATATGAGTTCAGGAAAGAGTTTGGGACTTCCATTATACCAGAGGAGGGCTGTTTTGGTGGCGTTCCCCCGTGCTGAGGTCCTGCCTGCTTCTCTGGGTTAGATCCCCCGGGTTGTCAAGGCCTCCCTCCTGCTCTGCCAGCCGCCCCGGGAACGGACAGACTGGACAGTTTCCTTCTAGCAGCTGCTGACAGCTGTTGGCCTGAAGAGGGCAGCACTGTCCCACAAACGTCTGCGTCCTGGCAGGAGCCTCAACAAAGTTCAAGCTGACTTTTCTTTTTAGTACATTGCAAACATTTTTTTGCAAGTATAATTTTTTTTTCATTTAACAAACACCCTCAACATGTGAGGGTGCAAACAAAATTTTAACTTTGATCTGTCCAAATGATTCAAATAATTTGTTCTGTTTGCTTTTTACACATGTGTGGTACTTTTTACACATTTTAATGCTGTCTGATGAAACAGTCACTCAACAACACGTTGGTTCAGCGTGGAAGAACATCTTATATGAATGAATTTATCAATTTGTCTTTGATTCTTTTTCCTTTGGGGATTAATAAAGTATTTTAACTTTAACTGATTTGAATCATCTTGTCAGTTGTTCTCTTACAGGTAGAAAAGCAGGACACTTTTTATTTTTACCAACTACATGAGAAATCTGTAAAAGCTGACAGCAAACTGACAGCTTATCTTTGCCAAGATAACCTTTATCCATGTATTGACTCTGTTTGACATCAGCTGTGTGATTGGCCAACCGCTTGGAGAATGTGCACTGACTCGTGGCCAGCACTGACCCGCTGACCTTCACCGTCATTCAGCTCTCAGACGGTAAACATTAACATGCTTCACGTAAAGGCCTGACGTTTGATCAGTTGCATGTCTCCAAACCAAACCTGACTTCTCCCGTGGATCTAGCTCCTGTCACTTGGGACGATGGACGTGAGGAATGTGGGGGAAATCGGAGGTCAAAAGTAGCACCGCAGGAAGCCTCTCCCACTCTAATTAGCCAAATCTGGGTTCCTGTTCTGGAAAAGTTGGAGCTGGAAGATGTTTGACCTCAGACGGTGAAGCGTGCAGCTTCATCATCGGAGCCGTCGTATCACACATCTCAACAGTCAGCTTGGGGTGGTCATGTGCTCTCGTCTGTGGAGGTTTAACCCCCCCATGATGCCCTCAGGACTTACACACGCCACGTGTTTTATTATAACAATAACAATTATTATTCCTGGTGTCATACTACAACTGTATGAGGGAAACTAGATGAAGAGATTATCATCGGGCGCCAACTCGCACTTTGAGATTCTCTTGAAGTTATTGCATCTTCTTTCTCTCCACTGACAAAACTGAGAAACATGAAAATGCCTTCATCTAAAAATGTAAAAAACACTGACATTGTGTAAAGATAAAAGTAATAAAAACAGATACATTTTACTTCAAAGTAAAAGTACCATATTAAATACTGTGAGACCACTTAAATAAACGCGCTGCTACGGGTAAAGTGAATTTCCATTTGTGTCGTTATAAATAACATAATCATGTTATTTGTCAGAACCCATGGATTCATTTACAGGTCAGTCACATGTCTGGGTCGGGAACATGTCGGACTGGCAGTAATGTGACCGATTGGTTTAGGAAGCTAAACAATAACGTCAAAGTGAGGGTTCGAGAAGAGGCCAAACACAACGCTCACTGAACACACCGAGGAAAAGAATCTGCACAATCTCACGGATCCAGAGAGACTGTGAGTCACAAGCAGCACAACACTAACAAACAACACAATTCTGGTGCTTAATCAACATGATTAGGGATCAAAACTGCATAAAATAGCACGTTTAATATTTTGGCACATTATCTTGATTCTGGACACTGACTCAGTTATAATAAATTGAATTGGAATATATTCGGGCTGAATTGTCATAACTGGACTGTTCTGAAGTTGTTTTCAGTGTCTTGGGTTTACCTTTTTGTGTGCTTTATGAATAAATTAAAGTAAATGGAGGTTTATGCAAACAAGGCTCCTACCAAGCAATTAAGAGTCCATCATTCTACAAAGAGAAAGATTATTCCAAGTGGAAGGCGGCCAACATAAGTGTCAGTCTTCCCAGGTGTCCGCCCCAAGGTCAGACTGCAACGGTTCGGAGAAAAAAAGAAAAAAAGTATACAAAGAAAGAAATAAAGGAGTAAAATTAAAAATAAAAAGGTCACTGCGCAGGCTTCACTTTGCTTTTAAATATTAACGTTTTCAAAAGGTGCAATTATAAAAAATAAGTAAATATATCTAGCACCGGGCTGGAGTGGAAATGATTTGGGCCTGTTTCAGAGCACCAAGACCTGACCTCCTTCCAGTCTTCATGTAAACCACGAACTCCTTTATATGCCAAAGTGTTATAAAGGGAAATATGAAGCCATGTCTACGGAAGCTGAAGTTTTTCCACAGCTGGATCTATTGACGGTACAATATCCCAATTACATGAGGGAATCAAGAACAGGATGGCTTGAAAAACCAACTGAACCAACTGAAATGATCTGTGTATAGTGGCTGCAGATGAGTGGATGTCTAAACAGACTGTGCTTCATCAATGATGTGATTAACTAATAACATCACACTATAAAGTTATTCCTGCTTCTACAAGTTAAACTCACTCAATCACAGTGTACTTATTTTTGACACACACACACAGTGCTTCTGAATTTTGTTTTTTCCCCCATTTTAAGACCCTACTAATATTATAATTCTTTTTATTTTATTTGATTGGGATTTTGCTACGACCCGAAATGTAAAATGTAAAGGTTAACCATCTTCAGTCAGATGTGCTGAGCTTTTATTGTGAAACGCGTGACTGGAAGCGTCGCCTATGAAGCGGGTCAGCTGCTGTGTGACTCGTGGATTCAGTGAAAATCCTTGGATTTCGGGCAGAGAGGGGTTAACCAAACGTCTGGAGCCGCGCCGTGCAGTCGCATAAATCCCCTTTTACACAGACGGAGCTCCAAGTGCAGCAATTAGGCGACTCTGCTGCCTCTGCAGCGCGGATACAGACGCCGACACCGGGGGACCCGGCGGTCCAGCAGCGCTGCAGTCCGAGCCCCGCTGTCCTCACCTTTCGGTTCGGCTTTTCCTTCCCCGCCGCCTCTACCTGTGCAAACATGCGAACACGTCCGGGAAATCAGCGAGCACCAGACCTCAGCAGGCCGGCTCAGTCCTCGCACCAGTGACCATGTAGAGCCACATCTGACCGGCTTGATGGCAGAAAACGGTTCGGGTTCGTGCTCCATTTCCAGACTCACGATGAGGAAACACCAAGTGGGTCCCATGGTTTTTGCCTTGTGTCTGGGATGCTTCCTTATGGTCATCTTCTACTTTAACAGCAGCCTGAAGCCAGGTGAGCAACAATTCAGCTTTTATGTCAGATGTCCATTTGAGCACATGAAAACCGGCCTCCAGGAACATATTTCTGAACAAAAGCCTTATTTTCTCACTAAGATCAGTAGGTCTTCAGGTGAAATTAAATAATAATAATGATAAGCTCTGCATCTCATCTGTAGGATACCAAATACACGTGACTTAAGAAATGTCTATAAAAGTCAAGTGTTTGCATTTATGCATAAATAATGTATACAAATTTTCACCTACGGTTTATCAGCTCTCATTTCGTTTATGTGGAGGTTCAGTCACAGGATTTAATGAAATATATCTCCCACGTCATCCACTTCTACAACAGTGGGGCGTATGGATGCATATTCAAGTAGGTTAGACCGAGCTGCTCAGGACAGCTGTCTGCTTTTATTGATTGTCACTCTGCAGGAACAGCGTGTCGTCACGTTGACTCGTCTACTCTCTCGAGCCGTGTCTTTGTTTCCACGTGAACTGCACATCTCCTTTTGAAGGAACCGTGCCATTCCTGAGCTGATTAACCAAGCGTTTTCCTCCGATCTGCTGGGGAAGGTTGGGAGTAGTTGCAGCTGGCTGGGGATGGGGTTGGCCCACGCCGAGATCTGCTTCCACCTCTCCCAGGTCCCACTCTGCTACACACAAAAGGCTCATTCAGACACGCGCTATGATTTCAGGAACCCTAAAAGGTATATGTTCCCTGCACCGGGAGAGGAGCTTTCTAAGAAAAGAGCTCAGTCAGTTCTGGACGTGTTTCATAGGGAATCGCATGAAAGACCTGTCTCATCTAGAGAGTAAAACGACTTCACACTGTCGGCGCCCTGCGTCGTTGTTCACGGAGGGATTTGGGCGTTATTAGAGGTATCCAGTGTAAAGGAAAAATTAAATCCAGTGGATGAGTGTTTATCAGTTTATCAGTGTGTATCAGTGTACTCCGGGAGTTCTTGAGTGGTGATGTTTCATTTCTGTTTTAAATGGACCACACACTGTCTAGAAGACACTAAAGACTACAACCGCAAGTTTAACTTATCTGTTGGTGCTTTAGGTTGAAATTTAAAATTCTGATAATAAACTATAATTTCTGCACAGAAACAAAAAAAAAAGACTACTTGGTAATGTTTGGTTATTTATTGTGGCTAATAAGAAGGACATGCTGAGACGTCCGAGCAGGAAAGACACGGGTGTGTTTGATGATCTCAGCCCGGTTGGTAAGTATCCTGACTTAATGGGACACTTAGGCAACCCATTGTTGGTGATATTAGTCACATCTGTGCCTCTCCTGCAGGCACAAGTCGGACAGGTTGTTTCGTAGAAAAGATCTGCAGCCTTGTTGAGATGTACACGGGTGAGGCTTCCTCCCCGTTGAGGGAGATCTTGTTCATGCAGGACAGTTTAAACGGGGGAAAAATGAGGCGAAGAGTCTTGTCTGTACAGCTGCAGCTGCATCAGGATCGGTGCTCCTTTCACTGAACACACTAACAGCCGTCAGTAAATGTGAGTCCTGAGTGATGAGCGAGTGGCCTAAACTGCCAGATTCGTGCTCAACAGGTGCAAGACTTTAAAGTGATCCCAAACCAGGGTTCATCTCCAATATTCAGCAACAAAACTTTTTAAGTGTAAAGATTTAAAGTAGGTGGCTGACGTGTTTGTCTCAGCAGCAGCACTGCTGGTAGCTGGGAGTCATGATCACGAACTGCTCAGTCATGTTTCAGGTGGAGGTCAGTTTGAGGAGGGGCAAAAGATTCGTACAACTTAAGGAGGAAACTGTTGACGAGTCAGTCATGCAGCAAAGTCGAGCCCTTTGAAGCGAGAAAGTGACTAAACGCTGAGAGATGATGCTCAAGGAAACTGAAGTTAATTTAAAACCGAATCTCCCATAACTTTCACAAATGTTAACGACAATTATAAGTACGTTTTATGTAAACTGTAAAAGCCAGCTGTACCCGGACACCACCTGCAGCCCCACTGAGGCCCGCTTGGCCGTGTTTTACCTTCAGGGGGCAGCGACGCACCAAACCACGACGACTTTCCAGGAATAACGAGAGCAATGTCAGATTTTTGTCTTTTTTTTTTTTTTTCCTGGTTTCATTGAACAGATTGACTCTACATCTGCAACAATAAAGGCTACGAGAAAACATTTAAAACAAGAAAGAAAACATCTGATTTCAGACAGATCGGAACAGGAATGGAAATGTCCTTCCTGGCTTCAGAGCTTCCTTAATGTTGCTCATCCAACTCAACAGTCCTTCTTTTTAATCATTTAAACTTTATATTAGTTTGTAATGAATTACTAACCAACATGAATTAAAGAGGAAAAACGAAAACAAATGCGTGACCGTATAAAGCTGCGAGAGAACAGCCTGGTAAAAAATGAATGCATCGTATTTTATTAGGAATTGGTATAGGAGGATAGTGGGTTTTATTTAATTTATTTAACATGGTATACTTTCATCATACATGGTGGATACAGAGAAGGGCTTTTTTTGACAAAGGTATTTTCATTACAACAACTCCTGTGCTTTTTCCACAGTTTACGCAGACGTGGGTATGAAGGAGGAAAAAGAATGTCGAGAGTTGCGTGCTCTGGAATGTGGTGTTGTATTTTATAGCGTTGTCAGGATCTTCCTCGCTCTTCTTTGTGGAAGTTGAACCAAAGCGCACTGATTTATGTCGCCGTAACACCACAGACACAGATGTGAAGTGACAAGTGTCGTGTTTGATCTGCAGCTTCCCAATCACCAGCCTAACTGGAGACCACTGTTTGGGCCTCGGGGCAGCTGCCTTCATCGCTTCCCATCAACTCATTCCTTCCCTGTCTGGGCTTGACACGAGGCCATCACTCCCGAGAACGAACTGCTCAGCGCTTCAGCTTTATTGGAGCACATGCAGTGAATTAAACAAGTGTGTTCCTGGACTCTTTTGGATAGAATTCCCACATGGCATCAGTTTTCATCTCTTTAAACTGTTGAAAACATTTCCATGTGACATTGTTAAATTAAAAAATAAAAAAAAAACAGAACAGAGCAGAAGATACACAAAGGAAAGTGTCTGATCTGATTTCAAGGCTCAGTTTTGGCTTCCAGCTTTTGTAAATCCGCTGCCATTCTGGAGCGTTCGCTGCCGGGTCGGGGGGTCTGCTGCGGGGTGGGGGGGGATCTGCTGCCCGGTCGGGGGGGGATCTGCTGCCGGGTCGGGGGGGGATCTGCTGCCCGGTCGGGTCGGATCTGCTGCCGGGTTGGGGGGGGGATCTGCTGCCGGGTCGGGTTGGATCTGCTGCCCGCTCGGCGGGGGGGGGGGTCTGCTGCCCGGGGTGGGGTTGGATCTGCTGCCCGGTCGGGTCGGATCTGCTGCCGGGTCGGGGGGGGATCTGCTGCCGGGTCGGGGTGGGGATCTACTGCCGGGTCGGGGTGGGGATCTGCTGCCGGGTCGGGGTGGGGCCCTGCTGCCGGGTCGGGGGGGGGGGGGACCTGCTGCCGGGTCGGGGTGGGTCTCATCAACAGGAGCTTACTGCAGAGAAACTGGCAGGTTTCTTAGAATTCCCATCAGTATAAAGAACTAATATCTTTAAATGATTACGCTGTCCTTTCACAGCTCAAGTTTGTTTTTTGTTTTTTTCCAGAATCTTATTTCCTTATTTCCTCTACATAAACCAACTGTTGAGTTATGTTTTGTGGTTTCCTTCAAGATTGATTTTTTTTTTTTTTTGTTTTGTTTTTTTTAATGCCAATACATTGTCAAACAAAGTTCTGATTAATAGTTTTCTTTTCATTGTACCGTTTCTGTGTGGGTGGTATGTACTGTTAGGTTGGTAGATGTCCATCAAAATGCTGTTGAAGTGAAGCTCCGTGAGTTAAACCGGGACTGCGTGTGCTGTGCCAGAAGTATTAAACTTCTTGTATGGAACTCGTAAATCTTTTAAGTCTAATGACATACATGTGCTCTTTCATGCATTGATATTTGATTATTTTTGAAGAGAACATCTAAGAAGGGAACTTTTAATTAAAACTGCTTACACACACAGCAGATGGTGGCGTTCACTGACGCCTCATGGTGTTTCGGACTAAGTCACTTCTGGGTTAAAGTAGAACATTGAGATTGTAAATGTGTAAATCCAGTAGTTTGTCATGTGACTGAGACAAAAACAAAAGTCATACAAATACAGGAAAACGGGTCAATACCAATATTTCCAGCGTTCAAGGAGGGATTGCTGTTTTATAATTGTGGTCAGGTGATGATGTAATACTTGGTTAAATGCTGGATAGTGCACGATCTTCGAAGTTCTGTAACGCTCACCCTTTTCCCATCTATGTCGCGTTTATTCACACTCTTAACAAAGCGGAGATTTGTTTACAGAATTCCCAGCAGATGTGGGAACTGCAGAACTGGGACTCATTATTCACAGAGAAATACAGTTTGTTGAAGATTTTCTGGCCTCATCAGGCTGTTATTTTTACATTTTGCAACCATCTATTGATCAGGTTTGAGTACAGCAGGTCATCGACTCAGTTACTGAATAACTGAAGAGAAGCAAATGCAACGTATAAATATCCTTTTGCCTAAAAGCGTCATACAGCCTTTCCCAACACCTGATTAGCTTTTGTCCTTCTCTTTTCCTCATTTATCAGTGGCTTAGTTTTCAGAGAGATGTGTGCAGGAAGCAGACGGTTGTCCTCTCAGTCAGCCAGCTAACGCGTCGCACCACAAATGCACATCTGAGTTTGGTATTTCTGTACTTCCGAAGAGGAGCAGCAGAGAATCCACACAGCTGTATGAATTCCTTTAAGGCTCCGTAAACCCACACGACAATGCCTTCGCTTTAACACGCACATTTGTGCCCTGAAAGGATCACGATTTCATTTTTGGTGTCTTTAAGTCAAGCGGCTCTTTAGCAGGAGAAGTTGAGGCGAAGAGGGGCCCCAGTTCTCCCCTTGGAACCTAAACACAGAGCTCCGTTTATGGCCTGGACTGTACAAATACACATCGGCTGTTCCATATATTGCATTTCCTAAGCCCCGGGATCTGTGAGTGCCACAAGGAATGCTGCAGGACGTTTGGCCCAGACTGGGTTAAAGCAGCTGGATTAGTCTTTTGGACGGTCCACAGGTGGTATTGATGAATCCCGTGAGTCCTTGTTTCAGCTGAGCGGTTTAAGGAAGCAGAAACTGGCTTTGAGGTTGCAAGTTTATCAAAATGTACAGTCTATCCTTATGATTGATTGTAATAAACAGCAGGTCAGAGGAAGTTAATCATTTGTTTCCTGGTATTTTCACGTGGCTCCCTATTAATGGCCTAAAAACCATAACTTGTTCGACATACACCGGCGTATTTGTCAGGTTTTGGACATACGCGTGCGTTTAGCTGACGCTTGGTTCATATAAACTGCCGATTACGGATGAGGACGCGATGACGGCTAGCCATTGGCTGAGCTGACTGTCAATCATATTAGAAAAACAAATTGTTGCTGTATATTAAAACCCTCCTTAAAGTGATACAAAAAACAATCCCCCCCTCAGCGTTGTCATGGACATGAACTCAAACGAATTAGACCAAAACGTTTTTTTTTGAACCAGGCTGTAAAATTTGGACTTTTAAACTTGGGAGGTGATGGAGATTGACTCGCTTTTGGAGCCGGCCTCTAGCGGCCGGTCTGCGACGAATCTTACGACCCAGAAGTAAGACGGTTGGCACCGTGCCGTCAAGAGACGCCAGCGATAGAAGTCATGTGACTGGCTTCTTGTTACGCCGTCATGTATCATGTGAGATGCTCCAACTGGTGAACATATATTTGGATTAAAAACTTAGCTGTGTTCACTCCTGCAGCCCTGAACTCAACACTCATCGACAGTCAGCATTCGCAACCCGGTTTGTGCTCCCATCAACACTGATCCAAAGCTGATGACAATAAATGAGTACTGCAGACTTGTGCAATACATGAATGACTGCAGCTTATAATAATAATAATAATAATAATAATAATAATAATCCATGGTCCTCAGTTGGAAAAGGGTGGAGTGCTCTCTCCGGGATCAGATCCTCTCCCAAGTGGAGGAGTTCAAGTATCTGCGGTCTTGTTCACGAGTGAGGGAAGGATGGAGCGGAAGATCGATAGGCCGATCGGTGGGGCGTCCGCAGGGATGCCGACTCTGCAACGATCTGTCGGGGTGAACCAGCCCTCCCGCAGTCTGGACCCGTCCCAGCAGAGACAAAGTCTCCAGAAATCTATAGTAGAGTAGTCAGAAGAAACGCGTTACAAAAAATCCTGAAATGGAAAAATGAGTCGCATAGAAAATTAATGAAGTTTGAGAGAAAAACGCATCAGAAAAATATAGATTTTGTTTTTTTTTCCATACTGTCTCAACATTTGGAGCTGGGCGTTTGGGATTTGGTGCTGTAATTACAGGTTTATTGCTCTGAGATGGTTCTTATGATGAAGGACATTACAAAACAAGTATCTTATCATTTTGCTGTGCCCTCAAATCTTTTATGATGAGCTTTTCCAAGCTTGACTGTTCCTGTAGTTGTCACTCGCTTCCTTGCAGGATGATTCAGATAAAAGCACATTTCAGTTTAGTTTTTGAGAAGTAAATATATCAGGCACACATGGCATTTGAAGCCTGCAAAGCCCAAGCGCAGTAAGCATCGTCACTGAAATGATGCTGCGGGTGCTACATGCGGCTTAGGCCCTTCAGCTCCTGAACGCAGCGTGATGTTTCTCCTGTAGGAGCCTATCGCTTCTTGAATATGGAAATGGCACCTTGGTCTCTGAGTAAACCCAGTGAAGAGGAAGGTTGAGCCGAGGCAGCGTGACTGTGTGTGTAACTGAAACTCTTCCCAGTTAATCCCGATTACTGGTCGAAGCCACGGCTTCCAGATAAACATAATTAATAAAAACTTGCAGTGAAGTTAAATTGACCTGAATGGCAACACCAAGTGGCTGTGCACGCGGTAGTCAGCACGTCTGAGTACATCGTTGAGGTTTGCAGATGTTTACCCCAGTGAAAACTAGGTTTCTGTCTGCGAGGAAATGAGTCTTATGTCATTGTTTATGCACTTTTAAAGTGGCTCGCAGCAGCTTTTGCTTCAACGTTTAGTACTGAGTTTATGGTTTAAGTAGAAAACCAACTGAGGCTGATATGCCAGAATCAAAGTCTGTTTTTCAGGGTTCGGAAATGAAAAGATCTTAATACCCGAGTAGAACTGAATGAGCAGGTTCGGCTCTTTGACAGCGTTTCTCAGTGCTGGTCCTCGGGGGCTGCTGCTGTGCTGGTGCAGGCCCTGGTGACAAGCTGGTGGTGATCGATTCCCGTTAAAAAAGAGAGAGCGACAGAAGGTTTCCAGATGCAGACACAATAATTGGGTTTTTGTCGACTGACGGGGACCAACAAGGCAGGAAGGAGGTGACTGATGCAGGTAATGACCAGTCTTCTGTCCAACAGAGCATTTAACAGGTGAATTTTGGTCAAGTTTACGTTCTACCATATATGAGCTATATGTTCGTATGAAACGGGAAGCCTGGACAGAGGCTGCTGATTGACGTGGCGTGAAAACTGCGAACAAACGGCTTTTACACGGCGACGTTGATGACACGTGAGCAGAGCAAATGTGCACGGAAACATCTGGACATCAAAACTTCTGCATTTGTTAAAAATGTTGGTAGGTCCAAACTCATTGTAGGTTGGAACAAAATGTGCTTCTCCCTGTCACCACCAAATTTCCCACAAAGAGTTTTTTTTAGTTTATCTGAAAAATTGCAAGTCTTCACCCACTTTAGTACTGAGATAAAACACGTTTATTTCTTGTTTAAGTCTTTAAAAGCCACATGATTAATCCCAGTAAGATAAAAACTGCTTTCCTGTCCAGGAGGAAATGGAGAAAAAAAGAAACTGACACACTTATGGAAAAACAACAGTGAAGTAGGAAGTCTTCAGAAACTGGTTTCCAATTTAAAAAAGGAAAAAAAGGCATGCGTATAAAGACTGCTGCTGTTTTTATTGCCTACGTTTGCACTGTTTTGTGAAGTTACTGAATGAATTTGCCTGAAAGCTCGGGCCTGAATCCTGGTGCACGGATCAAAGGAAAGCTCTGAGCAGGACGGCTCCCTGTCGCAGGTTTTCCACTACACACCTGTCAGGTGTGAAAACCTGCGACAGGGTCACCTGACAGGATGAGGAGTTTTCCCACCGGAATGAGCTGATGTCCAGCAGAGACATTCTTGGAGAAAACTGCACCGTCTGAAAGAAGCCAGCTGTTGCGTAGTTTACATGTGGCTTCTACACATCTCTAAAATACTGACAGCTTCATTTTTAAAAATGTTTTCACTGTATATTTGTTGTTGTTTTAAACAAACTTCCACAAGGCGAATGTACAAACAGTATAACATTTTGTGGTTTACACAATATAAAACAAGCATGTCAACAAAGAGTGCAACAGGAAAAAGAAGAAAACTAAGACCCGGTGGGGGTTATAGTCCATGTCAACAACTCGAACACATCCCACACAGTCAGTTTTCAGTCCTTTTTTCTTTTCAGAATCAAGGATGGATTTGATTTTTGCTTGAACTCACTGAAGAACGCAATAAAACATGGTTTTCTAAAATGTAGCTATAATAAGAGGGAGATTAATCAAGTAGACACGAGTCGTTATGGAAATCCTTTCCAACAAGACCAAACACTACATCCCTCCAAAATAAAACAAAACCATCATCAGTGTTGTCCGGGATCAGATTGCAGAGCTTTTGCCAGGACACTTTAACAGTACGGCGATACCAAAGTCAATGTAAAATAAAACCGTACTTTCAGGGGAATTATTACAGAAACTGCTTAGTATCTCAATATTTAATTTAAATCTATTTTGAAGCTTAAAAGCGATTTCCGTCATTTTAATTGTGATTAAAAGTTTATTTGGAATCAGCCAAACCTTCTTCCATCATCCACAAATGTGGTGATGATGCAATGCTCATCTGAAACATTGCTCATATTGCCCTTTTTATTATTTTTGGAATAGCTGGACACACAGACCCTCCCTACAGGAGTTTTACAAGGCGACCGCAGAGGTTGTTCTCCGTTGATGTTATAAAACCGTACGTACTCCGGTGGGATAGCTGCCCACACTTTGGCATCCTCCGCAGGTGTGACAGCCGACGGCTTCATAAGGATCTGCAGGACGTAAAGACCAATATGTACATTTTTTTTATGTCATCTCATTCACATTGCTTAATTATGAGATGTAATGAAAACTACATTTTAGTGTGTGAAAGTTGGGTTCATGTGGCTCTCTGATTGTCTGCCAAAGCTGCGCTGCCACGTCCACTTGTCGATGCCACAGATCCGCTAAGTCGGCCCAGATTAGGTCCTGTAATTGTGAACTGGTGTGAAACTTGTGCAGCTGAAACCTGATGCTGCGCTCAGAGGTCGTGTACATGCCAGCAGCCCCGGCTTGCACCCAGAACCAGCGCCAGCCTTAACTATGTCTCTCCGTTTCCTGTCAGGCCGCAGAGTCTGACTAAAACATAGAAGATTATATGTTATGCACAGCTAAAAGCTTTTTTTTCTTCTTTTTTTTTAATCTACAACAAAAAAAGGAATTCAGCATTGTATCAGTCTGTTTCACTGTGCTTTAACTGCTTTCTCATAATTCACTTTCACTAACTATTAAAGCTGAATTACTTTGTTTGATTTGAGGGTTTGTGTGGTTTTGGAATATACATTTCTTTTTGTATCATAATTCAATGGGAAACGGGTGTGTCACTTTAATTTGAGTTCTGCGACCTGATCTGATAGCTTTCTGTTGCACTGATAGAAGTCAGTCGGACTGTTGCTTCGACAGTTTTTGTGACGGTTGTGTTGTGTTTCAGCCTCCGAGCCGCAGGGAGAGGGAGGCAGTGGGCAGAAGACTCGGAGGAGTCCTCTGCAGACGCTGTACGACGCCGACCAGGTCAGTCCTGTCTCTACACGTCCTCCTGTTTCTGCTGACACGGCTGGATTATTGTTTATTCTGCACACTTTCTGTTGTGCATACTAAACTGTGACTAATGATGTCAGATTAACTCCATTCTTGTGCGTTTCCAGCACGGTAAAACATGTGATAAGCGGGGGTTTAAGCGTTAAGGTTCTGTAATGGTGTTCAGCGTTTTTACCTGCATTTGTTGGCTCCTCAGCACAAAATCGAGGCCAAACAAACTAAATATATATTCAAAAAGTGGTTGGAAAAAGCTGGAATATTTTCTGATCAATAAAATTCTGATGCTGCAACCTTCAGAATGTTTTAAATGTTTGCTTGAGTTGTGAACAGTTCTGCCTGAAAACTGTCAGAATCTTTACTGTCATTTTATCATGTTTCAGTGCAGTAATTCTGCAAAACACTTGTCACTTCATGGTGGAAATGTTCCGTTCCGATGTTTGAATAAAAGTGGGAACATGCAGGTAAGAGAGGAATAAATCTCTGGATTTCAGTCATCAGCAGAATTTAACAGTTAAATGTGTTTTTGCACTTGTAAGAATACTGCTCTGAACATATCTATGCAACTGTTTTCATGCCAGATGCTTTAATGTGGTCTCATCCCGCTGCATAACAGCGTTATGATTAATGACTTTGTGCAGCTGCTCAGATTTCAGACTTTTAACGGCTCTTGAGCAGGAAGGAAGCAGGAACCCTGAGGGCTGACACGTTTGCTTGTACTATCTCCGTTGAGCACAACTAGAAAGTTCATTTACAAACACGAATCTCGTCTAATTTTTCAGCTGGTAATTGCACGGTTGGACACGGAGTGCTCCCTCCTTCCCAACGTGTTGCTGTTAAACAGACTAGTACGAGAGGACGTTCATGGAAGGAGCTCAGGTGGCTGCTGCCTGTCCGTTTGCTGCGTTTGCTTACACGGTGGTGGTGATGAATGAGAAGAGAGAGGCATCACAGTGTCCTCTCCTGCCTCTGACACACCCAGCCCCCGGGTCAACACTTGGAGCTGACATAAATAAAATCCCTCTTCTAATTACTGTGAGCATCGATCAGTGCTCAGAAAGCCAACCAAGACCTGTTGGAGCAAGTTCCTGAAATCATATGGACCAAGTCCGGGAGGAAAAGGAGCATGTCGGTCTGTTCCAGGACTTGGGTCCAAACGATTGACCCCCATAGTCTGGTTTTACCGGGTTTGGACCTACTGTATATGCGCAGCTTTGCCCTATCAAATGCTAGGAAAAGTTCTTGCAGTACTCCAGAGGTGTTCTCCGACATGTCTGGACACTCGAGGCTGAGGGCATAGATGAATCCCATCCGCGGCATGCATGCACCGGGTTGGTTTTCCACGGCTTGGTTATCGCCTCCGCTGGATTCTCATCAGCCGGGGGGCTTGTGTTTTTTAAACCTACAAATATGAGTCGCTGTTCCAGTACGTTTCATTTTTCTGGGTCAAGGGAGATTTTTAATCATCACCTCAAGATGACCAGATGACAGACGCTTGACTCAAGTATTCCATGTGTGAGTGAGAAATCCAAGCCCGAACATGATATTAAACACTGGTGTGGGGCAACAGATTCATAATTGGCCCACCCCTGTATCCCATAAGGCCACATTTCACCCATCTGGAGCGCAGAGGAGATGAACGCCGTGAACATCAGTAAGATCCCCGGCAGTCTTGGAGGTTGTCCCCTTGATGTTCTCCGAGGTTTTCACTGAGGCAGCAGACAGGCTGTTTTTCTGCGTCCCACAGGAACTAATGCACCCCCAAACCGTTAGAGATGCAGGCTGAGATGAAGTGAAGATGCATGGTATCTGTCACGTGTAGTCCGGAGGACACGGCCTTAATGTTCTTCAAAAATAAGTGTAAATTTGGATTTCTCTCACCACAGGACAGTTTTCCACTCAACCTCAGCTATTTTAAAATGGCTTTAGTTCTCAGTTCACAGCAAGATGATGATACCTGAGGACCTAAAGATCAGGGGCATCCGGTATTGATATTCAAACTTGTCCTTTTCCCAGGTTGCAGGAATCCTGCTTTAGATACAAGGATATTCAAAGCGTTTCTAATTGATTTACAACATTATTCAGAAATTATTACACAGTTTGTTGGCGGGAGTCCTTCCGTGTGGAGTTTGCATGTTCTCCCCGTGCTTGCGTGGGTTTTCTCCGGGTACTCCGGCTTCCTCCCACAATCCAAAAACATGCATGTCTAGGTAGACTGGCACTCCTAAATTGCTCATAGGTGTGTGTGTGTGGGTGCGAGTGGTTTTCTGTCTTTCCCCGTGCGTGCGGGGTTATGTCAGGAAGGGCATCCGGTGTAAAATCGGGCCTAATTGATGTGCGGACTAAGACGGGCAGCGGAAACCCATGACCTGAAATGGTCGCAGTTCGTTGGCAGAGATTTAAAAAAATAATGTTTTCAATGCAGATTGCTGCACCTCTTCCCATCGTTAACCTCATCTTTGTGTTGCTCTTTTATGTCTAATCACACGACTGACCTGCTGCCAGTTAACCAAGGTGGCTGCATGATGTCCCCCAGCTGGCGCTTTGTGTTACAAATATCTCAACTTTTTTGAGATGTGCAGCCGTGATCAAATTCAGAAAATGTCATATTTATTAAACTTCTATGTTCAACTGTGAATAAAATTTGGCTTTATGGGTGTTTGTTGCATTTAATGTTTGCTTTTGTTTTTCAGTTTGGATATGACATCTAAAAAAAACCTACCGGTAGTTCTTTTAATAGGCAGCTAAGAAGAGCTCAGTTGATTTGAAGAATGTGGTTTAAAACTGCCGACGCTCTCTAAAGGGAGACATCCTGATCTTACCTCATGTCGCACGTGTTGCATTAATGTACTTGCTTTATTGTTGCTTATACCTAAATGGCTTTACTTTTGTTAGTTTTTTCCTGGATCAGTATATTTATTCAGGCAGTCTCTCTGGTGTCTGTTTTTCTACAAACTCGCACATGTTTTGTTTTAATTTTGGTCCATAAGCTGCTGAAGGCACTCGTCTGTTTATTATTAAAGTTGCCATAAAACGATTGAGCTTCACAAAATATTACTTAACTGTTGTGTTTATTTTATTTATTTATTTTTGTTCCATTCTGAGTTAAATGTTTTTCCAGACAGAGGAAGCTGCTAGTCTGTCATGATGGAAACAGCCAGGAAGGTGGATTATCCCGGGGTACATGTATGTCTAATAGCTGTAAACACCGCATGTGAATGATTTTTTTTGTTTTATTTGCCTTCGATCGGACACCAGACTGAGTGATCTGGAGGACAAAATTCCCCTGCGAACTTGCAGAAATACATTCAGCTTTTAAGATCACTTATCTTTTTTACAAGTGACAAGTCCAGCTTTTGACTGAGGAAAAGGAAACTTGGGGTGGGAAAAAAATGTTTTAGCAAGTCTTTTTGTTACTATGAACTGATGCTAAATTGAAAACTGGAACCATGACTTATTTCAATATTCATAATTTATTAAACTGACTACTTTGGGGATGGATTACCTGCTTACTTGGAAGTGGACAACTATAATTTTGCCATGAACCCCTGAATTAGGTGAGAGACTAAATATTTTCTCTTCACTGGTCTTCCAATAACCCAGTCTGACAAAGCCCCCGTAGCCGAGGTTGGTGTACATGAGTGGCATGAACTTCCAAAAAAAACTCCAAAATGTTTATATTCACAGCTTGTGACTCGTACATTTACTTGTTTATGCAACACGTCTTTTTTTTAAAGCACATGCATATGAGTGTATGTCAGCAGCTTCTGTTTGCAGCTGTAAAAAAGTTCCATCATGCATAGAAAATTATTTTTTTTTCTTCTATGAATTTGCAGTTTTCCATCAAGGTTGTAAAACCAAGTTACTGGGTTACTGGATGCATTATGATGATTACATTTTTTTAATGAAATAATTGTTAATAAACAGATGAAAACAAAATGAGTCAAACTTGATGGGCAACAGTATACAAGGAAAGATCCACCATAAACGCAAAGAAGGAATCAAGCGAGTCTTTTACTCGCAAAACCAAATAAGTCAAGCGGCTGTATGTTAACCTCGAAGGCAGTTTGTGAATCCAGGTGTTGTGGTCACGTCCTGAAACTTGTTTAGAGTTTGCATTAAAGTTGGCCACTTGTGGTCAGATTTCCTTGGAAGCATTTTAATGCCAGGTCTCAACAGGTCTTTGAGCAGATTCAGAAGTAGTCTGGGACGCTTTTGGCCACAGCAGCGTGTACGCCGACAATAAAAGACCACCTATTCATCGTATGCGAGTCCACATCATCACCGTTCCCATCACGCTTTCTGTACAATGAACGCAAATGCACGTCATTCACAGAAAACGTCATGCTTGTCCTTTCTATTGATTTCTGTAGTGGCAGTGAAGAAAAGACTCGACTCTGTCATTGGTGAACCGTTGATTACAAGTCAATAAATGTAAAAACATGAGACTTTCCGCTGATGCTCTTAGTGCCACACAGCCGACGTTTGCACATCGGACCTGGATGTTTGGGCTCTACTCTGTCCAATGTCTGTGAATGATTTACTAATAAACACACAATTTAAAGAAGTAAAGAAGCAATGAAAACTTCTGAATTGTCCACTCGGAGCATGTAACTTACCCTTCATTCATACTCTTACCAAACCCTTCATTTAGTCCTCAGCTGGTACATTACATTGTTAAGAAGCCTTAAAAGTCTTTCTTTATCAGACCAAAGCTGAATAAACTAAAACTTGAACACACTCAACTATCATGTAAAGTTACAATAAAATGTGTGTGAAGCCTTTAGAATAACTGGTTTTCATCAGTAGTTTGTCATCTAAGGTGTTCTGATCTTTATCAAAGTCCATAAATCAACACATCCGCCTGAGCTTCTTGGAAGACGCCTATTAAACAGACATTTTGTGTGAGGAAATGAACGTGACCTCTTGGAGTTGGTTGAACCTCCGTCGGCAGTAATGATGTTCGGTAGTTGTGGATCGGACCTGCACACATTCAGGAGGCCTTCGGAAGGTTCCTGTCTACAAAGCAGCTTCAGCTCAGACGCATTTGTGGGATGTCAGTTGAGAACATTTCTCGAGCTTTTCCACAGCACCTCATTGAAGTTGGGTCTCGACTCCAAATGGTCCTCTGGAGAAGGCAGATTCTCCTCTTCCGAATCCATTTTATTGTGGATTTACTGCCAGAGGTCCTTGTCCTGATGGACAACTCGGCTGCTGCTAAGCTCATGCTGGTGGACTGCCACGACGGCAGTATTCCAGAGGATGTTTTGACAAACGTGGACCTGCCAGCTCAGTGATGGTGGCTGTAAGTGCCCTGAATCACACCTCCTGAACCTCCTCATTACCTGAATGCCAGGTGTTCAAATTAAGACTCGGTTAGCGTTTGCTAAAGTGAATTAATCTGGGGGTCCACTGACTTTTTTTTCCCACCAGCGCTGTGAATGAGTGTGTTTTAACAGTCAGGATTGGTAGTTCATGTCAAATCTTCTTTTCTGTTCTCCCTGCAGGTTGAGTCAGCAGTTCAGGCCATCCATCAGGGTCGGCGAGAGCTGTTAGAAGAAGCCTGCCGCTCCTACACCCGCAAACGCAGAGTCCTCATCCCTGAAGACCTGAAGCACGTCATTGTGGACGACCAGCATGGTTTGCTGTACTGTTACGTACCCAAAGTGGCCTGCACCAACTGGAAGCGGGTGCTCATGGTTCTGACGGGTGCTGCAGGGACGCGCGGAGACCCGCTCGCGATCCCGGCCAACGAAGCCCATGTCCCAGGAAACCTCCGCACCCTTTCGGAGTACACCACCTCCCAGATTAACCAACGCCTGCGCTCCTACCTGAAGTTCGTGTTCGTACGCGAGCCCTTTGAACGGTTGGTATCTGCATACCGCAACAAATTCACACGCAGCTACAACACAGCTTTTCATAAACGATACGGCACAAAGATTGTGAGGCGACACAGGCCGGACCCACAGCCTGAGGCTTTGGAGAAGGGAAATGACGTGTCCTTCGATGAATTCGTCTATTACCTTGTGGACCCAGCAACCCAGCGAGAAGAGCCCTTCAATGAGCACTGGGAGCGGGTGCACTCCCTGTGCCACCCCTGCCTCATTCACTACGATGTGGTGGGGAAGTACGAGACACTAGAGCAGGACTCCCGCTACGTGCTGCAGCTGGCTGGGGTGGAGGACCAGGTCAGCTTCCCTGCCTCGTCCAAAAGCACGAGGACTACAGGAGACATGGCGGCCCAGTTCTTCCATGACATCAGCCCTTTTTACCAGAAGAAGCTTTACAATCTCTATCGCATGGACTTCCTGCTCTTCAACTACTCTATGCCTTCCTACCTCAAGTTCAGATGAGGCTGGGACGTCGGCCCACTTGTGCCATATTCACAGGGGACTAGTTTGACCAGGGGACCTGCAGTAATTTCAAAGTCAGTCACGTTTATTGTCAATTCTACCACATGTGAGGTTCATACAGCGAATCGAAGTGTCGTTACTCTCAAACCCTCTGTTTCTAGAGAGAAATCTATTTATTGTGTAGCACAAAGTGCAAATCTAGAAACTAAAAGAAACAAATAATAAAATGACATCGGGTTTAAAAACCAAGGGCAATAAAATTACAATAAAAACAATAAAATGGTATAATTGTGGCAGCTGGATACATATAATAATTTTATTTATTGATATCATATCCAGTGCATATAATATCGTCTTTCCTGGGAAAGAAGTCCTATAAAGAGCATCAATGAGACGGATGAGATGCGTAGCAGCATGCAGTGAGAAAACGTCTTTTATCAACGCTGGTCTAACGGCACAAAGCCTTTTTTAATACAACAATCCTGTCATCAAAGTTGGGGATAACCATCTGTAAATGAAAGTAAAACACAGACTTGGCTTATTCTGTGTGAATGTGCTGCACAAAACACAGATGTTGGGATGTCATTTGAAGTTCTGCAGGTCCCCATGTAATTCTGGTCCTGTATGACGAGGACGTACTGTGACAAGACACTCGTAGAAGTACGTGGTTTTGAACGCGTCTTTCTCCAGGCTGTGTTGCTGGCACTTCAAAGTAACAAGACAAGGGGCAAGACAACAACAGCAGGACCACCAATCATGGCAAGGTGTCATGCTTTTGTAAGAGCTGCACGGGAAAGACATTTAAGAACTTCCGTGCTCCGATGGGAAGTGGACTGTGAGGACCTTCCATCCCAGGTTCAACGCTGTTGCCTGCAGGAGGCAAATTGGATTTAAATGTGAATAAAGGTCAGATGGATGTTGGTCAGTCTGTGAATGTGTAAAATGCTGTTCGACCATTGTTTTATTTTCATTTCACCTGCTTTCTGATCTTAATTTGCACAATAAATGTTGTAAAGGTGCAGTAGCATGAGTGAAATATTCAAACGGTGAATGTCTCTTTAATTGTGCCTCTGATTGTGGGCCTTATTTTGATCAAATGACAACTTTTGTAACTGTGATTTTCTTTATTTGTACTGTAGGAAGTCTCTCTCCCCCTAGCTCTCTCTCTCTCTCTCTCCCCCTAGCTCTCTCTCTCTCTCTCTCCCCCTAGCTCTCTCTCTCTCTCTCTCTCTCCCCCCTAGCTCTCTCTCTCTCTCTCTCCGTCTCCCCCTAGCTCTCTCTCTCTCTCTCCGTCTCCCCCTAGCTCTCTCTCTCTCTCTCCGTCTCCCCCTAGCTCTCTCTCTCTCTCCGTCTCCCCCTAGCTCTCTCTCTCTCTCTCTCTCCCCCTAGCTCTCTTTCTCTCTCTCCGTCTCCCCCTAGCTCGCTCTCTCTCTCTCTCTCCGTCTCCCCCTAGCTCGCTCTCTCTCTCTCCGTCTCCCCCTAGCTCGCTCTCTCTCTCGCTCCGTGTGCGCAACTATATTTTTATTGTCTTATTTCTAACTTTGAACCAAAATAGATGGATAGTTTTCCCTGTTTTCCAATAAAGGAATTTCTCCAGGCCTGTGTGTATTGCTTTACATATATTTGACATAACGATTTTCAGGCAGTAGTTTGAAAGTCTTTGTCAGAATACAATGAAGCCATTTCTTTTTCTTTTTATGCTTTTTTTTATTTGAATGACAGTCAGTGAGTCGTAGACGTGATCTGGGAGAGTTAAGAAATGCAACAGCACAGCGAAGTCGAGTCTGCTGTCTAACATGTTACCAGCTCAGTAAAGACGTTTAAGTTCCATAAACTGTCCCGGTCAAACAACTGAAGACGCTTCAAACAGCCTGTCCTAAACTAGGGTGTTTTTTACAAAGAAATCTCTGAATTTACTGGAAATTGCTCTAAAGTACATGTTTACACAACAGGCTGTATTCAGTTTCACTGCTCTGCACAAGAAAATAAAGATGCAGCTAGAAGTTTTAAGATTCTTGTTTAAAAAAGACAAAGCTGCATTGAGAAAGAAAAGTTACACATTTCTTGTAGACTAGCTGGTTTACATTTGCACACATAGACTATTGGTTATACTGTGCGTATCTTATTACCCGCAGACAAACATTTACCATCTAACGTGCGAGGAGACAGATGGTGTGCAGGTGTGTCAGTGGATCCTAGTTATCCTGGAGAATTCCCACCATCTAACGTGCATCCATACTGCATCTAGTTCCTGCAGAACTACTGAACGTTTGTGACGTCGTGGCCAAGAAAACTCCAGCGAACAAGTTCACTGCTCCGAATCGGACCATTTATGGACCAAAGGAAAAAAGTTTGTTTAACGTATCTTCACTGTCATTTTCTTCTCTTCCCAGAAAACAAACAGCTGCTTAAAATGACATTTTATGGGGAAATGACTGTCCGATGAAAAACACATTTAACTACACACGGGTGCAACGCCACTTACGTGTCGACTGTTCATCATTTCCACGTCACCGTCAACATGATGCAGAGCACCACCACGTCGCCCACCAGGACAAAAAGGCATGTGTGCTTTATCTACCCGATATTTATAGTAAAACAATGCTTTTCCAGGGTTGACTAGGATGCACCAGGTCACCTGATGCTGTGTGAGTGCCTCCCGGGGAGTCGGAGGAGGAGGAGCCTGCTGCACATCTGCTCGGATGTCGTCTGTGCAGCTGAAGCCAGCTGCTGCCGGTTATCGTTACCATAAAGCAAAACGCTAAAACGTGTTCATTTAAATTACTTTTGCATCACAATGTCTGCAAATTTAAGTAGAAGACATTTTTGTTGGGAAAAATGTTCTGTACTTTTGAATAAATGTAACTTTAAATGTAACTGGATGTTTCCAACAGTAGATGGGAAGAACTAAGTTAAACAAATGAGACAAAATGTAAATTATTTAATCCTTTTTATCTTTAGAATTAGTATTTTATTTAATTGTGAAATTAAACATTTAGTATCAGCTCAGCTCGCTTGGACTCTATGGTAGTACCAAAAAAATCAATTATCTGGTATTACCTATGATCAAAATAAAAAAATAAAATAAAAACAAAAGCTGTGCGTGTAATGTGAAAACCCCATCAAGTCCAAGCCTTAGTTTTTATACTTCATGTTACTTTGACTGGGAGGTCTAAGATGAATGAACTCTAAAATATCTGGAAAGAAAAAAAAAGACAACTTTTACTGCTCATCAGGATTGTAATAGGAGACGAGTTTTTTGGACCTAACCTGGATCTTGGATCTGTTTGGGAGTTTGGTGCCAGTCTCGGACATGTGAGGTCAGTGTTCCAGCTGCCTCTGGATCTTTCTTCCCCCTTTTCCCCGCTGATTTTGGTTTATTCATTAATAGAATTGTTTTTACACACTTTTACTACACGTATATTTCATTATAGGATAATTTTCCTGACATTTAAAATTCTTCAGATGTGTTCGGTTAGGTTGTCTTCATCAACTTTTTTGGATGTGAGTGAAAATCTAAAGATATTTATACAGAAGCATAACTGTAAAGTGATTCTGAACAAATTAAGAAAATAAAAACAATAATTTATCTACAAAACTTTACAGCACTGAAAAAATATTTCTCTGTTCCCAAACTATACCGTCACTTACTTAGGGATGAGATCTTAGTTTAAAAAAATAAAAGCTCTTGTTTTCCATTATTATTACCTTCCTTCTGAACTCGAGCGAACTCAGCAGTGTGTGTGTGTGTGTGTGTGTGTGTGTTTTTATTTTTAAATTAAATAAATAAAACAGTTCATTCAGAGGGTGCAGATTCACATTTGTGTCAAATTCCAGTCCGAGTTGAGCTGAACATCCAATTCAGTCTGAAGCTCAGAGCCAACAACCCCGTTCCCAGCAGGTCACCCAGGGCTGTGAGGTAGGGAATGGCGTAGGTGTCTGGATCCAGGCCCCGTTGCCACAGCCAGCGCACCATCAGGCCGGCCACGTTCAGCAGAATCACCACCTGGGTAATGACAACAGTTTGAAACTCGAATATCGCAGACGGGTAGAATATGAAACTTCTTGAAAAACTCAATGATATTCAAGGATATTTTCAAAGATTTGTTTCTCGTAGGATCACCTGAAGAAGTGCTGCAGAGAGGTAGCAGGAAATGAAGATGGGTGTCACGGCAGTGTGGCCTCCCTGCAGGAGCTGGACCGTGTACAGAAAGAGGAGGTGACCCGGGACTACAAGGGTGACCAGGACTCTGGCTGACTGGGAGTTCACATCTAAATAAATCGATACCTGTCACCTTTCAGCAAAACAACTCATGTGACAGCCACACGGAGTGTAAAACCCCAAGACCTGGGCGAGGTGCTGGTAAATTCTCCTGTTGATGATCTGTAATATAGACTTAGATGCACATCCTTGTTTTTCTTCTTTGAGTCTCACCTGAGGAGCAGAAGGTAGCGCAGAGTCCGGTGCAGTTCGCTCTCATTTTAAAGGGAAGAGCTCCAGGAACACTCCAGTAATGGAGGTAGGTAGACATCCTGCTCGCCTGGATGGCCACAAGGTTTCCCCCCACACCTGCAAAATCAAGAGAAAGAACCAAAGGAAGCACTCAGCAATTCTAACATGAGTGTTAACAAAGAGGAGCAGCGACAGGACAGAAAACAAGTGCTTCAGTGTTTGGCTGAGATCAGTGCAGGGTGTGGTATCGTTCTCCAACAGAAAACTCCTTTGTAATTCCAAATTCCTTGTATAACCATTTTAGTGCTCTACATTTCAGCATGTTGTGATTTGTTAGTATTACTGCAGTATTTACAGTACAGGCATAGTGGTCAAATGACATCGTCAGCTATTTAGTAAAGGTTTTCTTTCCATCTGAAAGTTGTATGAGAGGATAAAACAATCTTGGAAAAATACATTTTCCACAGCCACTCATTCGTTTTCCAGGTTATTTTTATCAGAATATCTAGACAGCAAATCTCACTGTTGTACCATATTTGTGCAATGCTGCTCACATCTCAGGCATTCATTTGGACTCAAGTCCAACATGTTGGCTTAAAGGATTTTAAAGCACATGCATCATTCGAACAACCCGGGAGGAGTGTTTCTGGTCACCAAGGCATGAGAGGAGAGTGCTGAATGGGAATGCAAATGCACTTCCTGGATGAGGATGGCAATACATGTAAGAGCGTTTGGCAGCGCTGAGGCTGGCACAGATGCTGCAGAACCACGAGCCAGAGAATGCGTAGTTGGCATTCTGATCAGGTTTGTGCTTTATGTAAAGCTCTTGCTCTCTGCTTAGTATGCTGCTTTGTGGTCACCAGGTTCCAGCCGGTGAATATTTGGTCTTCTACATCCTCCTGAGGCTCTTTTGACCGGAAAGACACTGACATTGAGCAGCACTTTCACGCCTTGTGAATAATGAACAACTCAGATCCAAAGTTGAGCTCAGTCTCAGCATGTCCTACAACTTTATGTTTAGGGTTTGTACAACCAGTTATAATTAGATTATCTGCTGGGTTCCTGCATGCTCCAACAATTTCTATCTCATCAGTTGGCGCGAATGAATGAATGAATGAATGAATGAATGAATGAATGAACGAATGAATGAATGAATGAATGAATGAATGAATGAATGAATGAATGAATGAATGGCATTTCTTCTTTAATTAATGACAATTAAGCAAATCATATAACTATTTTTTTTTTCAAAGATTCGGACTGTTGAAAACAATACCCTTAAATCCTATAAACATATAAGTATTTATTTGTCGTCTAGAGAGTTTAAAGAATGTAGGAAAAATGGGACTAAATCTGTTCTTCATCTCGCTGGGCTCATAAAAGTTTTGACATTCAATTTTATGGCTTGAGAAAATATAAAGGAAGTACAAGAAACAGATATTTGTGTTTTCACAAATAACTTTCAAGAACTGCTTCTCCACAACAAAACAAAAGAAAAAGCTGCAACTTGAAGACTAAACGTGCAAAAATATGTATTGTTTTAAAAATGTGTAGATGGTTTTGTCTTTCTTTTCTGTTTTTCAGTCACACTAAAATACGATGGTAAAGTTGGACTTTACCCTTCCTTTTTTTTGTGTCCCAAACTAAACTCGCACTTAGATATTGTGTAACATTCTGCACAATTTTAGGCAGTTGTGCAGAAGGCCACCTAATCTTAGTCCAGGGGTCCAGGAGTAATAGACTGATCTAAATTCACCCTTTAAACCGATTGGAAAACTGGGTCCAGCGCTGCTGAATTTAGAACTGAAGGAATTTTGTAAGAGGAATCAACTTGAATGAAGTGAATTTATTTACAGAAAAACAAACATTTTCATTAAGTCTCTCTTTACTGCCTCTTTCACAAGAGAGCCTGGTGCAGCTCGATGGTGAGAAAACAGCTGTTGGGGTGTTAGGAACCAGATTAGACTGTTATGGTCACATTTATGCGACGGCTGTCAGTGATGTCAGGTAAATGGACTGTGTCTATGTTGCTCTTCTCTGGTCTTGTCAATGACTCAACGGGCTTTAGACTACAAACCTGCTCTAAGACACCCGATTGGATCGCTGTCAGCTTGTCACCAAGGTCTGCACAAGTCTATCAGAGGTCCACTAATTTGAGCCAGTAGATGCAGAATTTGAACTGAATAAAAAGTCAAACATGACACCTGAGCTTGCAAAAATTTTTTCACAAGAAGCCAAAAGAGTCCCAGAGTTTCTACCAAGGCTGTTTGATGGGTTTGAGAAGTCCTCTCGCCAACATGAAAGCAGACATTAATTTTATGCAAAATAACCCGTAAAACCGTCTTTTAACAGAAGAGGAAGTTTTTGGTCTTTAGTTCGGTGGCTGAATTCAGTGAAATGACAACACTGACCAGTGAAGTTTTGTGTAAATATATAAAAACACAAATATACAGGATAATGTTACAGTCAGGGGCAGCACGGTGGCTTAGTGGTTAGCACTGTTGCCTCACAGCAAGAAGGTTCCCGGTTCAATTCCCGGCCCGGTGGGTCTTTCTGTGTGGAGTTTGCATGTTCTCCCCGTGCTTGTGTGGGTTTCCTCCGGGTACTCCGGCTTCCTCCCACAGTCCAAAAACATGCAGAGTAGGTTAATTGATCTTTCTAAATTCTCCCTAGGTGTGAATGTGAGTGTGATTGGTTGTTTGTATGTGGCCCTGGATAGACTGGCGACCTGTCCAGGGTGTACCCCTGCCTTTCGCCTGATATGCGTCGGGATAGGCTCCGACAGACCCCCGTGACCCGGAAACGGATTAAGCGGGAATAGATAATGGATGGATGGATGTTACAGTCAAGGACACAAGTGGGAAGAAGTGTTATAAATTCTCTTTCAGCCGTTTATACACGTTTGTGATTTAGTATATTTTTCTGCATTCTACCTCTAAATGGGCCGAGGGGATTTTTTTCTGGTGGAGCTCAGCTGTGACTCACCGTTGATGACGGGTGTGAACACCGCCATGCCCTCAAAGTCTGGGTTGCTTACAGTTTTATCCAGGATCACACCTCCAATACTAAGAAGAAGACAAATGACATCTAACTACTTATTACTTCAGTCTTTGTAATCAGATTTCAGTGTCGATTTTGTTTTTAAAAGCTTGAGAATGCGTGAAAACACTGGCGGAAACGTCCACGTTGCCTCACCTGCTTATGGACATGGCCAGAACGACTGGCTGCCAGCCTGACGTCAGGACCTCTCTGGTTGGAGCAGAGTAGCCAGTAATTATGACCCAAGCTGGGATGAGGAGCAGGAAGAAGCTACACACCACCGGAGTCAGATACCATATGTCTGGAGAGCAACATAGAAGAGAAACAAACCTGAAATAAAGTCTTTGATCACAGTCTTTGTATATCAAAGCAGTTAGTTTTTGCTCTTTCTGGCTCTCGGGGAGGTTTGCTAGAAACAACAGATATTGCTGCCCTCCTCTGGCGGAAACTGCAGCTGTTCTTAAATCCAGACGCAGGAACTAGTCTCCGAGCACATGCGTGTACTTCATATGTAGACATGTTGTTGCTGATGGTGAGAGTGACCTCCGACCTCTGTAGCAGAAGAAGAAGCTGCTGACGCCAGCGAGCAAAGACAGAGTTATGAGGTCTCCGAGGCTCGCGGCTATGGGCGTGGCCACGTTATCTGGGTTGATGCCCACCTTCCTGGAGCCAATGATCACCGCCACCATCACCAAACCTGGCACAACAAATAAGAGCCATCAAATACAGGAGAAATAAGGAACTCAGCTGACAAGTCGCCGCTGTATTCGGCGTATCTGCACATTCTTGAATTTCAACTATGCTGCAGCAGTTTGTGAGTTTCTCTGACCTAGAGAGAGTGCAGCAATGAAAGCTGTAGTGACGCTGCTGGCACACAGGACCGCAGCCCGGACTACATCAACTCCGCCCCTGGTCAGATAACCCAGAAGCACCGCGGCAACTGCTGCCAGGAATCCCACCGCCGTGGCCTGCACCTGGAGACACAGCAAGCGGGAGGAAGGGAGGTTGATGAGCCCGTTCAGAGGTGGTTCACAAAACAGCATCTTTCATGATGAAAGACCTGCTGGAAAAAAGAGAAGAAGCAAGAACAGAAGTGTTCAAAATGACACCTTTTACCTGGTATGTTGCATTGGGTCTTAAAGGACTAAACAGTAATTTGACATTTTTCTTACTCTTCATTTTTATAACTGCATTTTTCAGGTGTAAATAGCGAGCTCTAAAACTGCCCAGGTGGATCCAGTGAGCTTTATGTATTTGATTGGCCAGAACGTGTACTGTACTGCGACAGTATTACTCTGTGGACACTAAGCTCATATTTTACAACCAGACGCTGGTCCAGTGTTTCTTTGGGCCAGAGTTTTTATTCTCTATCTTTCTTTTTTTTTTTTTTTTTTTTAGTTTTACCTGCAAAATGTCCAGTTGACCTCTAGAGGTCAGCAAATCACACATTTAAGTCCTTCATTACCTTCACGTCCCGTTTTTACAGTTTGGCAAATCAGTTGTCTTCAAACAAAACTTAAGTTCTAACGTTTTTCTCCAAATCTATAAAGAACTGAGACCAAATTTCCTGCGTTTGTAAAGCTGAGGGAGTTTCAAGTCAAATTTCCTCCTGAATGATTTGACCACCGTAATCCAGCGTTCTGTCATGACCACACGCAAATGTAGAAAATGTATTTGAATTTAAAAAGGATTTCAGGAATACTGAGAACGTCGAGCATCATCCACGTATTCTCCATGAAGTATCTTTTATATGTTTTTGTGTTCCTCTCTCTCCTTTTGAATGTTTGTGTTGTGGTGTATGATTGTTGTGGTCGGGTTTGAGTTTGTTATACTTTTGTAATACATGGGTCTTTGGCTTTGGTGTTTTCTGTTAGGACCTGGGTTTGGTTTAATGTTCGTGTTCTTGGGTCTTCTGTTGTTTTCTTGACTCTGACCGCCTCGGTTTCTGGTACCTTCACTTCCCGTTTTACCTTGAAGGTCTGCCTCGTTTTGTTTTGTGTTTCCTTGGCCTCACCTCCCTGACTGTTTGCACCTGGGTCTGATCAGGGTCAGATCAGTGAACACGATTTTGCTTAATTAATGACTTTTTTGTTTTGTTTTCTCCTGTCTGCTGCAGATATCCTGGAAATCTCCTGCATTTGGAGCCTCACCACAACCTCAGGTCATGACAGCCTTCTATCTGCTCCGCTGTTTATGATCAATAACAGGCCAACAGAAGTAAACATCTTAAAATTTGCGTTGCCTTTATGGTGTCTTTCTACAAACAATGATCATAATGTGTGTGGTTCCGTTTCGGTGGATTCACTCAGTTTAAGGCGTGTCCTGTCCAAAGACACCTATAAACATGCCCTCAGCTGACCACTGACAGAAATACATCTGTCGCCGTAGACATCTTCCTGTTCTTCTGCTCTCATGCTGATGACACCTCAGCAGAGTCAGGCTTATTAGGTGCTGCTTGGTTGCTCTGATGTTCCACCAAAATCCACAACAACTTCAAACATTTGCTTTACTGCTCTTGTTGGTGTTGGTCACTGCTGTTAGGGTGTTCTGAAGAGGGTTAGTTGTCTTCTAGTCTAGCACAAGCTTGTGCTGAAGGTCCTCGGACAGAGGAGTTTCCTGATATGACTCCTTGGTTTTGGAATCAAGGGACTTGGTCTTGTCTGAACGTGAAAGGTTTACCCTCAGAGTCCCTGCATGTCGCTGGGCTGTCCACAGTAATGGAGGACTGATACACTGAGCAGCCACAGTCACAGCTGGATGTTCAGCAGGCGGACGACCTCCCGGACTTCGGCCTTGATGTGCATGGTTTGTTGGAGGATGATCTGGAATATTTATCATCAGATCTCTGTCATTTCTGCTGTGTTGGTGGGTCAGGAGGACACATCCTTCAGCATAGTTCTGTCATGCAAGCTGACAAACTGGACATGGAGCTGCCTTCTCCGATGCCTCTCAGAAACTTTCCCATGATATTTCTGATCTGACATCGTCAAGGGAAAAACCTCTGCCCAACCGTGTCCCAGTGTTTAGCTATGGCCAGTTCTTGGACTTGAAGGTGCTGTGAAAGTCTGGCATCTTTGCCAGCATATCTGGTCTCACCTATATTCAAAGTGTGAGTAGACCCACTACTTCCACCCAAGCTTGGCACACAAGAACCCTCTGCCAGTCCTCTGACTCCTCTCCTGAATGAAGCCAGGCTCCTGGGCAGTCCTCCTGAAGCTGAGGCCCATCTCCTGGTGTCCCGGGAGACATGATGCCAAGGAGCATGATGGGACCGTTCTTCTAGCTGCAGGACTGAGTGAGGAGGGGCTCCAGCAGCAGGGAGATATGTCTGCCCCTCATCTGTTGCTGCACACAAAGCGCCATCATGGTTCTGTTCAGGGACCCAATCCAAAAACGTTTTGTGTTCCCCTCCCAGTCTCCCAAACACAAACTCCACCCACACACAATTGCAACCAGCTGGTCGTCACCACTCCTGGTCGGTTCTTATGATTCAGTGTGACGGCTGAGGTGCAACTCTGCTGCTCCTCAGTGAAGAGCAGCTAAAAGATGACCATGATGACAGATGTATTAGAGCATGGACAAAGGCTCCCAATCATCATCATCATCATCAGCTGTTTTAACATGATACCACTGAGATCAGGAGTTAAGCTCAAAGTTCAGAAACAGGAGACGGTTTGTTAAGGTCCAGGTGGTGCAGAGGAATTGTGGGAGTTGGTGTTGAGCATGTGCCCGTTAAACAGGTGGGGAGGGCAGAGACAGCTGCATACTTTATTGAGCTGATATTTAGGAGCGTTTACACATGCAGCTGTTTCTGTCCTCACACTGGTGACATGACATTAGTACCCCTGTTGTCTAAACCTGTTTCTAACTACACTGCTTGAGGAGCCCTCTGAACGTAATCTGGACTTGCATATGAGATTTTAGAAGCAGCAGTAGCAGGAACTTTACAGAGCTGGTGATTGTCAGATTTTCTTTAAATGTCAAATATTTGATGGGAGACTTTGGCTAAAAGTATCCTCAGGAAAATATTGAATTGCAGTTCTACAGTTGACAGCAGGAAGTTACAGACTCTATACTTTTACTAAAGTTGCGCAAGGCAGACTTAATTCAGCTCAGATTTGGCCAGTAAACTCAAAACACCCCAAAGATGTTCATGGAGAAGCCTGTGAGGTTTCACTGAGCAACAGGATTTAACAGTAACAAACAAGAAGTTAGTGTGAGGAGCCTGGGTGAAAGCTCTGGAAATTTTGCTCCATAGAACCAACCATCCATTTCTTTACCCGTTTAATCCAGTGCTGGGTCACGGGGCGGCCTGCTGGAGCCTGTCCCAGCGCACGACAGAAGAAAGGCAGGCACACACACACTGCACAGGCCACCAGTCCATCACAGGCTCTGGAACCCCCCTGAGAAACTTTAATAAAGCAGAACCTGCCATATGTTCACCCTACATGCACAACATTCTCTAGATCTTAATGAAACTCTTAAAATCACAAATAAAATAGTACACAGAAAAGAGCTTATTATAAATTTAAATAAAAAAAAAACAACCCCAATTCTGTATTTAACAGTTTCTACATTTTTTGTATCATTATAAAATACATTGGGTGTTTCATGTATTTATTGTATACAGGTTTTTACAATCATAGGAGGGGTGTGGAGGTCTTAGAAATCCATCCATCCATTATCTATACCTGCTTTATATTTTCAGGGTCAAGGGGGGTCCACCTTGGTCAGGTCACCAGTCCATCACAGGGCCACATACAAAGACAAACAACCATTCACGCTCACACCTACGGCCGATTTAGAATAATCAATCAATTAACCTAGTATGCATGTTTTTGGACTGCAGGAGGAAGCCGGAGAACCCGGAGAGAACCCACGCCAGGGAGAGGGGAGAACATGCAAACTCCACACAGAAAGACTCCCGCCCGGGAATTGAACCAGGAACCTTTCTTGCTGTGAGCAACAGCACGAACCACAAAGCCACTGCGCTGCCGTCTCAGAAATGGATGTACCAAATATGATCCAACCAACATTATTGGGCTGACAATAATAACAGTTTAACATTTGTTCAGCAGGGTGGGATTTTTTATTGGATCGGTCTCGGTTCTCGGGTGGCGTGCACAGCAATCCATGCAGCTTTAACTTATCAATGTTTTCTAATTAAATTGTCTTTGCGGGGGTCATAATAAACTTGGTAACTCACATAATTTTGCACATCCACGAGGTCTCGTGTAAGATTACGCACTTGTAAAATTATACCACCCCAGCTGAACTCATCAGAACATAAACCTGGCACAAAAAGTCAGGACATTTGTGTTTAGTAGATTATTTTCTTGTTGTAATGATGCCTCTTTGCAACCAATCTTATACCGTTAGAACGCGTGTTTATTTCCCTTTTAAATGGTGCCACATTTGTGAGGAACACGCACAACAAATATTAGTAATTAAAACAAAATACAGATACCTTATTTATAAAAGCCTGCTATTTTCCACAAGTATCCTTCAATAAACAGACACCAGAAAGTATTTGTACATTCTGGTATATATCATCAAAGTAACTTCTTAGCTGTAGGTATGTAATCCATCTGATGTCATGTCTGAACCACTAATATTTATTTGCTTTACTAGAAACGGACCCTGAAAATGCTCCTAGTTATCTCATGCAATAATGTTTTTAGCAGCTGCATCATTGCTGAGCTTTTTGTCCAAATCCCACAGTGTTTTCTGTGAAATTATTAAGCCTTTGCAGTTTTTCTGATATTTCTGTCCCCGACCTAACATTCCTCGAACGCCGTCAGTGCCCGGTTTCCTCCTCCCTCACTCACACCATGGAGATGTTATCATGAACTAACCATTTGTTCACAGGTTCACATGCGCTTGTCCCAAATAAACAAAAAAACGAACCCCTTTTCCACTCTTGAACCTTCCACTTCTTGAGTTAAATTGTCACAAAGCCAGCAGTGAGGGACCCAAGTGACGAAGGTCATTAAGAGGATGAAACGTGTGTTGGTGCAGGGTCACCTGAACGAGAGCCAGATTACTCAACACCAGCCTCCACTGCTGCTGCGCCTCATCCAGCTGTCCCGTGTTGGCCTGCAGGTGGAAATGGTTTCATAAAATGACATTTCTGTATCTTGTGGTCCTAAGTGTCAGAGTGGCTATCAATCAACACGCTTCTGAAGGTGTGCACGTGTGTTTGTACTCACTGCTGTTGACAGTCTGGATGCCAGGGTCATCTCCAGGTTTCCCTTCAGTCCTACCAGAGCAGGCACCAAGATAAACACCTCTGAGATCTCTTTAAACACCTCCCAATGCTGAAAAACACACCACTGGACTTTTAATCAAGATTGAAATCTTTTCTTTTTCATTATGTTGCAAATCTCAATTGAATTATTATTCAGAATTATTATTCAGAAGTTTCAATTTCAGATTTAGATGTTGACTCATGTAAGTATTGGTCGCGAGGCTTCTTGTCTGTGCAGTCGTGACTTTGACTCTGCCTTTTGACTGCAGTCGTGTGTTTCTTTACCATTTCATCTGCAGCAACATTTAAAACCCACAACGATGACAGTTCGGGGGTTTGTTTGTTCACGCTGCCACGTGCACTCATACTTGGACACAGCACGCTCACACCGGCTCACACCGGCTCACACCGGCTCACACCGGCTCACACCGGCTCACACCGGCTCACACCGGCTCACACCGGCTCACACCGGCTCACACCGGCTCACACCGGCCTTGAACAGTGGCCTGGTGGGTGACTCTTAATGAACTCTGTCTATTCTGTCAGCAAAACGTTCTTTATGCTTCCTTCACTCATAAATATCAAATATGTCATTTTACTCTGTACAAATCAACGGTTTCACACACACTACTGTTCGTAGATGCAAAAGAAGGAGAATTAATTCCCTCTGCCTCTAACACTTGCCTATTTTGTCATAAATCTATAAATACTGAAACCCTATGAAACCCTATGAAAGCAGAGGCCATGAACCACTCTCCCACGTTTGCATGATCAGCTTGAACAGACTTGTAACAACAAAGCAGCAGCATATTCCTTTCAGAAAACCCGAGAACAGCGGTGATGATTGAAAGTCAATCCATGACCAAGAATTTAAGTGATTAAACTCTAGAGTCATACACCAACACATTGTTTTTCATACTTGCACTGTATCCATGACGATCCCGAGTCACCGTGCCCAGGCCAGGCAGCAGGTGTGGCAGTAGGACCGGTGGTGCATTGATCCCTCAGTTTTCAGGCAGAATTTACTTGCTGAACAGTTTTGTTTGTGTGTGAAGCGCCTCCGTTTTTTGCTTGTGGGAACACAGCTCCTGGGGTCACCGCGATGACTGGCAGTTCATAACCCTTCCCAGCCTGAGGGAGGAGCAGCTGTTCTGATGCTGAATCCGTAAAGGAACGAAATATGTAGAGATCCACCTAGATTTGAGTGTCTCATCCTTGCTTGGAACTTTGCAAGTTGTCTTCACCAAACAAATGTCACAAAAACAGGTCTACTTGACAGCTGCTTTGCAATGCTTTTTCACAATCCTAAACATACCGAACCAAACACCCAAGCAACATACACCCAAACATCCAAACATCTGACTGACCCAAACACCCAAACAACATACACCCAAGCAACATACACCCAAACATCCAAACATCTGACTGACCCAAACACCCAAACATCTGACTGACCCAAACACCCAAACAACATACACCCAAGCAACATACACCCAAGCAACATACACCCAAACAACATACACCCAAACAACATACACCCAAACATCATACACCCAAACATCCAAACATCTGACTGACCCATACACCCACACATCTGACTGACCCATACACCCAAACATCCTACTGACCCATACACCCACACATCTGACTGACCCATACACCCACACATCTGACTGACCCAAACACCCAAACAACATACACCCAAATATCCTACTGACCCATACACCCAAACATCTGACTGACCCATACACCCAAACATCCTACTGACCCAAACACCCAAACAACATACACCCAAATGTCAGACTAACCCATACACCGAGACTTTGGAATGACCCATACACCCAAACGTCTGACTGACCCACCATACATGCACACATACACACACACGCATTCAGTTTAGCTGAACACCCACACCTTCACTCCTCACGCCTCACTCTTGAGCAGCCGGGCAGCCGAAGTGGAGCGTTGGAAGCTCATTCTGTCACGGGACCTGAAGAGGGTCACGGTCCTGTGGGACAGGCACGTCCAGAACGCCAGCAGTTTCTTCTCAGTCTTCTTGTGCTGCCTCTCCTTCTTCTCCCTCTCCTTGTCCTCACTGTTGCACTGAGGCCCTGCGTCAACTTGCGCACTTGGCTGGAACCCCTTCTTCATGCTGATCCGGAGAGTCTGGACATCAGCTCAGACTGTGTGCCGTGTACTTGTAAAGGCTGAGATGATGGAGGTTGTAAGTCTGCTGAGTTGTTCCTCTAATTTCAGACGGATGAAGGAGTCGTGAAGGTGCTTGGTGTTTGAAAGGAGGGAAAAACCAGACAGCATGCATGAATTTGTGTGTGTTAGAGTATCAAAGTCTTCTCCCCAGTTCTCCTCTTCCTCCTGTTTCTTCACAGAGCACTTCAGTAGAAACTGCAGACATGCTCTCTCCCCCTTCTTGGTTTTCTCTTCGTCATCCTGGTTGTAAGTGGATGACGCACTGTAAGAAATCAGCAGGTGCTGTACCTGTCACCGACACGTGGTGCTGCTGCTGCCTGGGAAGGACACAGTTTGTCCTCCTTGATTGGAGGGAGCAGACATGCTGTTACTGACTTCATCCCCTTCACTCTTCCAGTTTGTCAGTTTAATACATCACTCTTTTTCTTATGTCACTTTTTGTTCGTGTCTGCAGTGATAAAATGGTTACCAAGGTCTGTTACAGAAATGTAAAACAAGTTCCTAGTATTAGACAGCTGTTTACATTGCAACAGGAAAATAATAATAAAGTATTATATGCAAAGTAACAAATGGGAGCAGGAGCTTGTGCACGGGGATTTTATTGTCCTCAAATGCCTCGTCTACACTCAAACACAAAGGCAGTGACTCAGATGAAAAGTGTCCTTGAGACATGGTTTGCCACAGATGCTGTCCTCTGCAGCCCCCACCTCCCTAATGGCTGCCTGACGCAGCAGCTGCTTGGTCCTGAGTCCTACATGGTCACTTAGGAATAAGAAAAGCCACAGTAAAGTAAGAAATATAAGCTATATATAAGAAATATAAGCTGTGAAGGGTTTAAATCTAAGTTGACCACAATTCAGGACATTTGTATGATGCTGGGAGTGTCTTGTTTCCACGTCTGACTGATACTGCAGTCGCGCCATGAGTCATCTCTGAAAAATCCCTCTAAATGGTCATTTAGATTAAATAAACGAGATTCCCACAACTGTGTTCCCCGTTGTTTGTTTTTAACAACTATTACAAATCCACACACAACTCAAAATATTTGAATTTTGTGCGTATTTGCATCTTAGTGGAAAGGAACATAAACATATTAGATTGTCTTATCTGCATCTTCAAACATAAAAAGACAACTTTTTTTGGAGCAATAACTTTTTAAAGTACTGGTGGATGGACTTAACTACGTCTGCTCCAACGTCCAACACGTCAGCCGCCTATTAGCAGCTGTGTATCAACACTGATTTCAAGGAAAAACTAACTGCAACTAAGATCAGCTGGTTGATCAGGTATATAATCACTCAGAAACTCTCAGATCTCCTTGAACTATTTAGTAAAACTGGCAGTTCCTGCACATAAACCAGCAGTTTGTTACAGCATCTCAGAGACAAAAAGCTTACACTGTTCGACATGATTGCCACAGTCAGAGCTTTGTACAGTCTTTAATGTAGTTTTACCTCATCGCCAATATTTATTTACAACTGCTGTGGGGTAAGGTCACCTCACCGACCCACTCGGTCAGCCTGACCTCCAAAGTAGCGACCTACAATGCAGGGTTTACGAGATGTTGAACAAATTAAGTTTTTTTTTATATCATTTGAAAATCATAGGCCAAAACGTGGCTCAAATTTTAAGGGAGCAAATAAAGACACATTTGAGTGTGTGAGTACTTCTGAGTGTGTGTAAATACTGGAGGTATAAAGTTTGCAGATTTTGGTGCAACTGGCTGAGCTGTTGATGAACTCCCAACGTGGAGGAGCAGAAATGAAAACTGGAAGTCCTGCTGCATAGCTTCTAGTTTGCTGCTTGCAACTGCATGCAAAGAGTAAATAAATGAATCAAAAGAGAAACACAGGAAAAAAAGAGACGAATAAGATCATTTCTTTTGAGCGAGCTGAAATCAGAACTTCTACCCGGTTCATATCAACCTAAGCTGCCTGAACTAACATCACTGACCTGCACCTGGTCCAGCAGCACGCCGGCTGTCACCATGCACTGCCCGGCCAGCAGGTATGAAGGCAGCACCTGCAGGCAGAGCATCCTGGATGACTCTCTGCAGGACAGGTGGGGCTTCTCCTCCCTCATCTCCTCAGGACAGGACTGCTGCTTAACTTTCTGCTTCTCACACACTCCAGTCTGCTGCCAACTGGAAATGCACTGTTTGTCTTTCGCTCTGTCAACCTGTCCTCTTGGACTCCTGCACTCTGGTGCAGCTTATTTTTTAAAGAAATGTCTTTGGAAAACTTAGTCAAAATGCCACAGAGATAAAGTAGAAGCGCAGTTCACCTGAGACATACGTTTACAGGTCTGCTCGAAGCAGCTGGTTTGAACGAGTACGCACCCGTGAATCTCTCTGCAGCCACTCTTTTGAACCTGTGACAGTTTTACTCCATCCGCTGCTGATCTCAGCAGGGTTGTGATTAGGGGTTCTGTTGACGGGTTTCTGCAGTTTTCTATGCACTCCGGTTTGTTTTTTCGTATTCTCGTGTTCTCGTGTTTTATGTTTGCTGATTTGCTGTACGTGCTGTTAAGTCTTAGTTCATTTGGATGTGATTCCTTTTGTCGTCTCTACTGATGGTTCCCATCTGTGTCTCTTCAGTTCCTGAGTTCATGATGTCTGCTTTCCTGTTTCATTTAGTTCTATTTTTTAAATGATTATTATCATTATTGATTCTTTTCTTCTGCAAAAGTTGCTTTTTCTTTTCTGGATAACTGGACAGGCAATGCAGCAGCTATAAATGAGGGACTATGGTTCACTGCTTCTCTCTTCTCTCATGATCTATTTAGAGAACCCTGTAAATCTGCAAAGCTCACTGTCACCCCTTTTTCAGAGCTTGAAATGACATGTGTCCGAACACACGTGACCGGCGCTCAATTCATGTCCACGCCTGACGTTAGAAGGTGCACCTCAACGTGTCTTTGACCTTCCTGCTCCATGTCTAAAAGACTTGCATGACATTTTCACATCAAAAGTGTCCCTCATTATCAGCAAAGGAAACAACTAGAAATATCTAGGTCTAACTCACAGGAAAGAAGAAGAAGCAGGAAGATCAAAAACAAGACGGAGAGAAGCCCCCACAAATGTGTTTAGTGTTTTAGGCAGTGCTGGAGCTCGACCCAGGAAATGTTTGCGTTCAGACTACAAAGACAATGTGCCCATAAGGGTTTCAGACCATCTTCAAATGCATCTTGGGAAGTCAGATCTGACTCCACCCTGGAAGGTGTTCAGACTGTGCGACTGTGCGCGTGCGAGCCTGTGCGGTTGTTTATCCCCGTGCTGAACCTGTGATAAACCAGTTACCTGTCCAGGATGTACCGCCACGCTCACTACCTGTCCCACCTGACAGGTTCCAGGTATGGACAATCCTTAGCTGCCACATCACAGTTAATACTGAAGAGTCCAAACATTTTCTTTTTTAAAGATTGTTTGGCACTAGTGGCCTTTTTTCAAAGTAGGTGGACAGGAAACGGGAATAGAGGGAGGGGGGGAAAACACGCAGGAAAGAGCGACAGGGAGCAAACCTGCGCTGCCTGCACGACGGCAGTAGCCTCTGAAAATAGCGCCCACTCAACCCACTGAGCCATCCAGGGCCCGGTCCAAACATTTTCAACAGTTAAGAGTTCAGTAGCGGTGTTTGTATTTGTTAACAGTGTGCTTAACCTCTTTTAACCCTGCTACTTCTTGCTTCATGTCAGCAATAATAAAGACAGAGCTCTTCAGAGAACGGACACCGCCCAGCTGCTATAAATATTCACGCTACACCTTCCGACCCCAGATAGAGTTCCATGTTATATGTCAAGATCTGGGCTTAAAGGGGAGCTATAAGATCACTGTTCCAACTCCAGCTCTGGTTGTCTGTGCAGTGACCGCTGGCTTTGTTGGTAAATCGTGCCGTTTGACAAGTCATCTGCCGCAGTGGCTTGTACTTTATTTAGTATTTTTGATTCAGTATTTGTTGCTTTGACTTGGGTGTGACTGGCGGGGCTTGCAGGGATGGTCTCCTCCTCTCTGTCATGTGGTTGCAGCTGCATTCATAGCAACGTTCACATGGACAACAAGGTCAGATGCGAGAGACCAGCACCACAGCACGGCTGCACAGGTCTGACACTGCTTCAGTATTATATATCATGCAGCAACATTTGCATTGTGTTATCCAGAGAGGATTTGAATGATTGTCTTGGTAATTAATGACTATTTTGTGATGAAAACTGTAGATAGTAACAGGATACTTGCATGTACTGTATGAAAAACAAAATGAAATGATTGGGTTATGCATTGGTTGGTTTGTTTCTTAAGGTGTATTTGATGTGACAAACATGACTGAGATGACCAAGACTCAGTTCACGAGTGGCTCTGGTAGGATAACCACAACCATCCGTCTTCGAGACATTCATGATCCCAAGCCTCAGTCTCCCAATGCTCCCATACGGATCCGTCCGCCACCTCTAAGAGCCCCTTCCACGAAGGAACAAGACTCACAGCGGAGCGTTCCCAGCGATCCTCCGACCAAAACAATAATGAGAAGACGAGCTCAATCTCTGTCTTCATGTTCTGGGAAGACGAACGAGCTGAGGAAGGTGAAAGTACGCTTCGTGGATGCACTAGGCCTCGACTTAGAGGAGGTTAAGCTCTTCAAAGTCCAAGAACATCCCCTTATACCTCAACATGTCATGTTCAGACTCCTGATGAGTTCTGAGCGGGCTTTTGGAAAGGCGCTGGAGCTGAGCCTGCCTTATTTTAAACCTTGTTTTCCTGAGAATATGGGCGCTAACTCAGACTTCCTGACACGTCTGCAGTTTCAGAGCGTCTGTCTGGAGAAGGTTGTGTGTTCAGAGCAAGGAATAACAGGTGCCTTGCAAGTACTTAATTTAGCTTATGAGAAAGAGGTGAAGGTGCACTACTCCTTCACCAACTGGAGAACCCAAACAGACACAACAGCGTCCTGGTCAGCAAGAGGCCACCGCGGGGACTGCAACGCCCTGGACACGGACGTCTTCAGGTTTCGTCTGCCTGTCCCACCGTTCATTCTGCAGCCAGGGGGCACTCTGGAATTTGCCATCTGCTACCGTGTGAATGGATGCGATTACTGGGACAACAACAATGGCAACAACTTCAAACTTTCATGCCACAGCTACAAGGTGACTGTGCCAAGGGAGTGCGAGGACAGCATGCTGCATTTTACCTGAGTGGCCACACGAGGGAGACTGTCACCTCTAGCAGTCAAGATGCCCCACAGCAACGCTGAGCTTCAGACAAGAGGTGCAGGAGTGGAATTCAAAGTATTCATTCACGCCATTTTAAAGTACTTGTACTTTATTCGCTTAATTATACCCGCACTGCAAATAATGGACGTTTTATTCCACACCAGATCTATCACTGCAGGTATGTTTCCTACTCAAAGAGTTTTTGCTCCGCTTCAGCTTCACTCGGCCTTGCACGAAGCAGTTTAACTCCACCTCATCCACTATTTATTTTAGGATTAGACAAAGTTAAGAAACTGACCAGATGCACATTAAATGGTCCAACTTTTAATCAGCTGCAGCTGAAATATTCTTATGGTTTTACAGCGTTAGAGACTAGTGTTTAGTTAGAGCAATGAAATAACTTCTGAAATGTTTTCTAGGTCAAACGTGGCGATAAACACACCACCTCCCACATCTCCACCTGATTGAAAGTGTGTGTAAAAACAATAAATAAATAAATCCTGGGCTTCTACCACCCTGAGGGAATCATCTGACTGTGAATCGACACCACATGTGCATCTGAATAAAAGATTTGAAATCGTGGACTTTAAAATGTGTCATTGTGTTTAAAGTCATGAAAGAGTCTCCGTGCTCCTGCTGAGCTCGTACGTAAATGAAACTACGCCACGTCTGTGGAGACCCTCAAAGGAATTTGCCTACTTTGCACTACAAAATGTCTGAAAGCGTTTGGCAGTCTCAGCGCAGAATTTGCACGTTGATAAATCCGTGCTGATTTCCCAAAACTGGAGCAGATGTACTGATCTGCAGGTAAGTCAGCGTTCTGAGTGCTTTCTCCTACTGCAAACACGGCTTGACCCCATTCTTCTGGAGCTTGCTTTGTTTTAGGAGGATTACAGGGAGAGATGTTGGCTCCACCGTTAGTTCCCAAACAGCACTGACCTTTCACCACAAACTTTCCGGTGACACGAGAGCCCTGATTCCTGAGCGGTTTCTGGCAGCCTTCGGCTCAGCGGAGGACGCGTTGTCTGAATTCATAACTGCAGATGCACGAAATGCTTCAAACGTGACGACAGTCTCTGTATCTGATCGTCAAAGTATAGTTACTCAGATACTCTTTAACCATGATGTTTTTTCAGCTAATGTCATTACTTTTGTTAACAGAAATGGTACAAAATCATAGATTTTACAAAGTAATCTCTTTTTAAAGTTAAGGTCACTTTTTTTTAAGTCTTAAATTTGAAAAAACATTAAAAAAATTAGGCAGTTTGTTGTTTGAACCAACTAACTTTACAGTTTTGTTTAATATTTATCCTTGTTTCTCCAATGCTCTGTAATTTTCTCACTTTTCTTCGACTCAGGTTTTCTTCTGAAATACCCAGTTTTAGTTTTTTATTTCACCTTCTGACGAGCAAAATCTTCTCCTCTTCGAGGTTGTTTGTGTTGCAGGTCTCAAATGATCCCTGATGAAAAAAACGTATATTTTTTAGTCTACATCTTCTAACATATGAAAAATACACAGAAAATACTCATTTCTCTATTTGAAGTTTCTATGATATAGTGAAATTAAAAGAAAACCCACTTTTGTCTTTTAAGTTTTTTGAATTACTATATTTTTAGCATCTCTATTGGGTAGTTTTTCCTTTGTTTAAATGTATTTTATTGATTTTTTTAACGTTCTTGATTAACGGGTGGTGCAGAGGCGTCGGAGGTGTGCGTGAACATGCAGCGTTGAGGGGTTCATGTTTTTGGCTCTGAGGTTGCTGGTTTGTGTGACGGACACTAGAGAGCAGCATCGCTGTTATTCACGTACCCTGCGTGTTCATTTTTGATGCACATAAACACCTGCATGGTTGACGAATAATTCTTTAGGAATAAAAAAACTAAACAGATCATACATTTAATCTCTATGACGTTAAATGATATCATCATTCATGTGTAAACCTGTTAGTGTGACCGACTCCACGGAACGCTGTTGAGGAATTTTATCTGCAAGTATAAGCCAACACTCCTAGATAATATTTAAGCATAAACACTGATACTCAGCTGTAACTCCTGCAGTCATTTTACAACTTTAGCTGGAAAACAAATGTCCTGGAGCCAAAAAGGATTTGCCTTGAATGTTGGTGGAGTAGAAGCAGCAACAGAAGTCCAGTAAAGTACAAGTGCCTGTAAACTGTACTTGCGTGTATTTTGTTGCAGTTCTCCACATTTCATCCTTATAGCTCCGGCTGAGAACTGTAACCCCCAAGTCTTGGCCTTTTGCTTCCTTTGGACTCTTCACACTGAGTAAATACTTTAAATAGACCTACGAGCTGCTGTGCTTCTGCACCTCATCTGTATTCTTGTTTTTGGACTCGTGTGAACATGAAGGGACGCGGCCGTCATGAGTGAGCTCTGACGCTGCTGATCCTCGTGTTTGTTTCGGGGTCTGTCATGTTGCCGGTAGTTACATAAGGACGCTCCATGGTAGGAGTCAGGATCATGCTCTGTGGTGGCGTTTGCTCCGTGGGCTGCCATCAGCTTAGACCTACAAACTGATGCTTGATTACAGGTGCCAGTGATTAGAGGTTACATCACTGAAACACCACTGCGGTCTGTGTAATCAGGAATAAAATAACGTCACTAGTGATATTTTTGTCCGTTGTTAATGTCATTGTGTCAGTTCTGGTGAATTTCCTTGTCTTCTTTCTTCGTGGACGTAACTGTTGATGACGTAAATTACTGGAGAAATGCTTCCGATTAAAATAAGGCCTATGACTACATTTATAACCCAACCCTTGTTTTGGGACAGTTTAGACTGCAAATACATGAACATATGTTCATCATGTGAGTCAGACGTGGTCCTCACCCTTCAGAGGGACATCCGGAAGTCAGGATATCCCTCTACTGCCCACGTGCGCTTCCCTTGTGCCTCCCACACACCTCCACAGGTTCTGGACCAGAATCAGCTGCCTGTCTCGGCCAGTTACTGCTGTTTTCATTAGTCCAAACAGCGAGGGATCCTGGAGTTTTAACTGGACCTGCCATCTGCCGCTACGGTCCCGCTACGATCCCGACGCCGGTGCCAACGTGATGTCTGTGAGTCACACAGCCTGCGGGTCAAAGTCTGAGGTCCAAATCTGGACTGCCCATCAGAAAACACCAGACAAAGATGCCACCAAACCAGGGAGATTTAGAGCTTTCTTTTCTTTTTTTAAATGTATTTATTTTAATATCAGGTAGAAAGATCCATTTTAAAAGAAGCTTTTCATTGACCTTGTCCACTGCCTCGCGTACGTGTTTACCTGCGAATAATCAGGTACGTACGGAAAGTACGATGCCACCAAATCGCTCCAAATTGAACAAATGCAGCCAGGTGACCTTGTTTTCATGAAGGAATTACGTCTAAAAATGAACCTGCTTGGCAGGAGAACCTGGTCTGGGAGAGAATAATCCACGTGATAAGAACCAGGTTGCTGCCTGTGTTTGGTGAACTAATTGCTGCTTAACCGATGCAGAAAAGTGAACGTCACCAGGTTCTCCACTTGATTTACCAACACAAACATGGCTCAGATGAGTGAGATGAATGTGAAGGGTTTACATCCTCTCAGTTATCAGCTCAACTCTGACCTTGGACAGAAAAACACTTCCAAACGACATTTTTAACATCACACATTTCTCATATGCCATAAAAAAAACATTAAAAAATGATTTGAAAGACATTAAAACTCATGCTAAACGCAAGACAAAGTGTTACAAAGTGAAAACCTGTATTGTGCAGACAATAAATAATGATTACAAAGTGATTCTTTTCTCTTGTACGCAGACAAGGTTTCTATTTGAGAACATTTACAGTGTCGATATGAAACTCGTCAGCTGGATCAGTGAGACGCAGCATCAGCTCCAGGGAATGATAACCGATGCTCGAGTGGGACTAGTCAACTTGGTCACATGCAAGTCCACTGTCCAATCCTGCCGACCCAACCCAACCCAACCCGACCCGACCCAACCCCGCCCAACCCGACCCAACCCGACCCAACCCAACCCAACCCGACCCACCCCATCCCACCGTGACATCAAAAAAAGGAAGTCTTTCTAAAGAGTCAGTTTACAAAAAGAGGTTTCTGCGCATCTACAGCAAATCCATGACCTCGATTCCTCCTCCTCCTCTGACCAGGTGTTGCGAGGCTTCAGGAAACGTAACGCTGAACAGAAGTGAAGTTTGCCGCATGCGATCTCTTCTAGTGGCAGATCCATTTCTAGAGACATAGCCTCCAAGGTTGCTGCACCCAAATATCAGGACACCCACTGACTTCAGGCCAGGGCGCTGGAAGACTCCGTGCATGGTCTTCACTGACAGAACCAGACTTAAGCAACTCTTCACAGAAGAAACCTTGCTAAGGTCGGTGAAACCTGCGAAAGCATAGAGAGGGAAAGTTGGGATTATCACATTCAGATTGGTGCTGGGGGTGTGGACGGCGGGGAAGTGGCGGTCATCAGTGAGGGGATCTATTATTAGCTCAAAGGACAGAGCTCCTCAGAAATGGGGTCTTGTAAGCACAACCTCTGCTAAATTAGGCTTGGTTTTTTTTTAATATTGGCAAAACGTACGGCATATGTGTGAGGACATTCATTATCGGGACGAAGCGCTGCAGACTGGCACAACTTTTCCGTCTCAAGGGCCTGGGCTCAGCTAAATTTAGGTTCTGCTCTGCAGGGTTTGCGCTCATTGATTTGAAACAGCACGATAATGCACTTTTGAGTCTCTGCAGAATGTCAGAGTGACCCTCTTAAAACACCAGCCCCCAAAAATGAAGCCCAGAGTGAGGAAGAGGAAGAAAAGGCAACTGCTGACCTGGTCAGATGCTTGCTTGAGGAATGGACTTCCATTTCGTTGCTTTTAAACTCGTTCAGCTCCTTCCTGATCGCCGCCTGCAGGGCAGAGGTGACGTAAAAGTCAGACCTAAGTGCACTTCCTCACACACAGACGCAGCTGCTCAGGTGCTGAAGCTCGAAGCGGGACGGAGAAACGTTCGTCATTTTATCGCAGATTATGTAAGCACGACTTGGTTTTATGGAAAAAGAAAAGTGAGTGAAGCAAACAAAATGCAATTCAACAACTGTGTCATTTTATTGGAAGAAACCTGATGGGGATGATGGGAAGAAGAATTATTTATTATTACTCTGCTCTGTGCAGCACATCTCCACATATTGACAAATTAAAAATGAATGATCAAAGTTAGTTTTTTCCTAAAACTGAGCTGCCAGACTTCCAAGTCAGTCCAGATAGAGACGTAACGTTTTCTTCCTACTCATCTGATGGTGCCGACAGAAAATGCAGAAATCTTCACCATATTTTCATTTATTTTCCGTCAAGCATTTAAAGGTTTGAGCTACCTTGTCAGCAGCGGACAGTCGGGTCCAGGGCTTGTCAGCGCGCCTGTCGTAGTCCTGAGCTTTGGCCACTTCCACATAATCACTGAAACGGATCAGGATCTTTCTCTCCCGCAGCTCATCCACAGTCGGACGCTGGTTGAGCTGGAAGGTAAAAACAACAAAGGATCTCTGCTTATTGAAATACTGAACAAGAGCAGTAATCAAAATGAGATAAAGGCAAACGCAGGCTTTAAAGTTAAAATAAACTCACTTTTTTTAAGTGAGAAAATTCAAATCAAAGCCCCAGCTTACCTTCCTGTTTAGCCGCTGCTTGATTTCTCTCCTCTCCTCCTGTTCAGTCTGGTCATTTCTCTCTGTTCACACAAGAAAAGAAGACTTTAGAGAACAAAAAGCCACTTCTGATAAATAAAGCTGCACGTTCTGACCGGCTCCTGCCGTCATTTCAGCAGAATTTATTCTTTTCTTTTTATTCAACACGAGCACATTATCTAAGTATTTGCATTTCAGCAGCTTGTCAGTGAATGTGCTCTGCTTCAAGTCGAGTTTCCTCGTGACAAATGGGTCATGTTTGGATTGAACATGCGCCACTGTGCGGAGGAGGATGAGGACAGCTGCCGAGAGCTCACAGGTGGCCCGAGGTGACTGAGTTCTCAACGCCCGAAGAGCCACGATGGGACATGCTCTTCCTGCAGAAGCAAAACTGTACTTCTGATTTACGGATGTGGATCATAAAAATAGACCACAGCCAGACCTATTGTACAATCATTTAACCGTCTGTAACAGGACCCTCTCACTCACTTAGAGGGTTTAGTGGTCAGAACTGCATCATTTACTGTCAATCAATTCTTATTTTCATTTTCTGAAAACAAAAAGCAGAGATTCAAACAGGTTTCTCCAATAAATTGTGGGGAAACACTTTAAAAGGCAAGCAGTTGTATTCCTAAACACCAAGGCCTATTTATTCTATTTGTTTGTTTATTTAGTCTATTTATTGTGAATAGTTGTGGATTGTGAATTGTGAATGCCAGCTCCAAACACAAGACATTTATTTCTTTGTTTAAATTCCTAAAAGATAAAAAAAACATGTATTCTAATCTGAATTATTATTATTATTTACAACGTAAAAAGTCTTATTTTGAAATCTCTACAGAACTCGCGCTAAAGCGACCAACTAACTCATATACTTGATTGAATCACAAAACACAATTATTTGAATGTGAAATTTGAAGGTATATAGAAGATGATCAGAAATGATTACACAGTCACCGCTGGTCACAAAGACAGAAAAGTAGCGCTCACGCTTCAGGATGTTCCGGCTCTCCAGCTCCTCCACGGCCGGCCTCTGGCTCAGTCTCCTGCGGAAAAACACCAGAATCACGTTCTGGACCATGGTTACGGCTGCCCAGCCTCCGCGGGCCCCCGGCCCCTTCACTCCCTCGCTGCCACTAGCGCGGGAGGTGCCCGAGCCGGAGCGCAGAGCGCCCGGAGCCGCACATCCAGAAAGCAAACACCGCGTCCCACTTCGCGTCCAAAAAGCGACTTCTTCTACTCCTACAGCATTTGAGGCTCCACATCAGGAACAAAAAGTCGGGCTGCGTGTTGAACAACAGCAGAGGAGCGAGTTTGGTTGAAGAAGCAGTGACGGGAGCGCGGAGCGGACTGACTGATGCTGCAGCGCTGCCTCTTTTTCACCACATGCTCGCTACTGATGGAAGGAGGTGGGACTGAGGAGATTCCCCACACGCACACGCACGCACGCACACACAAAGTCACACTCACAAGACATTAACCCGCTGCTGGACTGCTGTATGGTTTTTTTCTTTACAGCGAGGGCAGATCAAAAAAACAACAAAAAACAATAAAAACATTTGAGTCATCATTTTAACCCCAACTGCGCAAACAAGCACAGTGGTTTGTCTCACAAAAACCAAACGGTTTCTTCCCCAGCCGAAGCTGAAGTCGTCAAATTAATTGTATTTTGCTCACAAATAGATTTCAAGTTTGGGTACAATTTCAGAAAAAGGGAAATAGTCTCTCAGTTTGTAACCTTAATCGTTTTTTTTTTTTTTTGCTTGATAAATTATTCAGGTGATCCAGTTTAACTTGCCTTTTGTGTAAATCATTCATTTGTGCACTCATGTGTTTGCAGGCTGCAGCTTCAGGGAGGTTTGGCAAAGCCAGATGTAGTATTTGCTTTAGCATTCCTCGCCTGAATTTCCAGATTCCTCACATGACTCTGCATCATAAATCTCCTCTGCACCCCGTTAGAGCACTCTGCTGCTGAATTTACTGAACAGTTGTCAATCTACAACCCAAAAAAACTTCCGTAAAACACAGAGACAGAAAAAAAACCCACACTGATTCTGTTTACATAGCTTCAAATGGACTTTAAATAATTAAAATGAAGGCAGCACGGTGGCTTAGTGGTCAGCACTGTGGCCTCACAGTAAGAAGGTTCCTGGTTCGATTCCCGGCCCGGTGGGTCTTTCTGTGTGGAGTTTGCATGTTCTCCCCGTGCTTGCGTGGGTTCCCTCCGGGTACTCCGGCTTCCTCCCACAGTCCAAAAACATGCAGGTTAATTGATCTTTCTAAATTCTCCCTAGGTGTGAATGTGAGTGTGATTGGTTGTTTGTATGTGGCCCTGGATAGACTGGCGACCTGTCCAGGGTGTACCCCTGCCTTTCGCCTGATATGCATCGGGATAGGCTCCGACAGACCCCCGTGACCCGGAAACAGAGTAAGCGGGAATAGATAATGGATGGATGGATAATTAAAATGAAACAAGAAAACTGACTTGATGCTCAGCTTATGAACAAAACAACAGATGAAGACAGTAAGAAGAAATTACAACAGGCTCACGTTGAATACCTAAAACTACAAACGGGAGCAAAATACAGAACCTGCAGCACATTAAGTTTTCTGGTGAGGGAAAAAAAAGGGTTTTAAAATGTCCACCATCTACAATGAAAAAGCTAAAAGCCACACGTCATCTTCATTAACTACCACAGAGAAACAAGCAAAAAAAAAACAACCTGGAGTATAAATAACTCAAATATAATTATTTTCTCACAGAAGCCCATTAAACATGCAAGATGAAGACATGGATTGACAGATCCATCCATCCCTCCATCCCTCCATCCCTCCATCCCTCCATCCATCCATCCATCCATCCATCCATCCATCATCCATCCATCCCTCCATCCATCCATCCATCCATCCATCCATCCATCCATCCATCCATCCATCCATCCCAGTTTGGTTTGGGAGGTTATTCCCAGTAATGACAAACATTACCCATCGATATTTAAATATACCTTCATCACACTAACGATGCGAGTCGTGTTTGATCGTCCAACCATCGTCACAGCTCTCTTTTTACACACTTCAGTTTTAACTCACAAACACAGTTTGACATTTTAAAGTGAGAAAAAGAAGGTTAAAAGGACATGCGTCCACACCAGAGTTTGAGATGTGTTGGAAGAGAAGCTGCTGCAACCACAGAAACACAGATCACATGACCGTCCGCGCTCACCGGCATTGATGTCACATGATGTTTGTTTATGTTGGTGTAGTTTGCAGTGGGAGGATGCATCAACAGTAAGTCATGTCATTACTCGCGAAAACTCCAACCAACAGCTGGATAAAATATTTGCTGCAGATGCTCTTATGATAGTTTTCCTCCGTGCACATGTAGACAGTTGTAGAGTTATTAAACACAGACTTTAGGTGAATTACAGCTGAAACCAATGACAACAAAGCCTGCAGCGCTTCCTGCTCCGTCTCCACGTCAAACCTCAAGTTGTTCCTAAGGCTCATTTGTTTCTTTTGTCTACCAGTAATGGTCATTTTGGTATAAGCTGCTTGAGTAAGGGAAGAATATGCAGTGACCCCGAGGAGGAAATAAAGGAGGAAGTGTGTGAAACTTCCTCATTATTTCCAAAGACTTTCTGTTTTGATCATCCAGACCAGATTACATCCCAAAGCAGACTAAAATACGTCTGTAGCACGTTAAATATGACCAGTTTTAAGGGTTCAAACCTGCCAGAGTAGCAGAAATGTCACACAAATTTAATGAAAACGCACTAGTGCAGCCTTAAATGTACCTTAAGCTTTAACAAACGTGGGCAACAAAAAGCAAGGACTGATCATTCAGAATGAAAAAGTGAGTTGTCTGGATGTGGAGCGAGCAGATCACACGCTTCTGTATGTTACAGGAGTCAGCAGATAATCTGCATTTGATCACTGATCACCTTCACGTGGAGCACGACCACACTTAAAGCCTCTATTATTCTGTCCATATGAAAAAGAACGCATCACGCCGCTGACATCACGCCACCGTTTGTGTTTTGCTTCCAATGATGGTCTCGGGCTTTGACAAAGTCAAAACAATGGAGCCCTTTTTTAGGCTGCAACATTTGCTCCGCGGCCGTGCACGTAATGACAGGTTGGATGGCGCCTAAATTAGAGTGCAGATCTTTAAAAAAAAAAAAACAACTTTTTCTGCCCTGTGTTGACTTCAGCTTTAACTGGACCACTCAGAGATTACAGAAAAAAAAAAAAAAAAAGGACGTGGCAATGCAGACTGAATGAAGTGGATGGAGCAGAGCAGGGGATCTGTGGTCTGCAGCAGCAAACAGCTCAGCCATCAGGATTAAAAGCATAAACTAAATGAAAATCCCATAAAAGCAAGAGTGAATCAGCATAGTTCTATGTTGCCAAGCAGTCCTGACGGGCCTTTAGTCACAGCCTCCTGCAGCCATGTCCACTTCACGAGTCCTCACCCACACTGGTAAAACTTTCTCCTTTGTTGAAGAACTCACCAGCGTGTCAAAGCGATGAGCCTCCTGCGAGAGCAGGGGCTGATGGGAATGTCAGCCCATAAAAAGTGGGGGAGAAGAGGATGAGTCAGTCGCCACGGGCCAGGCGGCGGTCTGCTAGTGCCCACCGAGGTGTGTCCTAATGCCCCGCTCCTTTGCCTCAGCAACAATGCATGAAGACAGCAGCACCAGAGACAGTCATGGAGAGAGAGTCCAGGATGGACGGGGAACCGGGGCAGTTCTGGAGACAGTTGCCAGGAATAATTAATAGAACCTTCTGTAACAGCGGCCTTCCAGAGGCTCTCCATTTACGTAACTAGCTGGTGAATGGGGACATGGTTGTGTTGACCCAGATGTTTACTCACTGCTACTGGGTCACGCTGATGCAAAAGACCACAGCTCGAAGGAGAAAACGCTGGTTCCGGCAAACATGTCCAACGTCACCTACCACTCCACCGCCAAGTGTCACATCGAAAAAAAGTTCATCGTGCAGCGACCTTGCAAATCTCCTTTGCAAAACTCTGTGTTTAAGAGGATTAATGTGGGGGACACGTTCGTGACGCGAACAGTTATAATAGTGAACGAAAACTGAAACTGACAGTGAATAAATAATCCAGTTACGTAAAAATAAAAAAACTAAAACTAAAAAAAAAAACTCACTGAAAACAATTGTGAGTAAATTTCACTTTTTTTTTTTTTAGTTTGCGGCTTCATTTTTCTAATCACTAATTTATTTTCTAATTGTAATAACACAACAGAGTGAATAAAGGATTTTTGTACTGTATAGTTTTGTTGGTAGGATTGTTTCGTTCTAGATTTTATTCTCGTCGTCTATAAGTCAGTACCTCAAAAACTGAAAGACTAAAACCAAAATGAAACTTCTGAGACATTTGTTTAACTAATTAAAACTAACCTGAAATAATCAAACAAACTAAAAAACTAATTAAAAATTCAAGCCATAAAAATACAAATAAAAATAAACTCTGGACATGAAACCAAGAATCACTGTTGCGCTCCGAGGCTTCGAGCTCGGCAGCAGGCCCACGGGTCTAGTTTGGGACCACGGGTCGTCTTTAACTCCCCTCCAGGAGCTTCAGTCCAGTTCCAACACCGGTATGGGACAGGCGACAGAACCCGGCCGGTATGGGACAGACGGCAGAACCCGTCCGGTATGGGACAGGCGACAGAACCCGGCCGGTATGGGACAGACGGCAGAACCCGGCCGGTATGAGACAGATGACAGAACCCGGCCGGTATGGGACAGGCGACAGAACCCGGCTGGTATGGGACAGGCGACAGAACCCGGCCGGTATGAGACAGGCGACAGAACCCGGCCGGTATGGGACAGACGGCAGAACCCGGCCGGTATGGGACAGACGGCAGAACCCGGCCGGTATGAGACAGATGACAGAACCCGGCCGGTATGAGACAGATGACAGAACCCGGCCGGTATGAGACAGATGACACAGAACCCGGCCGGTATGAGACAGATGACAGAACCCGGCCGGTATGAGACAGATGACAGAACCCGGCCGGTATGAGACAGATGACAGAACCCGGCCGGTATGAGACAGATGACACAGAACCCGGCCGGTATGAGACAGGCGACAGAACCCGGCCGGTATGGGACAGACGGCAGAACCCGGCCGGTATGGGACAGGCGACAGAACCCGGCCGGTATGGGACAGACGGCAGAACCCGGCCGGTATGGGACAGGCGACAGAACCCGGCCGGTATGGGACAGACGGCAGAACCCGGCCGGTATGAGACAGACGGCAGAACCCGGCCGGTATGGGACAGGCGACAGAACCCGGCCGGTATGGGACAGACGGCAGAACCCGGCCGGTATGGGACAGGCGACAGAACCCGGCCGGTATGGGACAGACGGCAGAACCCGGCCGGTATGGGACAGACGGCAGAACCCGGCCGGTATGGGACAGGCGACAGAACCCGGCCGGTATGGGACAGACGGCAGAACCCGGCCGGCATGAGACAGGCGACAGAACCCGGCCGGCATGAGACAGACGGCAGAACCCGGCCGGCATGGGACAGACGGCAGAACCCGGCCGGTATGGGACAGGCGACAGAACCCGGCCGGCATGAGACAGGCGACAGAACCCGGCCGGTATGAGACAGGCGACAGAACCTGGCCTGCTCGTGCCGGTCAGTTCCCGCCTGCTGGTAAACCTCGTTAGCTGTGAACGCCCGTCGTTCATGTTCATGGCGGCGGGCCGCTCACGCTGCAGGACCCCGACCACGGCGCGTCTTCTCTGTCGTTGGGATTTCCTACCAACCTTGCTTTCTGTGGCAAAGGCTGACGGTTGGAGCATTTTTCCGTGCTGGCTTGGCTGCCGTGACCCTTCGGGGAATTCTGCTGGTAATTCAGAGACTATTTAAACATCTGTTATGGTGAGTAACTACGTAAAGTGGGAAAGTTGTTTACATGCAGGAGCAGAAGACGTCATTTTCTCCACATCCATCAGCACGAGGCTTCTGCAAACACGTCAGCACAACTTCCTCCAGTCCAAATCCTGCTACTATGAACGACCATGCTGGGGGTCAAAGGTGGCTCGATAAGAGCAGGAATACGCTCCGTTAACAAAACCTTTATCTGTCACAGGTCAAACAAAAACACAAACAGCTCTAGAAGCAATATTGTATAAACAAAAATAATATCAATGCTTACTGCCCACAGGTAGGCAGCACCAGTTATCAGCAGATTTATGTTCTTTGACATTATTACGTACTTTAAAATACGACTCTGCTCCGCACATTTAAGATTTCACTTGACTTTATTTTTACGATAACTGCTGCGAAACAGAAAAAAGAGAATGCGAGGAAACCTGTGCAGAGCTTTCATTAATATTTAATCTGGGATGAAAAGGAAAAGTGAAAATATTCCCTGTGTGGGAGGTGGTGGCTCCTCCGCTGGCTGCCATGACAACCATGGCTGCTTTGGAAAGTGCTACCCTAAAATATTATATTATATTATATTATATTATATTATATTATATTATATTATATTATATTATATTATATTATATTATATTATATAGAAAATTATATATATATATATATATATATATATATTAAATGATAAAAACACTCCCAATTGTATTAACAGTTTTTTAATTCATATTTTTGTACCTCTATTAGGTAGTTTAGGTACAAAATGAGGTACATTTTTTTTATTATATACATTTCTGTTTTATTATTTTGAGTTTGGGGGTGGTGCAGAGGGTTTAGAAATATGCAACATCGGGCATCAAGGAGTTGCAATGTCAATTCAATTAGGAATTCAGTGTTTCCGTTTTAATACTCATGCTCCCGTATGAACGCTGTGGAGAATTGTCTCGACTGAAGAGCCGCAGCCGAACTCCCAGCGATGGGATTCCTGGGCGCTTGTGTTGATACCTTGCAGTCAGCTGCTGGGCGGGGATATTTATAGTCGTCCCGCAGCAGCTGCGGTCGGGACTTCACTCTGCCTCAGAGTTGTGGTGTCAGCAGAAATCAATCTAAGAGCCACAAATATCTAATTTTTTCCCTTCTCCCAGGACCAATGGACTGAGATAAAATCCTGAGAAGGTTTCTGTCATAATCACCATCACTGCTGCGCGACCTCCTTCTACTTCACCTCTGCTGTTATATTCAGTCCGTATATAAAACATCTTAAAAACAGCAGATATGCCGACTTTGGTTTCATATGTACAGAATTCCAGTTCAGTGTGCTGAAATATTGTTGCAAAAACAACTTATTGAAACTTTGAATATCAGAGAAGGCCTGTGTGTCTGTTTCAGGACAAAAGCTTGATATTTGGATACTACGTGTCTAGACTGTCTAGTGTCTAGACTGAAGCAGAAAGAACAGACAAGTTAATCTGAATAAATCCTTTCACCGGCTCAAACCTCCAACACTGCTGGATTCAGGCTTCAGCTTCCAGTTGTTCTGCAACCTTTGGACTCACGCACAGTATAGAAAACCAAGACAAACAGGAGGTAAATGAAGTTCCAGTAAATAAGCTGGAAAGAAATGTACTTTTCTAGCAACACATTGCTGTTTGCAAATCAGGGCGCTGGTTCTTCAGGAGTTTCTTTACAGTCAGTAGATGCTCTTCTCAGCTATCACAGAGGATCAAGTGTCCTGTTCAAAAATCTCTGCAGTCTTAGCAGAGTCATATTTATAAAATGTTCTTAGCTGAAGGTATTAATCAAGATGCACAGAAACCCGTAAAAGAGACAAAGATCCAGAGCAGTGCACTGAACAGCAGCCAGCTCCCTGGAGAAGCCCTGCAGCATCTGAGGACAGTTCAATCAGGGAACGCTGCTCAGTAGCAGGACGGAGGGAGGGAAGCTCGGCTGTGACGTAAGCAGGACATTGATTATGGGTGCTGATGCACCATCCTACCAGGGACAGCTAAATTTAGAAAGAGAGGTTTCCCTTCTGCTATCCTGGGCTCACTTTTCCGGCTGCATTCTGCTGCAGTGATGGACTAAAATCATGCAGATCAATATGCATCTGGTCTGCACGCCTCAAACCAAACACATACATTATGTTTGAGATTGATATTTTATTCTCCTTATTACAGGCTCGTTTACAGGAAAGTGCATGCGACCTACCACACAATTTGACTGTCTAAATTTTTTTTGTTTTGTTTTAAACATCCAGTCATTTCACACAAACAGGCCTCAAATCCACGACTTTATCGTGATATGGTGTTGTCATAAACCCCTCTATTCACACTAAAAACTGTTTTTGATGTGAACAGAGGGCTATTTTCCAGGAATATTTAAACAACAGCTTCCAGACACACGTTAGGAGCAGTGGTTTTCTTTCACTGTAAAATTCCTCTACTGATTCACAAAAACACTTTGCTGTTATGCATTGAACGCTGTGCCGCTCAACGGCTTTCTGCTGGTAATTTTGCTTCTTTTCACTGTCCGTTATGGTGGGTGAGCAGGTTAAACGTAAGAGCAGCTGGTTGAAATGCCTGCACGACGACCCGAAATACATTAACACAGAAATCTCAAGGACAAAGGGCGGAAGGAAAACACGGATCTTCTCTCAGCTGTTACCGGGAACTGGAAAACACTAGCAAACAAAGGGGAAAACTTTAACTATCTTTGGGATTTCATTCACTCTGCAGCTTTTTATCACTTTGCAGTACAACTGAATGTAATTTCAAGGTGTAACGTGCACCAGTGTAAGACAGTAGCACTGTGAGACAGTTCGTAAACGATGAATATTAAACATTTGGAAGACAAAAAAGAAATGACAGATGTTTTAGATATAAAGCTTCACACAGCATGACGGTGCAGTGGGATGAGGGAATCACCAGGTCACTTTTGCATCTTCATCTGATGTCACTGCTAGTTTTCTCCACCTTCCAAACACATGCAAAGCCTGCATAGTGGGGTTCAGTGTCGTCCCCAAAGATACTTGGGTGCATGTCGGGAATGGGAACCCGCCCTCCGACCAGAAAGAAGAAGAAATGATTGTGTTTCAACCCACGACAGGCAGCAGATGACGACTTCTGACCAACTTAACAGAAAGCGACACCACAAGCATCCCCTCATTTTCAACAAATGTTTGATCTGCAACAAAGTAACTCAGAAAAATGCACAGCTGATTGTTGTCTGTCTGTGATGAGGAGTTTCTGCTGCAGCTGCCACCCCCAGGACCTTCACAGCTCTCAAAGCTTGCTGCAGGTACTTCACGCAGGACGCCGTGTGCTCGCCACCTCCACAAACACACAGCTCTGTTCCACTTAACCAAACTCATTCAGTACAGCAGTTTTAATATAATTCATACATGATGGATAATTGGAGAGCAGCTCCTGTCAGGACATGTGTCCACACCATGCCCTCGTCCCAGAGTTCACACATCAAAACGGAAGCACAGCTCAGCATCCCGCTTGAGAACTACATAACACAGTGACTGAAGAACCGCATCCCACACCCAAACGCCTGCTCTGACCTCTGCATGAGTACACACATGTGCGCACACTGTCCACAACCCTGGCATCCCACTACTACCCCCCATCTGACACAGAATTGATCACCTCCTGTTTTCATTACACAAGCACAACCAGAGGCTCACTTTCCATAAGCGGCGTTTGGGATGGAGCTGCGTTATTAAAAAAAAAAAAAAAAGTTTCCTACATTAAGTCTCTGGAATGTGTCCGTGTGTGCATGGAGAGCTCACGTGGACGGAGGCGTGCTTGGAGGAGCGTTTGTTGATCATAAACGTCACATGACTCACAAGTGCAAACTGAGCTGGTCCAGATTGACAGGCAGCTGTGAGATGCCTGAGGTGAGGGCGTCGCCACCAGCCACACGGAGAAGCGTGATGCCAAACTCATGCGGTAGCTCATCGTCTTTAAACCTCCTCGAATGTTACCCCGCGTCTTTCACATCTCTCAGTTAAAATTTTTTAAAAAAGCATGACATAAAGGGCTTGGTTGTAAATTAATCAAACTAAATCATCAAACACTCTGCCTTTCCTCCACGTGGTCAAACAGGAATGGATAAACTCCATATCAGATTAAAGGATTCATCTCTGGGATGAACTGCTTTGACCTCTGACGGTGCTGAATATGTAATAAAATCAAACTCAAGAAAAAAAGAAAAGCTCCCTGCGGTTTCCGACTGCATTATGACCTGTATATTGACGAAATTATGCAACAGACTGTTCTATAGCTGTTTCCTGATCAATCGATTGAATCTGCTGTCGCTTTAGTTAATGCTGAAATGTCTTTCAGACTGTAGTCAGTGTATCCAGTAACTGCTCCTCATGCTCATTTTAGATACTCTAATCAATAAATGTCTGGGTGTATAGATATAAGTGTGAGTTCTTCCATTAATAGATCTTTAAATAATAATAAGTAACGAAGAATTCTCCTGAATGTTTGTTACAACTTAAAAACGATGTCTCCATTTCTAAACTGAATAAGTTTCATGGACGCAGCAATCGAAACATTTACATTTACATCTACTGGCTCGTGTAACAAATGTCTAAATATGTGACTTAGTAGCAGAATTTTAAACGCCCTCTTTCCACCTCTCAGATCTCATGACCCGTCAGAGTTATCTTGTGACTCTTTGGAGGAGACCAAGCCTGGGGCTGAGGACAACTCAAAAAAGCCATGCGACTGAGTTTTTAAAACTAAGCGTATTAATAACAACAAACGTAACTGTATCACCAACAGACGAAGCGCAAACATAACGCAACACACTTCAGCTCCTTCAACGTCAGGGAGGCCCCACCATTTCATACTGACAAACAACACTCATGGTGTTTCAGTCTGTTCACTCATTCAGACTTCGGTCCCTTTAACTTATTGATTCTGCCAGACTAAAGCAGGTAAACCTGTGATGGTAACTGACAAAGTGACCAGAAACGCATTACAGGGGACGGAAGCAGCTGAAATCATTCACTTCCAGATGTTTAATGCTAATTTAACTGCTGGCACTACAGCAGTTATCGGTTCAGGAAACGGCGAGGCTCAGCTGTGAGAAGCTGCAGAACCGCTCAAATCCGGGAGCAGCTCAAATTGGTGTTTTATAATAAGACAGCGAGTAAAAGCTGCACTTACGCCGTCCGTGTGGCTCGGACGATGGCAAAATAACCACTAGGTGCTGCAGCTAATTACTGTGAGAAAACACACGATATTTATTTATTCAGCAACGCAGTCATTCACGTCCCTCTGAACTGGGCCTGTCGTCTCGGCTGAGGCAGGTCAGGCTTGTGCCACGTGAAAAAGTAAACGTCACGGCGGGACAGACTTACATTTCCATCACTGATGTGCAAACTCAGCATGAATAGAAAGCAGTGCCCATCTTACACATAAGTTAACTGTTTGAAAGCACAGATTGAATCATTTTATGTATATATATTTATTAAAAATTGCATACATAAGTGTTATTATTAAAAAGACATTTTTAGGGACTTTTAGGGATTTCAGGACTGTTCGCTGCCTTCGTTTATACAAATTCAATTTATCCTCTGTAGAAAACAAACTTGGTCCATAAGAAGTAAAACGAGAACAAAGAACATTAACTCTAATTTTTTCATCTTTTTCTGAGTATTTTGTGAGAAAACCCCATCCTGTCTTGTACTGAACTGAATAAAGGCTGGAGGTGAAAACACGCAGAATTAGCTGCAAAGATGAGTCAGGATCCTGTTCCCGTTACAAACGGCAAATTTATCCAATGCCGAGGTAGGAATATTGATAAGAGCAGGATTGATGAAATACCACCAATGCCAGATTCAAGTACGTTGGATAGTAACAGTAGTTAAATTAGTAACTTTAACAAGCACCATAAAACATTAGAAGCTCCTGATGTATTAAATGAAAACTAACTGTATCCAACAACAAACACTTAAATTAAAGACGTCTGGTAACAATGTCGCAATCAATCAACTGTATGACGTATAAGGAAATTTACCACAATGCCACTATTAAAGAAATTTACCTGATGTGAATTTTTTCAGTGCAAAATATAAATAAGGTTTATTAAGAAATCAGAAAATGAAAAGATCAAAAACCTTAACTTTAACAACTCTGGCGCCTCCTCACAGACTCACATGCACATGAGCTCAATGACAGTGGCTCCACATCTGGCCACATCTGGCTCAAACACCTGTAATAATCAGAGTGAGGCTAAGCTCCAGGAGTTTGGGTCATGTCTGGTCCACATGACGATTACGTTTTTTCTGCAAGATTTAAATCATTTTCTCAAAAGCTCAATTAAGCCAAAAGATGACCTCTTTTGAGCTGGGGATCAAAATGACGTCAGTGGTCTGCAGCTTGTCACTGCTCCTGTTTGATCTGAGAGTCCATCAACCTTGAATTAATGGTTAAAAACACAAATACCAGTTTAAGTCAAGGTGAGAAAAAAAATCTGAATGTGTTCACAGTAAAAAGTACAAAAGTCGCTTCCACTCTGTGCGAGTCCAAAAAGTCAAACAGTTATCTGCTGACAAGTTAAAAATAACCACCCTGTAACACGGACTCTTAAAGTCTTTAAACAACACGTTTTCCATTAGAAACAGGAATAAACCCCCCAGACTGGCACTTTAATGATACTAACCACTGAATTATGCACACAAAAAAGAAAATAAAACCTAATCAAAGTCGTAAAACCCTGCTGCCTTTTCCATAACACGACAAATGTGATTATGTTCTGTGTGGAGTTCCTCCGCTGCGTTTCAAAAAAGCTTCTCACACACTCAAGGAATTAGAACATATCTTACATTAGCAGATGCTTTGCTCCACGTGGAAGAAATACAGCGCCATGCCACTGCAAAGAGATATTATTTTTGCTTACAGAACATATAGCACAAAATATGATCGCCCTAAAAGGTGGGATTAACTTCTGGATCACTGAGATGGATTACACCGGATTTAGCCTACAAATGATTAGGTATTTGTGTGCAGATAAAAACATAGAAAGTGTTCTGAATAACTGTTTCCTGATCCGATGTTAATTAGTCTCGATCCAGAAAAAGTGTTGGAATACAATAATTCAGCATTAAACATCATAAAAATGGGAGACGTGAATGGCTTTATGGCTGAAGCCTAAATAAATTCCTATGTACTTCGTTTACATTACAGCTGGATATTTAGGCTCATAGCTGCTCTCCAGAGGAGAAGTCTGCTCAACACACTGTAAACTCCACTCTGATTACAGGACATCTGTAAGATAAGTTGGCCATTTGACACAGTGGTCCGCTTTGCATTTATAAAATCTGATATTAAAGTGTAAAACTGTTTCACCAGAGAAAAAGAAATTCTGAATGTTAACTTTGCTTAGTGTCTGGGAGTGGCATGAGCAGCTGCCATCTGCCCCGTGACTGAGGGTTAAAAACAGGACTGGACCACAAGTGTAGACAAAAGTCACACAGAGCAATTAAACAGACATACATGAGGTGGAGCGTGATGAAGGGGTGGGGGCCTGGTGGGGGGAGCTGATGGTATGCTGATCTGGGTCCACACAGAACGACTCACTTGGCCAGCTTCATCTCTATCTGCTGGCGGATTTCCTGTCTCTCCTGGTTGCTGCGGACCGGGAAGATGTTGCGGTCCTCCAGCTCCTGCTTGCTGGGCCTGTTTCGAAGCTTCACAGCCAAGAGCTCTTTCCTCATCCGGCGTGGGAGGGTCCCTGTCATTGGAGCAAAAATTAGGACCGGTGAAGACAACTGTTTTCCAGATAAACTACTGATGTGAAATGCAAATGTAGGTCTTTCAACTACAACTTGTAGGATTGTGATTTTTAAAAAAAAGGATTTTTTTTAAATAACATTTAAAATAAATACTATTTACTTTTTTTGCAATAGTGGTTCCAAATTATAGTTTTGGTTTAAAATTTGTTTAAAATTCCAATCTGAAACTTACATTTGTCAAATAGCGTCTTTTCTTTATAACTTGCACATAAACTAAACCAGATAACCTGAATCAAAACCTAAACCACGTAAAATAAACCAGATTACCTGAATCAAAACCTAAACCACGTAAACTAAACCAGATTACCTGAATCAAAACCTAAACCACATAAACTAAACTAAATAACCTGAATCAAAACCTAAACCACATAAACTAAACTACATAACCTGAATCAAAACCTAGACCCCATAACCTAAAACAGATAACCTGAATCAAAACCTAAACCACATAAACTAAACCAAGTAACCTGAATCAAAACCTAAACCACATAAACTAAACTAAATAACCTGAATCAAAACCTAGACCCCATAACCGAAAACAGATAACCTGAATCAAAACCTAAACTACATAAACTAAACCAAGTAACCTGAATCAAAACCTAAACCACATAAACTAAACTAAATAACCTGAATCAAAACCTAAACCACATAAACTAAACCAGATAACCTGAATCAAAACCTAAACCACATAAACTAAACTAAATAACCTGAATCAAAACCTAAACCACATAAACTAAACCAGATAACCTGAATCAAAACCTAAACCACATAAACTAAACCAGATAACCTGAATCAAAACCTAAACCACATAAACTAAACCAGATAACCTGAATCAAAACCTAAACCACATAAACTAAACCAGATAACCTGAATCAAAACCTAAACCACATAAACTAAACTAAATAACCTGAATCAAAACCTAAACCACATAAACTAAACCAGATAACCTGAATCAAAACCTAGACCACATAAACTAAACCAGATAACCTGAATCAAAACCTAAACCACATAAACTAAACCAGATAACCTGAATCAAAACCTAGACCACATAAACTAAACTACATAACCTGAACCAAAACCTAAACCACATAACCTAAAGCAAGTAACCTGAATCAAAACCTAGACCACATAAACTAAACCAGATAACCTGAATCAAAACCTAAACCACATAAACTAAACCAGATAACCTGAATCAAAACCTAGACCACATAAACTAAACCAGATAGCCTGAATCAAAACCTAGACCACATAAACTAAACCAGATAGCCTGAATCAAAACCTAAACCACATAAACTAAACCACATAACCTGAATCAAAACCTAAACCACATAAACTAAACCAGATAACCTGAATCAAAACCTAGACCACATAAACTAAACCAGATAACCTGAATCAAAACCTAGACCACATAAACTAAACCAGATAGCCTGAATCAAAACCTAGACCACATAAACTAAACCAGATAGCCTGAATCAAAACCTAAACCACATAAACTAAACCACATAACCTGAATTAAAACCTAAACCACATAAACTAAACCAGATAACCTGAATCAAAACCTAAACCACATAAACTAAACCAGATAACCTGAATCAAAACCTAGACCACATAAACTAAACCAGATAACCTGAATCAAAACCTAAACCACATAAACTAAACCAGATAACCTGAATCAAAACCTAGACCACATAAACTAAACTACATAACCTGAATCAAAACCTAGACCACATAAACTAAACCAGATAGCCTGAATCAAAACCTAGACCACATAAACTAAACCAGATAGCCTGAATCAAAACCTAAACCACATAAACTAAACCACATAACCTGAATTAAAACCTAAACCACATAAACTAAACCAGATAACCTGAATCAAAACCTAAACCACATAAACTAAACCAGATAACCTGAATCAAAACCTAGACCACATAAACTAAACCAGATAACCTGAATCAAAACCTAAACCACATAAACTAAACCAGATAACCTGAATCAAAACCTAAACCACATAAACTAAACCAGATAACCTGAATCAAAACCTAGACCACATAAACTAAACCAGATAGCCTGAATCAAAACCTAGACCACATAAACTAAACCACATAACCTGAATTAAAACCTAAACCACATAAACTAAACCAGATAACCTGAACCAAAACCTAAACCACATAAACTACTCAACTCAACTCAACTCAACTTTATTTATAAAGCACTTTAAACAAAACAAGGTTCACCAAAGTGCTGAACAAAGCATAAAATTAGTAAAAGAGCATGGCAATTATCAGACATAAGACAATTAAAATACAATACAGTCAAGATTCCAACTCAATTAAAAGCCAAAGTAAAAAAATATGTTTTAAGAGCAGATTTAAAAGTGGAAAATGAGTCCATCTGTCTGAGGTCCAGGGGCAACTCATTCCAGATCTTTGGTCCGAAGATTGAAAAGGCTCGGTCACCTCTCAGTTTCCTCTTGGTCTTGGAGACGACTAACTGTATCTGATTTGTTGACCTGAGGGAGCGAGGAGGAGTGTACACCTGGATCAGGTCAGATAGGTACTTAGGAGCGAGACCATGAAGACATTTAAAAACAAATAAAAGAATTTTAAAATCAATGCGTAAACGAACTGGGAGCCAATGAAGTGATGCTAAAATGGGAGTAACGTGCTCTTGTTTCCGCGCACCAGTCAAAAGACGGGCAGCAGCGTTCTGGACTAACTGCAACCGAACAAGTGATTTCTGAGTAACTCCAACATAAAGAGCATTGCACTAAACTACACTACATAGCCTGCACATAACCTGGACCAAAGCCTAAACCACATAACCTGAACCAAAGCCTAAACCACATAACCTGAACCAAAGCCTAAACCACATAACCTGAACCAAAGCCTAAACCACATAACCTGAACCAAAACCTAAACCACATAACCTGAACCAAAGCCTAAACCACATAACCTGAACCAAAACCTAAACCACATAACCTGAACCAAAACCTAAACGACATAAACTAAACTACATAGCCTGCACATAACCTGAACCCTATAACCTAAACAACATTCCTAAACCCTATCACTTAAACGACATAACCTAAAGCATAAAACCTAAGCCCTATTACCCTACATATACACATATATAAACATATATGTGTAAAAACTCTCTCAGAAGTGCAACAGATCATTTGAAAACATGTAGTTAGGTGTTTTTTATTTAAAGACGTAGTTACATGTGTGTGATCCATGAGCTCCCTGCTGACCCGCTCTGCTGCTAGTCATGTGGTGCAGCAGTGTCATACGTCCACTGAGACATTTTCAAAAATGTAAAATCGCCTGAACTAAAACAAAAGCTCCATGGTTCATCCGGTCTGCTACACAACACAGAAGAGCCCCATCTTTGAAGCAGACCTGTGGAGTTTTGAGGATAGTTGGAGGGTGACGTAGTTGCAGTGCAGTTACAGCTCACTGTGTCTTACAACATTTATGTTTTCAAACTTTGACACCACCTACATTGGTTAATGATGCACTTATGTATCAACTCTTGATGACTACAACGCTTTCTCAATTTTAGAATATTAAACAGCATCTTTTAAAAATAAAAAAGCAAAAATCACCAACACTTAAGAGTTAAACAGCTTTATGTTGAAACTCTGGTGTACTTTTCTAACTTACTATCATTATTATAGTTATTATTTCTGTCCATGGAAGCAGACCTGTGTCTCAGATTTGTGGAATAACCCTTTAAATATCTAGTCAATCAGTTAAGTAATTATCTGTGATGGAAAACGTCAATGTCTCACAGGGACATTTTCATCCTTGAAAACAACAGACATTTACATCACATGTGCTGGAGGTGAGCGTGTTCGTTACATCTATCATAACGCCATAACGTACACACTTTTAACAATTTTCCCCCAGAGTCCCGCAGATGTTCAAGGCAGCCAGCTGTGCACCACTGACACACATGGACACCCCAGATTTAGGTCATCGGAGCAGATGTTGACACGCCGCTGAAATGTAACACCAGCAGGTCTGCTGTTTGTCAAAGCTACAAATCTGACTGCAAAAGGCATAATCAGAGATTAGGTTACTCTGTTAAACCACTGACAAGATGCCCAGATGTTGTTATTTTTGTACTTTAAGACTTATAGTGTAGTAAAGTAAATATCAGACTAGATGATCGCTGTCAGCACACCTACCAGAGATCACAGACTCGTTCCAGCTGTCCTGATCGCTCAGGTATTCATCCAGACGCCAGTTCTCCTTGTTCTCATCAGACTCCTTTTTGCTTTCCAACTCGCCGGTCGGCTCTTTTTCTGTACTGGAGGTACGAGACAGCCGTCCATCCAGTCTGCGCTTCGGAGAACAGCGAACTTCCTTCGTCTGAAAACTGAGATCATGTATCACAAAACAACGGTCAGTGACGCATTCAGGAAAGGCTTTCTGCAGCATCTGTAAACAAAATCTACATTTCAGAGACTAATATTATATATATTTATATATATATATATATATATATATATATATATATATATATATATATATATATATATATATATATATATAGTTTTTTTTGTTTTTTTAAACCTGTTTTTGGTCCATATTGGGCTTAGATTTAAGTGGTTTCATAAAATGTGAATAATCCTTCCAAAGTATGGTCGTATGTCATCCAAAACTCTACCAAAACCGAAATGATTCATCTTCACGCAGCCTCACCTGTCCTGCTTGTGTTTCGTGGCCAGAGCACGGTGCAGCTCCTCAATGATGCAGCTGGGCGGCAGCTGCTGGTGTAGAGAGCCCAGGTGGGGCGACCCAGTGGGTGTGGACATCCTGCATCTCAACAGAGAGCCATGAGGGTCTTTTGGGAGAGTGAAGTTTCTCGGTAGGGTGGCTGGGGACTTTTTAACTGGAACTGGACGGGCACCTTAAAAAGAAAGCAGTGAAGGGTATTTTCGATACTGAGGGGGAGACTGCATCACTCTGACACAGATCTGTCCTGGTGAACTCACCATCTAAGCTGCCCAGTCGAGTGAGCAACTTGATGGGATTGTTTGGTGGTGGAGGGGTGCTGGCTCGTCTCTGAGGCTTGGCTTCCACCTCCTCCTGTGTCCCCCCGCTGGGTTCCACCTTCTCCATCGTCTGCTCTTCACCGAGGTCACTTAGTGAGGCGCTTTCATCTTCTCCATCTCCAGTCTGATTGACATGTCTTACTGTCTTTGAATCTTCAGTCAGGTCTTGTACTGAAATAAAGAACCGAGTAGGGTCAAGAAAAGATTTTCTTTCTGAAGTCTTTGTCTCCATCTAGTGCTACAGTGAAGTTAATCATTGATTTCATATAATTTGCCCAAGTTCTCCATATGTTGTCCCCCAGAGATTTAGCCAAGATTCAGGACTAACTCTTGATTGTGAGACTTTAATGGCTGTGGACCAAATGGATTCCTTATTTCTTAAAATCCCTTACAGTTGAAAAATCAGGCACATTTTTATTTGTGCCGTGAGAGCAAATGAGTCAGAGACTAATAGTTTACCTCTTAAAATCCAAACAATGAGCAGGAATACGACACAAACATGACACAGCTGCAGGTTTGTCAGTGGAAGTCATTCAATTCATTGATACTCCACAAACACGATTAAAAGCAGCCTCAGCGCTCCAGTGGCTGATGTGTTTTCCCACTAGCGGGCAGCAGAGACGGGGAATACGCTGACAGCAAAGTTGGACAAGACTGTTTTAAGTTGCAGCATTAAAGTGCATTCATTCATTATGACTTTCAGTTCATGTTTCATTCACTGTTTTCCAACATTTGTTCTTCAACAAGTCTTGAAACATTTTGCTGGCTCTCTAAAAGCTAAAAGCATCATTGTGTTCTGCAGTTTCCATCCTGTTTACATCCATTATGTGCAGAGAAGCAACAACAAAGAAACCAAAAAAAAAAAAAAAAATACAAATTCTAGATTATTTGTCAGATCCTGTAATTTGGAGGAAAAAAACAACCATTCCTGCTGTTTTATGCCGGGCACTACCTGTGGAGGTTTCTAAATCACTCCCCAGATCCTCAGCGGTGCTGGCCAGAGGCGCCACGGGCTCCTCGTCTCTGTCCTCTCCGTCAGAGTGAGTTGGGGTGTCTGGATCCTCGTCGTTACCCCCACAAGCAAGACCTGACTCTGTGTACAGCCCACACAGAGAACAGCGATGAGACCATGCAGCACTTGGGCATCATGTGGCTGGTCAAGTCAACTGTAATAAGGCTGCATGCTTGGGAATGTGCACTAATCTCTGAGTTTGCACCTGTTTCCGCCTCCCTGGGGCTTCGCCTGACAAGGTCATCTCTCTTCTGTCGTACAGCTGCTTTCTTCTCTGCTGCTGCAAAACACAAACATTGATAAAACTGGGTCAGCAAATGGATGGGAAAATAAACCTATCTGCAAACTCAGCCTCCGCCTCCCATCCCCAAGGTGCTATCATCAAAGCGTCTCCTGTTTGCCATCACGAATGGAAGCAGGAGTCTGCGCTCTTACTCACTTGCTGAGGGCTTCATCTTCTCGTTTTTCTTTTTTCTCCATTTCCAGGGCTTGAAGATGCGTCCCAGACTGGCCAGCTTGCTGTTGCGGCGGACAGGAGGCGTACGGACCCCAGTATGCAGCACCCTCTGCTGGTCCATTACATCTGGAAGACAAAACAGCTGCTTCAAAACAAGGTGCAGTGGAGTCAATCAGAGCTGCGACGTGCCGGGGACTTAAGAATCTCTTTAATCATTCCTAATGCAATTGAGTGAATATTACGGACACCCCAGCATCATGTGAGGGCGGTGAATTTGGGTCAGTGGATGCCTTATTGATTCAAGTCGAACTTCTGAGGAGAGGACAGAGAATCGCATTGTTTAAGTGTGACTCACATGGTTTCAGGGCAACTCGACCGTCCTCGCCCTGACACATGCGCACAATGGGATGCATTTAAAACGTCCTGAACTGTCATTATGTTTTGGACATCTATGACACAGCATATAACACCCCCCCCCCCCAAAAAAAAGGGGCAAAGCTGGAAGAGTTGAACTGCTTGTTCCAATCGATTACCAACTAAAGCCACAAAAACATTCATCTTACTTAAAAAAGAGATACGAAAAAAAAGAGAAAAGACAAATATGTTTCTGACGCCGATATCAATACACTTTGTCCAATATGTTGCCAGGCTGGATGGGATTTACTGAGGACTGTTTCTGTGTTGGTTCTGGCGTTTTGAAGCATTAAATGAAGCCCTGTTTGTTTGCGCGGATCAAGATCGGTGTCACCAAAATATTCAGCGTTAACACTCCAAGGAGGACAACTCTATAAAAACATCAAAAAAGAAGAATATAAAAGATGATGTTAAGCTAAAGTCATGCAGAATGACTACAGTGATTCTTTTTTACAGCAATACAAGACACATTCACATCTGAAAAGCTGGAACTGGATTATGTTATTGATTTTATTCAATAATCGAAGACGCTGCGACACAAATCGATGGCAACCCATTTCAGCAGGTTCTCTTACATCTTGAAGCACACTTAAGTCTGCAGGATAAGCTGCACAAGAAGCGTCACAACGACAGCAGAGAGCCAAAAAGGCAAACTGAGCTGACTTCTGTTATACTGCAACGAGTGATGGAGAAAGACAGACAGAGAGGTTCCTTGGAGAAAGGACAGAAATAGGCACTCCTACACTGTCTGGCTTCAACAACAAGCTGACACCTCGGGAGCTTACAGCTGAGTCGTGGGCAGTGCAGGGACACTTCCATGAGCGCCTTCAATTTCTGTCAGCAGAGTTTGTCTCCACAACATCGGATAAATGTCGCATTTCAGAAATTAATCATGTGCACTTGATAAAATCAAATGTAATACAACTTATATGGACATCTTCCAGAGGTGGGAATAGATGAAGATAGGATTTGGCGGGGGTTAGATCTGGGAATCATGTGGCACATTCACAATAAGTTATTAAAAACAAGGTAAATGAATTTTTTAAAAAATGAGGCAGACATCAGAAATATGTTCTCCAAATTATACAAAACAGTGCAGCTAGTAAAAGGTAGATTAAATATAGAAATATGACATTCTTAGACTGGTAAAGTTTGCAGACTAGAAGCGGTTTAATTGTGTTAACAAATCCAATTAAAGCAACAAAAAAAAACAAAAAAAAAACCTGAACGGACAACCTTATGTGCTCATGAGTGTGCAGCATGCTGCTGCCTCTGCTTTCTCCGTCACCCTCAGATGCTTTGACCACTAATCAATGTGAGAAGCAGGTCAGTTGTCCAAACTGTGAGAGGCTGCCCAGGATGCAGAGAGAAATTCAGGTCAAGCCTGTAACTGTAACAAGCAGGGAAGGGTCAGGCTGCAGTTGCCATGGCTACCACGCTGAATGCCGCAGAAAAGGCCCTGAGAGGCAGAGAATCACCACAGCATGAGGAATATGGAGTTGCTGGGTGGATGGCGAAGCTGTTGCCACACAGAGAGACGAGAGCTGCGGCCAATCAGGACACGGCGTGTAATGAAGCATAATGGAAGTCAGGAAGAAGTCTATTTTTAATTCGCAAGTAATGTTGAAATATTCATTCAAGAGGCAAGAGGCAAGATGTCATGCAAATGCAACACAAATACACAATGCATCTATACCTACACGCCCATCTGTGCAAAAGATTAACAGCTCAACTCAAATGTTGGTGAATATATTTATGCCTCAAGCAGATGTCTGAAACTAGAGATAATGCAGCTGAAGATGCCAAACGCAAGGCTCGGAAATGTCACATCCTCGTGGCTCACGCTGCATTTTTCTTCTTGACCGTATTAGGATTTATAAAAACAAACAAACAAAAAACACCCGGTTAAAAAACAAAACGTGCAAGTAAATCTCACTAGAAACCGGCCGCCGAAAGCCCCGACTGGAATTATCAGAGGAAATGTAACTTCAAACTCCCACATGGTCAAACAACTGACATTGTAATGTACAGGAGAAAATATATGTTTTGGGTAATTATCAATTAGAGCTGAAGAAAACGGAAATTTTTCAGGGAAATACTTACTTATGGTCCACAGTTGTCAAGTAGTCTTCCAGCTGTCGGTGTTTACATCATTTATTCCCAAGAATTGCTGATTACGATGACCTGCTTTCTTTCTTTATTTGCTTTTTTGTTTAGTAACTCCAGCGAAAGTTTTTTTTTTTGTTGTTTTTAGTTTTTTACTTCTCTTATTTTTAACAGGGGCGGTGAAGTAGGAAGAAAAGGGAGAAAGTGAGCGTACGGTGTCACATCTGCAACTCGCTGTGTGTAGATGCGCCGTCGTGTGGACCCGCCCCTCTGAGCGGGAGGAGGAGGAGGGGCAAACAAACTGACACACATTCAGCCCAGCTGCTAAAAGGAGTACTACTGCACAGCTACTACAGATGTTTGTTTTGTTTACAGATGTACAGCGGCATTGGGAGTGACTCGGTCAGTCACATGCACAAGAAAAGACCCTGACTGCAACTAAATGTCATAATCAGAAGACGTCCTTTGTTTATATGTCACGAATCACGTCTGTACTTTTTAAATTTATATTTATAAATAGGTTTACTGCGTGTGGTCTTTTCTAAGACTGCTGCTGTTTGTTGTGCTGTTGAAATATGTGTGCCGTTTACAGCTTAAAATGTGATTCGGTGCCACTGATGTCAAAAATATGAGTCAGAAACATCTAAAAAAATAATAATAATAAAAAAATAAACTCAACACTTAATGACTAATGAAAATTGTTAAGCGAATTATTTGAATATCTTTAGAATTTATAAAAACAATGAAACCAAAATCAGAAATCTGAATAGTTTCAAATATGATCATCACAATTTTAACTAAATGCCTGTTAACAATCCATCACCAGATAAAACTGAGTGCTTGCTGATACTATGATAAGATTTTACAGTATGAGTAAAATATAGTCATAAAAATTAATGCCATTAGACTTGCAGGTGCATAAATAACATGTTTGTGGTTCAACCTGATTGTGGAGTTAAAACCTTGACAATATTATTTCAGAATATTAAAATTTTAGAGGAAATCTTAACAATACTGCAAGTCAAATTTAAATAGAAAACAGCTGCTTTAAGTTCAGAAATGCTTATCAAATGATTGGTGAGAAAAACAATAAAGTTAAAAACTTGTTCAGGTCTCATTTCTGCACATTCTTAAAGTCCTTTGCCAATTAAAAAGTAATTAATAATGAATCAGTTAACATCTTTCAGAGTGTAGAGCAAAGCCTTTATTGTTTAAAATCGATCTTCTAGGGAGCCACTTGTACATTAACGACAGAAAGTTGTGAAGAGCATCAGAGACGATAAAAATCAGCGGCTGGATTTGTCCTCAGAGACACAAACGGTAAGCAAACATAAAGCAACGATGTGGGCGACTCAGCAAACCCAAATCTAATTCAATATTTACGAGGCTTAATTTAATATGGCCGCGGATGGAGAACATGCCAAACGGTTGTGTAGGAAAAATGTGGTGAGTTAATGGAAAACTGACCGATGACCTTTGGCTCACCGGCCTGCAGACGAGGGACTCGGAAACGCTGCAGTAAAGCGGCGCTCACATGTTTTTATCAAAGGTGGTTTGTGTTAAGTAGACAGATTGTTCAGCATGCACACCCACGCCCACAATCGCAAAAAAACTTTTATACAGACCTAGAAATGATAACGGTACATGCATAATGATAAGACAAACAACATTGTAAATACAAAATTCAACATTTTTGATGTCAATATATTATTAATACTTGAAATGAAAAAAAAAATGCTTTTTGTGTGCTTTTTCGTACATCAGGCATTAAAGGGTTAAATTAATTAAAAAAAAAAAAAAAAGAATAAAATATTAATGAACTAAACCAGACAGAATTGAACCAAATTGAACCAAATCGAATTGAAGTGATCCAGTTTCCGGTCCAGGACTTCGGATTAACAACACTTCAAACCTACCACCAGCTGGGGATGACAAACCCCTGTGAGCCGTCATGATTGTTTTTCTTAAATGTCTATATAAATAAATAAAATGGAAAAATAAAATTATGTATATGGTTGAGTCTAATAAAGGCTCGCTTTTTTCTGATGCTTTCAGCAAAAGTCACTTCCAAGAAGAACATGATGCTACAGGTGAGACAAAAAAACAAAACCTACCCTGAACAGCTTCAAAACCCTAGAAAGAGCTGCGTTTCTGCTGGTGTTTCCGTTGGCTGGGCTTCATCATTACACAGACAAAAGATAACTACAGGGGATAAGCAACGCAAACTAAAAATCCACAAAAACACCTGACATACTTAGTTTGGCACGTTTGTTTTGGTGGGGATAAACTATCAATGGTAGCGGTTTGTGTTTGTGGAAGTGGTCCGGGAGGTGTGGGAGGTGTGGGAGGTGTGGCAGGGAGGATGACAGGAGGTGCAGGAACATGCCGAACATCAGCATTGCAACTGCTCAAACCTGCAGTTATGGGATGTCCATTTATGGAACCAACTGCACCAAAGCGCTTTATAAACCTCAAACCAAAAGTGGTCACATTTTTGATCATGGAAAAACTGCGGTGCTTCCTGGACAGGCCCACAAAGTATATGATTCTGACACATCAGAAGAAAATGTCGCGCATTTAGTGTATTAGTATTAAAGTATTACAAACACAGCTGTTGTGCAAGATAAAAAAGAGAGAAGAGGGGTGTTTGACAGGATCTTTGCACATAAATCACTGTTTTAGGGACTTTTGTTAGGGAATTTAGAGCAATGTTCCTATTTTCCTGCCAATCCGCACTAATGAAAACAATTATGAAGATTTTATGGCTTTTTTTTCTTACAATATGTTGTCATAAATGTTACACATTGTAACATTGGATCAACTGTTTTGTAGGAAGCCCATGAATCACAATAACTGGTAAGAAATGATCACTGAAGTGTGGATTTACAGAGGATGTCGAGCGTAGCGGTAACTGCACAGCCAGTGAGCAGCAGGGATTGTGTTACGTTCAGCTTCGAAACCTTCTTCATATTCTAGGAGTGCTGCCTGATCTAAAACCTAAATGGTACACGTCTAAAACCCTGCTGTTGCTCCAGTTCTCCTTTAAAAATCTGCTGCATCATTCATCAGGTGGCGTCGGCCTGTTCGGCCTTACAGCTGATGCAGCGACGCGGTGACAGATGGAGGACTGGAGCGGCGGGGAAGACGCTGCTGCCGTGACTCTCGCGTTGAACTCAGTGGTGCTTGTTTGTCTGTAGTTAAAGTTTGATGAAGCTGAAGAACAAAAACTACTGTGATGTAACACAAACGTTCACATCCACGGGCCAATGGTGGATCCACTATCAACGCACTAACGATTTATTAGTCTAATCATTAGACTGGATCTAATACTGGATCCAATACTTAGACTCTAATGAAATTTAGTTTGCATTTCAGCTTTTTACGCCTTCAGTCTAAGGAGAAGTACACGTGCTCAAAGCCAGCGGTCAGAATCTACAGATGGATTTTTGCAGCCGTGGTTTCCTGGCGTCCTCTTCCTCCTCCTCTCTCCCTCTTCACCACTGGGACCAGCCGAACCCGATCGCTCTCCCCAGTTCAACTCTGGGCTTATGCGTTTGCTTTAATTACATCTGCCACAGGCAGCGAGCATTTTTCTGTGTGATAGAGCCCTCACTAGGCTGTTTCTGCATCCCGTCGCGGTGGGATACGCCGTAGATTTAATGAAAACAAACGGCTGACAGAAACTCTTCTTGGGTGGTCTACAGACGCAGTTCCCAGAGCATCCAAGTGATCATATCCGTCTCTGTTTCTGCTGTCCTGCCACTGCCACGGCGTTTGCTGTGCGACAGAAGGATCAGCTGAGCGCTCCGTCGCGTTGCTTTTACTCGTGAAAGGAATTAGGTCAGCACATGAAACATTCATAAAAGATACATTATGTGTGAGTGTACCTTCCCCCCGAACATGCAGTTTCTGGGTAGATCTCTGCCTCTGCCGCACACAGGAACCTCAATTCCTATCCCAAAATAAGTCATATTTTATCCATCAGAAGATACTGCTGATACTACAAACATCTCACTGTACTTCCAGTGTATTAAACACTTAAATTGTGTTTGTTGTATGCGGAACAACATGTATTTAAATGCTTAAAGGCAGTTTTGCTCAAGTACTGTATGAATAATTGCCAGAGAGCACAATAAAGACTAAAAACAGACCTCTGCTTGGAGAGAAAACACGAGGACGATCATGTGAAGCACAGGCCAGCGAACTCAACCACTCGTCTTGATTTGTGGCTTCACCCAGACTCCGTCTTTAATTTTTACTGTAGTCAGTTTGTTTTGTAGCTGGGGGAGGGTATACGTGTGTGTTTGTGTGTGTGTGTGTGTGTGTGTGTGTGTGTGTTGTGGGGGCTTGTCTGTACAGCTTGTGCTGCTGTATCTATTCCTGTTTATCGTTGATTTGTTTTTTCGTCTTTATTCTCCAACAGAGAAAATTAGCACATTATCATTGTTTATTCTCTTAATTTTAAAGCTGTTGTCTAAATAACTTTAAATCTACGTTTTCAAAACGGAAGACAGCAGGTACCGTGGAGGTAGTTTTGGCAGCATATTGCAGCTGGATTGTATCAGTTAAAAGTTATCACTTAACAGATTTTAGCTTTAATTTCAAAGTCCGAACTGCTGATTTCATTATTCAAACATTTTATCTATAAATCCTTTAAAATCATGGCTTCTTATTGAAATAGGAGCAAACAATCGACCAGCGACTTTTCCAGGTATTAACTCACCTTTCTCCCTGACGATGGATGGATGGATGGATGGATGGATGGATGGATGGATGGATGGATGGATGGATGGATGGATGGATGGATGGATGGATGGATGGATGGATGATGGATGGATGGATGGATGGATGATGGATGGATGGATGATGGATGGATGGATGGATGGGTGGATGGATGGATGGATGGATGGATGGATGGATGGATGGATGGTTGGATGGATGGATGGATGGATGGATGGATGGATGGATGCAGAAATAATAGATCACAACATTTAAAACAGCGGACAATCATCTGAAAGTCCTGATGCGTGAAGATGTTTCCTGGAGAACTTAATCCTGAGGACCAAACAAAGTTATGAGTAGAAATAAAGAAATCATACATATTCTGTAATATGTAGATCTTATTTGTGATTACATGCATTATTATATTAATTATGTATGATTCTAAATAAGCATTTTTATTCTCCAAACTTCCGTCACTAATTTTTAAAGGCTTAGGAAAGCTGGTCCAAGTAAAAGATTATCCATCCATTGATGGTGCCAGTTATTCAAGCAGCAGTAAAGCATGAAAACGCTTCGTGTCCTTGACAAACCGATTTAAACTGTTTTTCTGTATAACCAATAATCATCTGGTGGTAGTAAAAAAAATAGGCATACATGACAAAAGCCAGTAACACATTCTGAACATAGTTTTTTTGTAAGTTAGTAAGTGAAGTAAATAAGTTTCATTAATATAATAATGTTTCCGCAGACAAAAATCTTTACAGTGGATTGTTTTTGTAAAGAACTGACATCATTGACGCTCAAATGCCTCATCATCGTCTCCCAGCATCTTTTTTCTCTCATCCTCCCAGAATTCATAAACGCTTTCCTTGCACCTGAGCTGAGATTGTGTCGAGGCTGCGTGAGCTTCATTGGAAACTGAAACTCCTTCACGTCTCGGAGGTGGAGGAGGTCTCTCTCTTGGCCAGTGTCTGTGGAGACCGGCCTTGAGGAACATCCCTGGAGAGCTGGCCTGGAGTAGTTCACACTACGACTGCTTGGCGTCACCAGCGTCACCGGGGTGGCCTTCGCATTGATTCATGGACCTCCAGATAAGACAACGACCCAAACATGAAGCCAAATTGGTAATAAAATGATTAAGTGCATACAAACTGGACATTTTAGTCCAAACCTGGATCGCATTAAGAATCTGTGAGAGGACGGTATGAACATGGGATGTGTAAAAATATACAAACATAGAAATAGATCAGCAGATAACTCTTACCATTGTTTTTGTCTTTTCTATCATCAGACAAATTAAACTAAAATTCAGCTTTGATACGAATCATTTTCGTTTGAACTGTATATGATGCTTTTATGTGATTAATACCAGGTCACATATAATAGATGAAACAAAACTCATCTTGTTTGTGATTGTTAAGACATGCCTGCACTTTCCCACATACTTGCAGCGGTCCTGTGTATCTAAGTACTGACAGAGTACTGCATAACGGGGTTTACGTCCTCTCCTCACAGGGTCCAGGGTGACGTCATGCTTCGTCCTGCTTAGCGCGATGCTCCCAGGGTCTGGTAATCAGTGGGACTCTGGGACGTCTCTGCAGGCTGGATAACAGCGTGTGAGATGACTCGGCACAAAAAAAAAAAAAATGTTCTTCTCCACCACTGAGTCGTAGCTAACTAAGTTAAAAGAGTCAATGCTGCATCAAAAAGAGAAGAATAAAAGCCAACGTTCACTCAACACAACGTGTAATTTGTTTCACGAGATCACAGGCAAACTACCCGTGATCCTGCTCTGCCTGCTCATCCTTCATCGCTGCTTTCAGCTGCTGATACACACGAGAAGCAACAGAAAAAAAACTGTGAGTACTTAGGGCAGCTCTAAAAATACCCAAAGAAGAACACAAAGTAAAGCAAAAGTTCAGTTTTAGTTCAACCAGAACCAAGCAACCTTCAGCTGGAGCTGAAGCTGAAATGATTTCTGCATATTCCAGCAGCATCAGGCGACTAACTCCAGATTTTGCACTGCGGTGCTGAGTAATGTTGGGTCCAGTATCTCCCTCCTGTGCAGCACGACCTTGGACAAACCTTTTGCTCTATTCTTTGTGGCAGGCTGCGACTGCAGTGCTGGACTGGTCGTGACAGCGACTGCTCACCTCGCTGATGCAACGTTCAGCCGTCTCCCTGGTAAACGGTCCGCGCATTAAGATGACCTCTGAGGATCTCACATTTAGGGTGAATATAAGGTGACTCAGCATCCGTTATCTACACCTGCTTATCAGGGCTGCAACTAACGAATGTCTTCATAGTAATATTAACCAACTAATCAGATTATGAACTGCGCACTAACTTAAAGATTTTATTTAGCCTGAATTGTTTAAGGCATGTGCCAACTAACAAGAAAATACTAAAAATTGCTTTAATCAAAAATATATGATATATTTAATGTGTGATTAATAAACTTTGCTGCTCATAAGACTATAAAAAACCCAACCGAGTGCTTATGTTTAAAATATACATGTACAAATATCAAGAATGCATTTTTCTCTAAATCAAAAACAAGCAGCAGCAACAAGAAACTACAGTAAAAGAAAACTAAGCAGTTTCCCGTATTAAAGGAAAAGCACATTTGGGCATGGCATCTAGAGGCTCAGCATCTCCACATGGTCTTGTGCGAGGCTTGCTCTCTTCTGAGGGTCAGCTCGGATGGTGTGGATGGACCAGGAATACGCAGAGGAGCTCTCGCCAGCTCAACTTTTGATGTTTTCTTTTTTGTTTGTCGAATGTAACACATCAATTTCAAATCAATAAATGCTACAAAGTGCAACTGTGTTTTAAAAGAGTCCATCTAAGTCTTTTTAATGAAGAAGCCATAAGACTCTTGGTTATTGAAATACATTAAAATATGGTTCCAGAAAAGATGTGCGATAGTTCACCTTTCAGAACCTAAACAGGGAAGACAGGAGATGACCCACTTCAACTGGCTAACAGACCTGATGTCCTTCGTCTGCATTTTCACACTCCTCTGTACTGGGTCTGCATCTCAAGTTAAACATGTCAGAAAATTGGCCTCATGTGATAGAAACAATGATGGAGAGAAACTTAAGCAGTAGTGCTCATGTCTCTGCCACGTCTGCAGCAGCGACTGCACACTTCAGTGAGTTCCTGGTCCAAGATTTCGGAGAGAACAGAAACTCGGTAAAAAGGCACATTGCCAAAAGCTGTGCAGCTATAATCTCTGCAGAGCAGCTGAGAACAGTGGGAGTGACGTCACTTTATTGTTTTTCTATTCCGGGCTAAGCACACATTTCATCTGTCTCATACTGAACAGCAGTCGCTGTGCAATGACTCATGTGGAGATATTTCACACAAATTCTTCCCTGAGCCGAACATGCATGTAGGAGTGAACGGCCAGCTCTCAGGTTTGCTGTTTTCTCTGTTCAGTCGCAGCTCTGAATATGGAACAAGACAAACTAGCTTATGCGTAGGCTTTCTGATCAATAAAATATGAAGGACCCAAATGAAAGGAATCCTAATCTCCTCATCAGGTCTTCTCTCTCTCCTTCAGCTGAATGTGAAGCCTAAACCGAGGCCCATCAGTATCCTAGAGGTGTAGGTGGTGCTGGATCAGTGCTATGGTTTTAGGATGGTGGAGCAGACCGGCAAAACAGCAGTGCAATAACACGCCAGAGAAGATCAACCCCAGGGAGCGATGGCCAGTTTATCTACATCACCTTATGTTTATGTCAAACTGAAAACTGAACACACAGCATTGATGCTTTCTGTTCATTGCAAAGGAAAACTGGGCGAGCAGAGCAGCCAAAACTGGACCAGAAGGTCTAAGATTAGGATTGTTGAGAATGACTGACTCCACTGACCCGCCCCTCAAACACAGAGGAGCCACAAGGACCAGAATGCGTCTGGGGTAGTCGTAACAAAATTCCAGGTATCCAGAGAGGATGTGCAAAGGACTTTATTTTATTCCATATTCTGAATGGGGGAGACGCCATGAGATATAATCAAACAAAACAAGACAGAGCTAAAAGTCTGCTTTGGTATAAGCTGCCAACTTAACATCCAGAAGATCAACAAGGATGTCTACATTTGTTTAAAGGTAAATCAATGTAACGGTGCATTTAGCTAAACTAATGATATCTAGTTATTTAATCATGCAGCAACACAGCCTTTGCCTTAGATTGCCTTAGTTACTTACCACTAACTTTTAAAGTTAATTCCCTCAGCATCATAAGTTTATATTGGATAAAGGAGGTACTGAGCACCAGACTCAAGATCCAGTTGGGCAATAAGCAGTAGATGCAAAGTTATGTAACGTTATAACTTCACATCTACTGGTAGCTGTGTAGCAGTAAAGGTGGAGTTATACACTACAGTAGATCCAAAGTTATACTTTTGCAGAGTAAACTAATTAAATGTAAATTAATTAATCCTACCCTGCAACCCTTGAATGGTGTTGACCCTGGGAGTTGTCATTGGCAACCATAAAAATAAAGCTTCTCCTGCTTGTACTGTGATCAAACGCATCTATTTTTAGATTTTGTACATATCCCTTCAGGGAATAATTAATTCTCATTTGAATGCTCCTTGACAAAAGGGGTTCTTTTCTAACACTTCGTAGGACAAGGTTTTCACACAGACAGTCACTGCAGTAAAACTGTAAACAATGCCGAATGTCCAAGTTAGAGACATCAACAAAGGCCGGTGGGACTTGATGATTGCCAGTTTAAATATTTTACAAAAAAATCTTTCCCCGCAAAGTCTTGTGAATAAAAAATACACTCTTTCACTTCTAAGGTTTTACATTTGAGGGTTTAAAAAGGTTGCCGGCTCATGAACTATCTAAAAACATTGTTTACTTAAAAAATAATATAAGCATAAATGTCAAATTAATGTGGCAAAACTTAGTAATTGCTTATATACTATATACTAAATCAAGAGGGTTTAGCACTTTACTGACGTGTACGCACATCTGTAAAAGCACAACCATGGTGCATAATCTGTGGGTTCAAATGGGCTCTCTTTTGCACCACCTTGTGGCGGTTAGTGGTGTTTACAATAGTGATTGTTTAGTTGTTTTTATTTTATGAGTGGTCAGTTCAAATCACATGACTCAAAGGCTAGAAGTGAAAATCTGTCTGTGGGTCAGGCAGAGAGCTCCTGTCCCGTTTTTGTGCCTTGCACACTCACTTGTAAGTTTATATTTGTTTCTGTGTTTTTGTGCAAATGTGCATATATACTATTTGAAATTCATATAACCAACGGTGGCTTAGTAGTTAGCACTGTTGCCTCACAGCAACAAGGTTCCTGGTTCGATTCCCGGCCTGGTGGGTCTTTCTGTGTGGATTCTGCATGTTCTCCCCGAGCTTGCGTGGGTTCCCTCCAGGTGCTCCCGCTTCTTCCCGCAGTCCAAAAACATGCATGCTAGGTTCATTGAATCTTCTAAATTTCCCGTAAGGTGTGAGCGTGAGCGTGAGCGTGAACGTGCACGGATGTTTGTCTCTGTATGTGGCCTTGTGATGGACTGGGGACCTGTCCAGGTGGACCCCTGCCTCTCACCTGTAATCAGTCGGGATAGGCTCCGGCAGACCCCCGTGACCATGCAAGGGATAAAGGAGGTATAGAAAAAGGATGTAATTCAATTCAAACCACATCATGATTATTTCATTTGCTAGTAAAAATGTAGGACAAATGCTGAAGTTAAAAATGTTAAGCCGAGTTAAATGTAGCATCTTCTTGTAGCATGTGCACATAAGCAATGTAAATTATTTTGTGCTGTAAATGTTTGTTTGACTACAGCTGTGTAAATGTGTGTTGGTTTCAGTTTTACATAAAGAAAGGAAAGAAGAGAAACTGTGTTTGACTTTCTCTGAATCCTGGCTGTTAGAGAAACTACTAAAACATGTGACACGCGTCTCAAGGGCCTCATTTAGTATATTAAATGTCCTTGATAGCAGAATAAGGGGAAAAAACTGTAACAGACTCATTTGAGATTTTTTTGCTGAGAAGAAGACTCTGTCTTCTGTCTAAAAATAACAACATACACATAACAACATACAGAAACTAGTTTGTGTTTACAAGCTGCAGCTGAACAAAGCAGAAGACTTATGGAACAATATCATTTGGACTTACAAGATTAAAAAAGTGACATTTGTGCCAAAATGTTATGTCTAATGAGAAACTTGAGGCTGACAATTGATGAACAGACATCTCAACTGTTGATGATGTGGGGCTGTCTCTGCAGCCTCTGCACCTGTGCAACGTAGTCTAAAGTTAAATATGAGACAATCTACCAGACAGTGACAGCCTGAACAAAACCTGGTCGTGCAGCAGAGGGATGATCCAATGCACACTGGCAAATCGACAACGCCATGGCTGGAAAGAAAAGAGCGAATATGTTGCAAGACTCAAAGTCCAGACCTCAACAGGTAGAAATGCTCAGGTGGGACCTTAAGAGAGTAATTTACAAATAAATGCTGCCACACTAAATTAACTGTTATAAAGAAATGAAGGCTAAGCTTCATTATATATTATTACATTGTACATTGTTGGAAATATGAATTTTTTCCCTCTACTTTTTTCTATATCCGTTACGGGAGCGACTGCTGCTTCTATAAAGTCTTTAAACATTATTTGGTCACATAGTGGCCAAAAAAACCTGTTTGTGTTTGTTTCTATGGTACCTGCACTTTTATTATATAAAGTTAGACACATTTGTGTCTCATTGTATGCCTTCAAAGGTTGCATCAAAATTACTGAGAAAATACATTTATAATTTTATAGCCTTTAAATGCACGATAAACTTTTAAATAGGAATCAGTTGAATTTGATCCGGATTGACTGTACAAGCTGTTAATTCTTAGCAAACCAGCTGCAGCGTAAAAAATAAAAGTCAACTATCTCTTCCATCACCAATTTTTTAGGAGAGGTAACTCAGAACCCACAGGAAATAAATGATGTATTTAAGGACTTCTACAGCCACCTATACAGACAAGACCGGCACCCCAATCAATCTGATATAGATGACTTTTTCCAAAACTTAGAGCTCCCGAAGTTATCAAAGGAAAAAGCAAATATGTTAGACAACCTACTAACTCCTGAGCAACTCTATAAAGCCCTGGAGGGAATGCCTAATAACAAATCTCCAGGACCGGATGGATTTCCCCCAGAATTTTATAAACATTTTTGGGAAATGTTATCACCACTCTATTATAAAGTCGTTGCTGAAATCCATGCCACCTCAGTAATTCCTCCACAAATGAATACTGCAGCTATGACAGTCATCCTAAAACCCGACAAAGACCCAACTCTCCCAACTAGTTATCGCCCCCTTTCGTTAATAAATACAGACTTAAAAATAATTACTAAAGCCCTAGCCACAAGAATAGAAATAGTAACCCCAGCGTTAATCCACCTAGATCAAACTGGTTTCATTAAAAATAGAAATATATCAGATAGCACCAGGAGGCTTTTTAATTTAATCCATATTGCTCAAAAAAGACAAACAAAATCAATAATTGTGTCCCTAGACGCAGAAAAGGCATTTGACAAAGTGAATTGGACTTTTTTTATTTAGTACGCTTCACAAATTTGGATTTGGAAGCTCATTCATCCACTGGATTAAAACGCTGTACACATCCCCTCTGGCCACCGTCATCACAAACGGAATCTCATCACAAAGATTTACACTTCAGAGAGGAACCAGACAAGGATGCTCACTCTCTCCGTCACTTTTTGCTATTTTTATTGAACCCCTTGCAGCAGCAATACGACAAAACCGTCAAATTAAAGGGATTCGAGACACGATATCACAACACAAAATAAGCCTTTATGCTGATGATGTATTACTATATCTAGAGGATCCAAATAAATCTATACAAGAGACTTTGAATACCATTAATAATTTTTCAAAAATCTCAAATTATACCATAAATTGGCAAAAATCAATTATACTACCACTTTCAGACAGTGTATGGGACTCTGCAACTCAAAATAACTCTTTGCCATTCAGAACTGGCAACATTAAATACCTGGGTGTTAATGTTTCTTCCAGACTATCAGAATTATTCAATCTAAATTACATCCCTCTACTCCATAAAATAACACAAGATTTAAAACGATGGACAAACCTTCCACTTTCACTAATGGGTCGAATAGCCTCAGTTAAAATGAAGATATTACCACAAATGAATTACTTATTCTCAGTACTCCCAGTTACCCCCACTGATAAATGGTTCAGCTCAATTAACTCATTGGTAACAAAGTTTTATTGGAAAAATCAGAAGCCCAGGATTAGTTTAGCGACACTACAAAAACAGAGATCAAAAGGAGGCCTAGAAGCCCCGAATTTTCAATATTATTACCTATCGACTCAAATGCAGTATTTAATCAAATGGATCCAAACAGAAAACCACAGCTCATGGAAAAACTTGGAGCAAATCCAATGCAAGGATATCCCTATTTCTGACTTACCATTTCTTCCAACATCGATAAAGAAGATGCCTCTTTTTGAAAACCCCACAATCAACTCAACTCTGAAAGCCTGGTGGAAGACAATAAAGATTACAAAGTCTTCCTTAACACCTTGTCAATTAACTCCAATCTGGCACAATCCTGACTTTCTGATATCCAAGAAACCTATTTATTTCCCATCATGGCAACAGAAAGGTATCACTCATCTCCATCATCTCTTCACTGACGGCCACTTTATATCATTTGATTCGTTAGCCCAGAGATTTGGTATTGAAAAACAACAGTTTCTACATTATCAACAACTAAAATCTGCAATCAAATCAAAAGTAGAGATCAACTGTGACTTAATAGAACCTTCACTATTTATTGAAGAAGTAAGAAAAATCACAAAGGTCCAAAAACTGGTTTCTAGAATCTACAAACTTATATCCAGTAACGACACGGAACTAGCCCTCCCAATAACCAAATGGAATAACGACCTAACAACCACTCTCAACCCCGACCTTTGGACAGACATCTGTAATAATATATTCTCTATGACAAAAAACACAAATCTACGACTTATTCAGTATAAAGTAATACACAGGACTCACATCACACAGCGGACAATGTTTAAAATGGGTCTAGTCAACACAGATATCTGCCCCCAGTGCACCCTGGGTAACACAGATGATTATTATCATGCCACATGGTCCTGCCTTCCTGTCTATGGCTTCTGGTCAACAGTGACAGAAAAACTATCAACGATTTTAAGTTGCAGAGTCCCTTTATCTCCGCCATTATGTTTACTGGGTAACTTTCAAGAACTTGACAATTTCCCAATTAAATATAGAAATCCAGTTCTAATTTCTCTAACTATTGCCAAGAAAGTAATTCTCCTTAACTGGAAATCTAAAACCTGTTTACACATCAGTCACTGGATAAACCTCATAATAGAATACATATCACTAGAAAAAATAACATTTACTAATAAAAGCAAATTAGCAGCTTTTACTGATACTTGGAAACCTTTTCTAGCTCATTTTAAAATAAAATGAAATACTGGGCCTGGATCTCTGCACATTCCATTATACATTCCATTATATATTATATTTTACAGAACAGCTTTACGATCTATTCTAATTGAGAAATTGATGTACTATAAACCTCTGGTCTATCACCGCAGGTAATGGAATCACTTTAGATGACCTCCCTAACCCAAAGGTGCCATGTGCCTGCTCAGCTACTGAGGGTACGGGTCGCCGTCAGTGGTGGTCCCCTGCGTTCCCGGACTGGGGGTTGGGGGAGTGCTGGGAGGTGCAGGGGTACTGGCGGTGCACCGCTGCAGGCCACCTGGCCCCGGAGCGTTGGTCTGGGGGGGGGCTGGGACCGCCTCCGCTCCCTTCCTCTGCTGCCGTCGGTCGGGGGGGGGGGGGGGGGGGGGGGGGTGCCCGCCTGCCCGGGGGGTGGGGAGCCGGGGGGGGGGACTGGCCTGGGGTTGGCTCTGGGGCCGGGCTGTGGTGGCCTGTGGATCCCTGGGCTGCGACCCCTGTGGCTGCATGGGGCTCTGCCCTTGTCTTGCTGGTGGGACGGGGGGGAGGAGTACCAACAACTCCCCCCTCCTCTTCCCAGGCTAAGCTCCTGCCAATCCTTTTTTAAATACACATCACTAGACAAGAGCACAACCACACAGGGGCACTTGTCACCTCACTACATCCAGACACAGGACCGGAGGTGCCGAGCTTGGTTGGGGGCACATAAGGGACGAGAGGTGGCGGGGCAGGAGTGCACTGTCACCTCTCTATACCATCCCCCAACTTGTGCCCTCCTTTTAATGCACCCCTTCTTTTAATGCACCTTAGCACATCTTCTAGCACAAAAAAAAAAAAAAAAAAAAAAAAAAAAAAAAAAAGACTGTACAAGCTGTTTGGGCTTTGAAGTTAAACTATATGACCAAAAGAATTTGCTCACCTGCCGTGACTCACATATGAGTTTAGTGACCTCCCATTCCTGATCCAGAGGGTTCAATATGACGTCAGTCCACCTTTGCAGCTATAACAGCTTCAACTCTTCTGGGAAGGCTGTCCACAAGGATCAGGAGTGTTTATGGGAATTTTTTACCCTTCTTCCAGAAGCGCATTTGTGAGGTCACACTGATCGTGGACCAGAAGACCTGGCTCTCAGTCTCCGCTCTAATTCATCCCAAAGGGGTTCTGTCGGGTTGAGGTCAGGACTCTGTGCAGGCCAGTCAAGTTCATCCAGACCAGACTGTCATCCAGGTCTTTATGGACCTGTGTTGTGCACTGGTGCACAGTCAGGTTGGAAGAAGAAGGGTTCAGCTCCAAACTGTTCCCACAAAGTTGGGAGCTGGAATTGTCCAAAATGTCTTGGTCTGCTGAAGCATTCAGAGTTCCTTTCACTGGAACTAAGGGGCCAAGTCCAGGTCCTGAAAAACAACCCCACACCATAATCCCCCCTCCACCAAACTTTACACTTGGAACTATGCAGTCAGACAGTTACTGTTGTCTCTCCACTGCTCAACTACACTGCTCTGGAGTCCAGTGGTGGCGTGTTTTACACCACTGCATCTGACGCTTTGCGTTGCACTTGGTGATGTTTGTCTTGGATGCAGCAGCTCGGCCATGGAAACCCATTCATGAAGCTCTCTGCACACTGTTCTTGAGCTAATCTGAAGGCCACATGAAGTTTGGAGGTCTGTAGTGATTGACTCTGCAGAATATTGGCGACCTCTTTGCACTATGCACCTCAGCATCCGGTGACCCCGCTCCATCAGTTTTCATGGCCTACCACTTCGTGGCTGAGTTGCTGTCATTCCCAAACACTTCCAGTTGACTGTGGAATATTTAGGAGCGAGGAAATTTCACGACTGGATTTGTTGCACAGGTGACATCCTATCACAGTTCCATGCTGGACTTCACTGAGGTCCTGAGAGCGACCCGTTCTTTCACAAATATTTGAAAAAATAGTGCATGCTTAGGTGTTTGATTTTATACACCTGTGGACATGTAAGTGATTGGAACACCTGATTCTGATTATTTGGACGGGTGAGTGAATACATTTGGCAATGTAGTGTATCCGTCCATCAGATGTCAAGACATAAAAGCAGAAAACTATGTCTATCCTTGTGTATCTCAAGGTGTTCCTCAGGGGTGCTCCTCGAGACCACTCATATTATTAACATCTATTAATAGTATTAAATGCCTATATTTATCTTGTGAACTGTGATATTGTACTGTGATGTACTACTCGGGGGTACTGTGTTACATTTCCATCTGAGCAGGCTCTACCAACAATTTCTAAATGTGGTTCAGCGTACTTTGCATGATTCTGTTGTTTAATTGGCGATGAAACGATGAAACTTGTAATGTTGGTAAATGCCCCTCAGCTGTCCATTCCCACTCTAAAGCATTGTGAGATTAGTATAGCATCCGGGAATTTTGAATTAATGTCTCTCTCTAATGACAAAGTTTATTTTGTAAAAAAGAATAACAACTTTCTGTTTTAACAAGACTCAAGTCGTCTGTATTTTAAGCCAAAAGAAACTTGCTGCTGCCACTTTTATTTCCGCGTAGAGTTAGGGTTGTGTAAATTACACGCATGCTTCTTTGCAATGCCTCAACACCCGGGATACAGTCTACCATGGAGCACTGAGGTTTTGCACACACTTTAAAACTCTGACTCACCATCAGATGTTCTATGCTTCGTTTGTCGTTTTGCTTTGTTGTCTGTTTTGTCCTTTTATTACATACTGACGTCAAAGAAATTTTTGGTCTCCTCCCATACTTACAAGCCAACATCCTGCCAAAAAGTATGGAAAGTTACGAAGAATTGTTTCTACATGTCGTTCCATAAATTAAGCGTATGTGATGCAGGAACATCTGGCTGCAAATGTAATAACTGATTTTGGCTTGTTTTTGATAATAGTTTAAAGTACTTAACATGCTTTATTTGTCCTCAGAAATTGGACTTCACATGTATATGACTGCAAGAATACTACATGTGTGTTGTTGTCACTGTACTGCTAATTTTGACCATATGTTATATCTTTGTATTTCATGTCATTATTATAACTTATAGCTTATAACTTAGTAAAACAGCTACGGCTGCTCTGTTCACAAATATTATCCTTCCCGTGCATACCAAAACGCAGCTTCATCTACAAATGACCAACTTTTAACGACTTTTAAGACTATTTAATCCATGTGCCATCTTTAGGCCGTACTCCACCACTTTCCTTAAAAAACATATTTGGTTCTGTGCATGAAGTGGTTTTATCAGAGTACTTTTTAAAAACACAAAAGTACCTTTTGTTGTTGGACACAATTTAAAGAAAACAGTGTGAAGTATAAACTATACTATTAAAAAAGAGTTGAAAGATTGTTCAGTGGAACTGACTGCAGAATCTGCGAATAACTTTCTGCAGATTTATAACTACAAGTAAAGTAAAGTAAAGTAAAGTAAAGTAAAGTAAAGTAAAGTAAAGTAAAGTAAAGTAAAGTAAAGTAAAGTAAAGTATAGATCTATGGTTATCATGTCCTTCTGTATTTTGCTTAAATGAACTTTGCAAAAACACAAACTATAAAAGACACTCCCTTTTCCTTCATTTATTTCAGCAGGATGCAAGTAAAAGAAAGCAAGAGCTGGGAAAATAACTGTTCAGACAAATTCTGAACTCAGAATATTTATCTAATAAAAGTGATGAACGCCCACCTGGCTACGACTGCATTTCCAACATTTGTGTGCAGTTTGAGTTTGGGCTAAAATGTTTTGGAGGAACTTTCTGTTCTGCATCTTGCCGATGTGTCGCTACTGCTCCGGCCTGTAAGTGCTGAATAAGGCAACTGCTTTTCAGCAGCTCTTAAAACCATTAATAAAACTCCAGGTAAAGAAAGCTTAATCAATAATCGGACTGTTGACTCCAGCTGGGAAGCCAGATTACTGTCTGTCAGACTTTTAGCTGGAAAATCCAGCTACAAAAGTATTCATGTTTAATCAGAGTCTCCAGATTCTGCTTCCGTTATGTGGCATCAAAAGAGCGACATGGGATTCTGTCATGAAGGATTCAGGTGAGGGCTCAGCGTGTAACATTAGCGACTTTTCTTTTGTTGATTTTAGTCTTCCTGTCATCAAGAAAATCCACATTTCCCTTCCAAACCACCTCAATGTAAAGTTACCTGAATATTAAGTCCAGTCTATTTTGCAGCTAATTCTCTGTGACATTGCCCAGCAGGGGCTTTGAGAATACCTCCATCAGAGATCTATCTCTCCTCCTTTTATCCCTTTTAATGGATACAGTCCTTCCGAATGGCAGGATCAAAGCAGCAGTAGGGGGTGTCAGGGCTATGAAAGAGGTAGCACTGAGCAGAGGGGATGGCAGAGCGGGGGAGGACAGCTGATGGGTTTTCACTTGCTGCACCGCCTGAGCCCCGTCTGCCTGTCGATGCGCTGGAAACTTAAAGCTTTGCATAAAATCTGCCACAGTGGTTTAGGGCGGAGGAAGGAATTTGACATTAAGTTTAAAACAGTCCTTGATCCTGCTAGTGTTGACTCATAGTTTCGCCGACACCAACGCTGTTACGTAACCGTAACAAGCACAACAACGTGACAAGCACTTGAAACCAAGGGCATGAACGCTGCATTATCAGCTGCTGGCAAGAGGACTTGAAGATTCTTTCTGCAGAGCTGCTGTGGCCCCCTTATCAAAAGATAGCTGGGCCTAATGAAAAGGCTGAGGGTAAAACAGACTCTGACACTGCATACAAGAGAAAATGAATGTGTCATAAAGTATGCATGTGAATTTGGCGACAAAAGTGCTACTGCAACCCTCACCAAACCCTTATTTGAACAGATTTTGCTCGTCATTTGTGAAACCAGCTGGATCTACAGTACTTGGCTGCAAGTAGAGCGCCCAAAGGTCAAATGATTGATTTGGTTTGCTTTCATATAAACCCACTCTTCAATACCTTTTAAAAACTGATTACTTTACGGCCGCTGCCTTGCAGCTACTCAGCATCCCCTGCCCAGTGGTTTCTATTAGATATGTGATTCCCATCTCACAGAAAAAGACGAGTCACAGCCGTACTGGTATTTCACTTTGAATTGACGGGCTCATGTATGTCACCAAGTGTATTTGGGGAGAAAAAAAATAAGTGGAGCAGACAGAAAAACACCATGTCAGCTCACAGTTGGAATCCAGGCACTGCCTTCTGCCGTTGGGATCACTATGGAAACAGCAAATGCACTAGCAGCGCTCTCATCATCTCCATCTCAGCATACTGCAGTCAACATGTGATGGCCAGGTGCATTCTATCTTCACAACGGCAAAAGTGATGGTGATAAAGCAGAAATATGGAGGAAAATCAAATTAGCTCTGACTCCTGAAGCACCAACAGCAACGTAACAAAAGCCAGATCTGAGTTTTTGTGAAGCTCCCAGTCACAGCTTGCTTTCAACTGAGTCAATGGGGGTCATCTGCCATTCACTGTTGCTAAATATCTCTTATCATACATACCCTTAACATGATTGAAGATTATACACACAGACTTTTTCAACAGTATCTGGAAAAATCAAGTAATACATGCAACAGTGCACACATTTCCCTGAACCATGGCGTCGCTGTGAACGGACCAATTTCATCCAGAAGGCCAGCATCACAAAGGTGAGAACATGCAAAAGGAAGCAGCCACATCCCTCACCTTTGCACATATTCAGTGGATTCACTTCAGATGCAGGTGAACACTAACAGCCTGCTGTGCCGCCACCATGCAGCCGCCAATGAGCAGACGACAGATGTCCAACATCCCTCATCACCCTCCTTCGCTTACCTGCTTCGTGCGCTTCATCCAAGCGGACGTCGGTGACGCTGCTCGGGTCACTCTTGGATCTGCCCCGCTTCAGCACGCATTCCTCATCCAGCCCATTAGACGATGACGATGCCATAGTGAAGAGAGGCGTGATCCACCAAGGTCATCGGCATTGAAGTGCTGGAGCAGATTTAACGTGCTCGGACTGCTGCAGCAGCAGCTCCCGGTCCCCGGTAAGCAGCACTGCTGGGGAAATCCATTACGCGCGCAGCATCAGGCCGCCTTCAAGTGCTGCTCGTAAAAACGAGGTTCATTTCATCAAAACACTATGGAAACCAATTACTAATAATGAATAAAAACTAACTAAATAAATGCATCTGACTAATGAGATAAGAGTGTGTCAGAATGTAACCCTATACGTTTTGTTCTGTTTTTTTTCCTATTATCAAGGTGGGACTTGCATATTTTGTATTGGAGTTAAATAAATAAATATACAACGAATTACCAACTCTGCTCACAGAGGGTTTCACAATAAGAGCTAACTTCATCCTTTTTACACATGCATGTTTGAGGTAAAAAAAAAAAAAAAAAAAAAAAAATTAATAATTTGTATCTTTTCAGAGACCATGTTAGTTTCTTTGATGGTCAACATGTGTGGGCATATCTTAAATTTATCAATATCCTACAGTCCCTGAAGGCAGCATTAGACTCCCAGTGAGGATCGGTAAGAAATGGGGGCTTTCTGGTGACATGTTCCAACCACAGATTGTAAGCATTACTGGACAGACTCTCCGTGTCATCACCCATACGTTTTAAAGCCTCTCTCTTCTTGCACTGCTCCAGGATGTTCTGAAATCTGCAAATGAGCTGAACAAACAGACCTGGGAGCCAGCTGGAACACGCCCACCTTATGTCAATCAAAGTTAGCCACTGTCCTTTAGCCAATCCACGCAGGAACAAGCTACCTGCAAATGTCTGCAGCACAATATTCCTTTCCTGATTTCAGATGACCATTGCATTCAGCTGGCACTGAATCAGTACAAACCGCCGATTCTCTCCCTAAGCTTCATAGCATGACGTGACTGATGAGTAGGCGATGACAGCTAGCCATTGGCTGAGCCAGCTGTTAATTAAAAGGCTATGCCTCATGTTATTCGACCACTCCCCCAGGCAAAGTTGGATGTTTTAACATCAGAGGGTATCAGTGGAGATTAACTTGATTCTGGAGAGACCCTCCAGTGGTCAGTCATGGAACTGCTACAGTTGCTCCTCAGGCTTGGCTTCAACGCAGCAGTTTGTTGGTGCTTGAGAGAGGCGGGAGCACCTGGAGGGAACCCACGCACGCACGGGGAGAACATGCAAACTCCACACAGAAAGACCCACCGGGCCGGGAAGCGAACCAGGAACCTTCGTGCTGTGAGGCAACAGTGCTAAACTTCTGAACCATTGACGACTTATCGTTTCAACAGCCTCCACAAAATCTAACCAAGTCAGTCTAAACCCAAACTAAACTGCTGTACTCAAATAAAACACAATTTATTTGTTTTGTATTTGAGGACTCTTCTATTTTAAAAATTATTTTTATATGGGGAAACAGTGCTTGTTATTGGTTTTCCATTTTTAATAGCTTTATCACAACATGACCTAGAAAATTCAAGTTTGTGTCTAAATGTAGGGCTCCACATCACTTTACCTTGGATTTGAACACTTTTATATTTTCTGTCAGGCCCATTGGTTGCTTTACTTCACAAGATTCAATTTCATCTTATCCTATTGCACTGGTTCTTGTAGCCTAAGGCAGACGCCCTGTCCCGACAGTTCCAGCCAGAGGAGGGCTCAGCTGAACGTCCTGTTAACATCCTTCCTCATTCCTGTGTTATTGCCTCTCTTACCTGGGAGACTGAGTCTTTCTTCTTGGTCTGAGTCAAACGGACAGATGGAGCGCATGAATCAGGAGTTGGAAATTACTCTGCGCTGTCTGGTATCACAAAACCTATCCTCCTGGGCCAAAAAACTCCTGTGGGTGGAATATGCGCATACGTCCCTCACCAGCTCCACTATGGGCCCTTTCTCCTTTCCAATGTGTCTATGGTTACCAGCCTCCTCTTTTTCTTACTCAGGAGAGAGAGGACAGAGATGGACAGGAGAGAATCTATTCAAAAATCTACAAACTATTTTGCCAAACATCCAAATAATAGGAATCAGGTGTTCCAATCACTTCCATGGCCACAAGTGTATAAAATCCAGCACCTCGGCATGCAGACTGTTTTTACAAGTATTTGTGAAAGAATTCGGTCGCTTTCAGGAGCTCAGTGGCCTTCAGATTAGCTTAAGAACAGTGCGCAGAGAGCTTCATGGAATGGGTTTCCATAGCTGAGCAGCTGCATCCAGTGCAAAGCTGTAGATGCAGTGGTGTAAAGCACAGAAATAGTGTTCCTGTTCCAGATCACACACTTGTCTGCCAGTCAACACACACATTATATATATATATATATATATATATATATATATATATATATATATATATATATATATATATATATATATATATATATATATATATATATATATATATATATATATATATATATATAAATTACATTTTTATTTATATAGCGTCTATTACAACACAAGTTGTTTCTAGGTGCTTTCCAGAGACTCCCATGTCATATAGCTGGATACCTGCTGACATCCTGACCTGCAGTTTCATCCTCTGACCTCCTCAGTGTCTGCTGTCTACACCTGTTTATAGGCTATGCAATTGAATTGAATTGAGTATACATCACATAATATATAATATCTAAAGAGATGATACATGTAAAATGATCATGTACTGTCAAATAGATGTTTAAAAATGGAGTGCATGCATGTGGTTGTGAATATGCAGTGAAGTATACGTATATATAGTGTAGTATATGTGTAGTATAGTGTAGTATATGTGTAGTATAGTGTAGTATATGTGTAGTATAGTGTAGTATATGTGTAGTATAGTGAAGTATATGTAGTGTAGAGTGTGAATGTGTATGTGAGTATCAGTGTATCGTTGGATGTGAATGTCTATCTGGATGTGTGTGTCTGTGTTTTTTTTTGTTGTTTTCTTCCTCTGAAAACTCGATGAATGTAAAGTGTAATTATGGAATATTAGAGAAGGGGTAGGATTAAATAAGTTGTGTTTCTTCCTACTTTAATTCAGACATGTTAAACAGGATATATGTCTTATGTGTGTTGCCATGGTGTGTATGCATGTATAGGTATGTATATATAGATAGGTGTGTGCACATTGGGTATAGAAATATTTTATAGATTTGTTTACATTGTGTACATAAATTGATAACAGATTCATTTATGTACATAGATTTATTTACAAGGGGTTCTATATGTTCAAATGTGTGTGTATGCACATGTATGAGGGGCAGTCCGGTTCCATGTATATGTATATTTATTCATTTATATATAGATACGTAGATTCATTCTAGTGTTAACGTTGCTATGCTTTATACAATAGATTTGACATGTCTGGAATGAATCAATAAAAATGAAAAATGAAATGAAAGTAGTAGTTACAAGTGATGCTCCTCTGAAGGGACTTTATTACCCGGAGATTTAGAACAGTAATCATAAATGTTGGGATGTGACACCTCTGGCCCCTTGGTGGCATCGTTTGTCTACTTAGAGAGGGAGGCAAAGTGAATGGATCGTCCTCCTGCTTATTAAATTAAAGTTTGTCAATAAAACGCTGGTGATCATTGCTCAGCAATGACATAAATTCATTTACCGGACAGCCCTAATGATTTGTGCACCATAGTCTTATTTTAAAACCTTTATACTCACAAACAGATCAAAAGTTTTGATTATCATTAACATTTTATGTGCTGTTTTCACCAAAAACAGGACAAGGATTGTGCCAAGACAAAGTACCTGGATGTGTTCTTCTCGTATATGGTGTTAAACTGCCCGCGGAGGCCGTCTCACCCTGAAAGGCTTCTTCTCCAGACTGTATGTTTCAGCTCCTTCTACAGATGTTCAGTAGGATTTAGATCAGAGCTCATAAGACACCTTAAAATAACTGCAAGTATTTTTTAATCTTTTTTGGGGGGCATTATCCTATCTGTGGACTCATAACCTGCAACTGAGACCAGTCTTTCCAGTTTTGTCTCATCTGTGCAAAGAACACACTTTCAGAGGAAGTGCTAATGGGGATATGAAATTTATGGTGTTGGGAAATTATACAGTGTTTTATAAAGCAGTGGCTTCATTATGCCAAGAAAAAGAAAAGAACTTTACTATTCTATATTAAAGCAACACATCAGGGAAAAGGTGAAGATTGAGACACTTAAAATAATGTTTAGCAATGGGGACTTAAAAAGAAGATAATCAGGGACGTGATGAGTGTATGAGGGTATCATTTCTCCAAACCTGCGATTACTGAAAAACCTTAGATGGATTAAAGTCCTTATTAAAAATGTTAAAACCTGATGTGGTCACAAATGGAAGCATTTGGCTTTTGGCTTGTCTGTGTAGATTTTCTTTTATTAGACACGTTATAAAAAAATGGTTGCTTGATACAAATATATGAGCGACTTATTTCTTTACAAATATGGTCTAATGAAAGCCTATTTTCACAAACTATATATTTTTCCACATGTCATAAGGACGAGATTTAAAGTCATAATGATGAGATTAAAAAAACATCATAATTGTGAGATTTAAAGCTTTAATCATGAGTAATGACAGCAGAATGAGCAGTGTGCCACCGGCTTTCTCTTTAAAGATTCCTTTTAATTCAGTGTTCAATGAACAAATAACACATTTTCATGATATCTGCACCAGTTCAAATGTTACTTGTATGTATGACTATGTTGTTTTCCCAATTTTATTTTCCCTACAAATAACAAGTATGGAGTTGTTACCGCTCCAATTTTAGCCAACTGGCTTTAACTTATTCTAGACACTTTAACATGTGAGAAATGTGAGCATCAAAAACAAACTGCTGCATGTTTTCATACTTATAACTTTATTTTAATGCAGTTATAGTTGAATGTGCTGCGTAGTGCAAAGTTCATGTTGTTATGCAGAATTAGCTCAAGAGGTGACAGTCATCACATTTGTTTCATTCCAGCAGTCAATACGGAGAAGACATGACAAACTAAACCTTCAATGTAATCAAAAAAATTATTTTTGCCTATTAGAGAGTTTTTTTTTAATTATTATTTCAAACTGAAATATTTTTTACATTTTTAGTCTGCTGATATGTACTAATTAAACATATCTTATAACAATGCAAATCAGTTTCAGTAACCGTCTGGATTTTACTGACAACTTTATCTTTTGCTGTTATGCCTGTCGACATGTGTAAGAGGGCATCTTCTTCAATGTACCGAAACTAAACACATGCAAAGTTAGAGGTAAGTTGTATAAAAGGCCTAACAACATCTAATTTTTTTTTATGTCTAGGGCTTTTCTGATGGATTAATTTAATCTACAATTAAGCAGAAATAAAAATATCAACAGCTATTCTGCTAAATCAAGCCATTCCTCCATTCAAAAAAAAGGAGCCAAATAATGCCACCAAAGGATTTGCAAACCCTGGAATATGAAACAAAAGGAATGTAATCAAATTTGAGGAAACAGGCACGCAGGGTCAAATTTAAAGGCAGAACGTAGGTTCAAAGTACCCTATATTGCCAAAAGTATTGGCTCAGCTGCCTTGACTCACATATGAATTTAAGTGACATCCCATTCCTGATCCAAAGGGTTAAATATGACGTCGGTCCACCCTGATGCAACGGCTTCAGCTCTTCTGGGAAGGCTGTCTACAAGGTTTAGGAGTGTAGCGCTAGATTTCCAGACTCCTCCATCAGATTGCCAGATGGAGAAGCGCCATTCATCACTCCAGAGAATGTATCTCCACTGCTCGAGAGTCCAGTGGCGGCGTGCTTTACAACACTGCACTTGGTGATGTTTGGTTTGGATGCAGCTGCTCAGTCATGGAAACCCATTCATGAAGCTCTCTACACACTGTTCTTGAACTACTCTGAAGGCCACATGAAGTTTGGAGGTCTGTAGCAATTGACTCTGCAGAAACTTGACAATCCCTTCGCACTATGTGCCTCAGCATCCAGTGACCCGCTCTGTCAGTTTATGTGGTCTTCCACTTCGTGGCTGAGTTGCTGTCGTTCCCAAACACTTCCATGTTCTTATAACGCAGCTGACAGTTGACTGTGGAATATTTAGGAGGAAGGAAATTTCACGACTGGATTTGTTCCACAGTTGGCATCCTATCACAGGTCCAAACTGGACTTCACTGAGCTCCTGAGAGCGACTCATTCTTTCACAAATAGTTGTAAAGACAGTCTGCATGTGAGGTGCTGGATTTTATACACCTGTAGCCACGGAAGTGACTGGAACACCTGATTCCAAGTATTTGGATGGGTGGGCAAATACTTTTGGCAGTATAGAACAACTATGAAACTTATGCAAATGAAAGGCTGTTTAGGAAAAAGAACAGATAAGTAAATACAAAAAAGCAATAGATGCAGTTAAAGAGGGAAGTCTCAAAAAATGACATAACATTAAATCCAGAAAAACCAAGAAAAACTGAGGCTGTGTGTTGAGAGAAAGACTCACTGGGAGTTTTCCCAGGTGTGCTACCGATACTCACCTGAGGTGCAGCACAGCAAAATCATCACAAAATTTGTGCTAATTAAACAGGTGTGCCAGGTGTCTACTCACGCGCATCTATTAAAGTAGAGGGACCTCACCATCCCTGCCTAGTCTGCCTACAACACAGCACTCAGGAAACAAAGGTTACTCAAAACAATACATAAACTAAGTAGCCCCAGCTAGATAACTCAGAAACAAAATATCAAAAATAGAACAAAAGAAACTAAACTCTAGAAGGCAAAACAGCAGGACCAACAGCAGGTGGCCTTGAAAAAGAAATCAAATTAAAACGGTCTTCCATTGAATTAAAACCGGTTTAAAAAATGGTAACCTACTCACCACCAGATCTAAGTCAGCCAGCCACAGCAGGAAGCAAGTGGGAGAAAAAGTGCTGCTAAAGCCCTTCATACACTTGTGATTAGAGGGAGGGGCTAGCTGATTGCTCGGCAACCTCAACCACTACAATCTACCCCCTGTTTGAATCGTCGCTCGACAATTGTCTCACAGCCAGGGCCTATGAATGCCAGTCACCTCATACACTGGTACCAGAGGATTCGTAGCCCCTATTGGTCTACTCCCTACTGCCTCAGGCAAGTGATGAAGATTTGGATGCCTACCTGCAATAACCCTGATGGTTCTTCTCAGAAAGACCTTGTGACTGGATGCCTCCGGTAGGTGAACTACCTGTTGATCAGTAGAAGTTGACGTCTCTGCATTTAATGGTGCAGGTGGACCTGAGGCATGAGCTGTTGGATTTGGATGAGGGTCTGCTGGTATGTCGGTGGGTTTAGAGGACAAGCTCCATCCTGTAAAGACTCCTTGGAAAAAAAAGCTCTTGTTCCTGTGGGGGCTCAACAGCCATTCATATGCTCTGTTTCACTCTTTACCAGGGATCTGTGGATGTGTTTCTCCTGCAGAAGGTCATCCGCAGGAGCAATAGTATACACAGATCCTCCAACTGAAGAGCTTTTCAGCACTCTATTCCCTATGGAGCTCCAAATATTGGTGATCTTGTGACGACTTTCCCTGAGGCAAACCAGATGACCTTCTTTCACGGGCGTGTCTTTCACTTGGTGGTCATGATGCTCCTTACGCTTGTTGGCAACCACCTCCAAGTGTCTCGTAGTGTCCTCAAAAGCATGGCGTAACTGGGTCTGATGTTCCACAATCCAATAATGGGTGCTTCCAGATACAGGTTCCAGAGCTCTGGCCAAAAGGAATTCAACAGGTAACAAAGGATCCTGGCCAAACCAAAAAATGGTGACTGACTAGTAGATTTACGCACAGGGGTACGTGAAGATGATCTGTGGCAACTAGCAGGACCAATCCGTCTTTGTGGTGGTTGGCAGTGTGTGTAAAAAATTGTGCGATTAAAGCATTTGCATTGACCATTACCAGCGGGATGGTATGGGGTGGTGTGAGTCTTTACAATGCCATACATGCGTTTGTTTGAGTGGACATGACTGTGAACCCCAAATCTGATGCTCACACTCCTGGCACCACTGTTTGATGTTGTTTTGCATCCCTGGCCAGTAGCACTGCTGATGAATCAAGCCAGTACCCTGATACATCTAATAGAGCAGGATAAGGCAGTGAGAAAATATGACTGATTACATAATTATTAATAATTTTTATTACCACTGTTGAGATGTGCCGGTCACTCAGGATGGTTTCCACTTTTGTTTCCTACTGACCTGACACCTGACCTCCGGGGGGAATCCCCTGCCATATTTTATATATATATATATATATATATATATATATATATATATATATATAGCTGATCTGAACGCAGTGTTAACGTGAAATCTGTCCATCAGTGAAAGCTGATTGCCAAACCTGCTCTGATGTTTCTCAAATGCTCCCAGCAGTGAATGAAAGCTTGTCATGATGCCTTTGTTACAGAAGGTTTAAAGTGTGTTTTGTTCTAGCAGGTGTAGGCACAGGGACAAAGAACTAACATGCTATTTCGATGCATCCCCTGCAGCTATTTTAACTTTGAGCTGCACAGCGCTTAAGTCTTTTGTCCCTCCAGTCGTCATCGGTCATGAACTGTCAGTAGAGATATATCATTACCATCCATGGATATTATGACATGTAGTGATAGTTTGGTGTTGACTTTCAATAATAGGATTGGTAGCAAAAAACGCTTCAGGAGATATCCAGAAGTGGGTTGCTCTAATATGTGGGGGCCAATAAAGAAAGATATCAGTGATATGATGACATGGATGATCCTTTTCTTCCTCTGAAAAAGACAAAGCCTGACCTGTGGCACATCTGTGATGGAACACAACTGGGACTTTATATTACATTCTAAGATTGTTTGCCAACTTTAACAAATTACAAAGTCGATTTTTGTAAGACTAAAAAAGTATTATACAATAAAAAAGTAAATAACAAAATAAATAAATTGATCAATTACATTATAAATAAATTGAAATGAATGAATCAAAAATTATCAGAAATTATTAAAAACAAAATTGGGAGTGTTTTAAATGCAATATATTATAAAAACTTTCAAAAAGGGATTTTCTGTGTATTATTCCACTTGTCAGGTTTTTCTTTTCAGAATTTCTTAAAATTTGTTAAAAGCAAAACATTGCCTGGTTGCAAAAATACATAGCCATATAACACATTATCTAAGAAGTTTTTATTTACCTTTGAAGTTTGCTGTTGACTCCTGTGGAAGCGTCTGTAACAGTTACAGAACTAACGTCTGCAGGGTTTCATCCATTTAGAGAAATGTGTTTTCCTGCATCTAACTTTATATGAGACCATTTTCACTTCCCCCCTTCAGTCCTGGATGAGGACGAGGCCTTACCTGCACAGGTCCCCTGTGCCTTCCTGTCACAGCTGTATCCTACTAACTCAGTTTCGTCCAGGTGAACTGGATCACCTGATCTCTTTCTTTTATTATCTGTCTTCTCTAATACGTCCATCGTGTTTTTTACGTAGCCTATGTCAGGTAGACATGCGGGATGAGGATGGAGTACACCGCACCCCCTTACATGCTGGACCCATAGGAGGTGTGCAGGTGTAGATGTTGTGGGATCAGGCAGCCAGTTTGAGATCAACTAGCATTCTGAAGCATAAGAACGGTCTTACAATCGAATCTGGCTTTAAGTGGCGTTTAAGTGGTAATTCTGGCTGGGTTTTTATGAAGGAGTTGATCTATGTGAATATGTATTCACGGATTTCAGAAAATGTCATGAATGAGACCCAGTGACTGCGAGGTGTCATGGTTCTGTGGCTGCAAAGGGAGCTCAGCTCATCATCCCTCCACTGCCATGCTTCACAGTGAGTTGTGGTGTGTCTGATCCAATGCCGTGTTTGGTTTCATCCAAACATGTTTCTGGACATTCGGCTTGATGTACCCAAACACTTTGTCACTTCTCTAAGGCCATTGCTTATGTCTTTCCCTCTTGTCATTGTGTACATGCACACCTGAATGTTCCAGACCAGCACATCTTCTTCTTCAGATGGTTTTTACTATGTCTTCACACAACATTAATGTGCAGGATGAAAAGAAAGGCTAAGTTTTTACATGACTGAATATCCAGTATGTCTTGCGTCATAGGTCCATGATAGGGTATATTAGTTAAGGAAGCTTAGGTTATGAATACAGATGCATGTGACTCAAGGCAATATGAGATTCAGGAGATGGAGTTGAGTTACTCTGAGGATATGTTTTCTGTTTCCTGCTCTGAAAGCCCCAAACTAATGGATTAAGAGAGCACAGACCGCAGAGATGAACATGGGAATAACAGGTATGTTTGATGGGAATCTGCATCTCTGCTATGTTGGTTTAATCTCATGTCAGTAATTGTTGCTGAAGATCCTGGATTTGTCTACCTTGCAGTTGCTCTGCTGCTCTGCGTTCATGCTGGTAAGCAACACACAAAACAGAAATGCAGGTACAATATACAATAATTAAATTGTCTGTGATATTTGAAAAATTATTATTTTTGTGGGTTTCTCCCTTCAACCAGCAACTACAACAAAACTGGTGTGTTACTTTACCAACTGGTCGCAGTACCGGACGGGTGTGGGCAGATTCCTCGTTGAAAATGTGGATCCCTTCCTCTGCAACCACCTGATTTATAGTTTTGCCATCATCAACCATGCAAATGAAATCTCTGAGTCTGAGTGGAATGAAAGAAGCCTGTACAGATCATTCATTGCACTGAAGAACCGGTAATATCATTTCATGGACGATTATTTGGAATTTTAAATGTTATATCTGCTCAATCAGATGAATTATTTTCTGTTTTCCTTAAATAGAAACCCCAGTCTGAAGATCTTCCTGTCAGTCCGAGAACACAGCCATGGAGTTCAGTGAGTTGATTAAGAACGTTTGCATTGGAACTGTAGATCAACAGTCATTAAAATAAAAAACAACTAGTGAAACTGGCCTGGACAAAAATAATGGGATTCTGACTAAACGTTTTATTGCACAACTGTTGAATCTGCAATCAAGTGATTTCTGTAACTCAATGGAGACTTCTGCACCTGTAGACAGGTATTTTGGTCCACTTATGAATGACCTGCTCCAGCTGCCTCAGGTTTGAAGAGTTTCTTCTCCAGATGTCCTGTTTTTGCACAGATGTACCACTGATTGTTGGCTTAAGGCTTTTCTACCACTAGGGAAGTTTTTACCTGCCGTTTTTTAGAAGTTTGTTTTTTTTTTAAATAATTTAACTGGTCCAAAATGCAGCTTTGAATCTAAGAGAGCTTTCTTTTTCTCAACATTTATTCCTGGAATCATGTGACATTTTGTTTGTATATTTTTGTAAACGTTCCCGTTTTTTTTTGCCTCTCTTCCAACTATATTCTGAGCATGTTGCTGTCATCAAATTTTTGATTTGTTTTATAGAGCATACAAATACAAAAAACGGATTCTAAAGTGCCATGAATAAGATCAGTTAAGTTAGTAAAATAATTACTTTTGTACACGCTTTTGCTGAGAAAGTTTTAACCAAATTGACAAATTACATATTTCAATTTAGGCTGCATTTGAAAAAACATCCCAAATGTCTGAAATTTGTTTGTATTTTACAACACAAATGAAATATTTTGTCATTTACTCAGGTTCTCTGCAATGATGTCAACAGCAGCCAGCCAGCAGACGTTCATTCAGTCCACCATCAGGGTCCTGAGAACTCATGGATTTGATGGTCTGGACCTGGACTTGGACCAGGGTTATCCTGGAACAGGTAGCAGACCACCTGAGGAGGCGAAAATGTTCACTCTGCTCTGTAAGGTATACGTCTGCTTGTGATGGGTCAGTCTGAAGGTCCCGCTCTAAATACAATATTGATCTTGAGGTCTGTTCAAATGTTTTGACATGTAACATTCCTTTGCTGTTGTATTAAGTGTGTTCATGCTGATTAATATAATCTCAATCTGACATCAGAATTTACAATATGGTACAACTTTATCATGAACTTACAATGAAATACATTTTGTAACTGGTGTATTTGCTATTGAAATGATTATTATTATTGTTATAGTCATTGTTATTATTATTATTTATTATTATTATAATTTCCACAATAAAACTGGCTTTTTCAGAGCTTTGCCAAAACTCATGCCTCAAATGGGTGTGAAAAAATGGCTCAATACCGCCACCATGAAAAGTAAAAATAATTTGTATTAGTTTTGTCTACATGCACGAAAATTGGTAGATTTATGTAGATTGGTGACCCCATGTTCTTAAACTTACAGGAAGTCCACTATTTTAAATTGAATTTGTGATTTTGGGCTGATTTTTGTGATTTGCAGAACTCGTATCTGAACAAACTGCTCGCAGAGATTTAATTACAGCAACTTCATATTTGAAGTATTTCATCTAAAGGCTTTGCTGAATTGCAAAGCTTTTGCGTTTTCGTCCAGGGACTCGCCCGTGACGTTGCAGCAAAATTCAATGTTTCGCCATGAAAATTCAAATTCCTCTTACTCTGTCATGCATTGTCCCAGATGCCTCAGATGTCCTGTGTATAATCACAGTCCAGCTCTGAACAGATCCATATGATCATATTTAGTTGTACTCATACCGCCCCCTAGTGGCAACATGAAGTCACTTGCATGATGATTCGATGTGGCTGTTTTGACATGATGGTTCAAAGACATGTCAAACCTGGTCAAATCCGTGCTTAAGAGCAATGAGTATCCATGGTTCTGCACTTCATCGCAATATTTTTCCATCCATTCATTTTCTATACCCGCTTTATCCTTTGCAGGGTCACGGGGGTCTGGTGGAGCCTATCTCGACTCATTACAGGCAACAGGCAGTTGTACACCCTGGACAGGTCACCAGTCTATCACAGGGCCACATACAAGACAAACAACCATGCACACCTACGGGCAATTTAGAATTACCAATCAACCTAGTATGCATGTTTTTGGACTGTGGGAGGAAACCGGAGTATCCGGAGAGACCCCACGCAAGAACGGGGAGAACATGCAAACTCCACACAGAAAGCACCATGATAACTAAAATACAGCATGTTTTTTTTCTGCACATTGCCAACTTGTTTATACCAGGAATAAACGTGATAAAAAGATGTGTCTCTGGAAAGTAATGAAAAGCACAAGAGAAAAAAGCATGAACACAAAAACATAGATCACAAAAACAGGACATCGCCTCTCTCTCTCTCTCTCTCTCTCTCTCTCTCTCTCTCTCTATATATATATATATATATATATATATATAATTATAATTGTATGTTTATAATTTAATGGGTCCTTTAACCACTTTATGCATTCACCGAAGTTAGCAGAGCAGCATGAGGGACATGCCAACATTGGGTTCACTGAATCAAAGAAAATAGTTTAAAATAGTGTAAATCCGTGTCAGACTTGTTATCGCACTCATATGTGTGTAAATGTTTGATCATTTATACAAGAACCTCAGAATTTTGTGATTTTCTAACATGTTCATAATAAGCAGTTGATTTTGATGGGCACATCAGAGGCACTTTATAGTGATATTGACCGAGGAATGTGGTGCCACCTGGGGGGCGTTGGCCACAGGTGCGACGGTCCGACCAACGCTGCTTTCAGCTTTAATCCTTTATTTGCTTTTATAGTCTTTTTTTCCCCCTCTATTGTCAGTTTTTCCCTGGCAGAAATTAACTTTAAAAACATTCTTGTACATTCATGTATTCCCTCTCTCCTCACAATATAGTCACACCTCCTCCAATGTCTTAAAGTATTAATATATTGACCAATAAGCTTGTTTTATTGTTATTTATTTCCTGTGACTGCCAAACTTAATAGGAGTCTAGATGATTAAACTCGGTCTTTGAATGCTCTCTAGTGGTGAGTTATGGGGACTGCAGCTCTATATTAATCCACGCCAACTCCTTCAGCTCCTCTCGGGAATTCGAGGCGATCCCAGCTAAGAGAAATAATCTCTTAAAAGACAACTAGGAGCAGACTTCAAAAGCGAGTCCATCTCCGCTGCCCCCTATTAAAATGTCCAGCTTTATAGCAGAAACATACATGTTTACAGGCTGGTAGAGAATGTTTTTTTGATCTCCATAGCTAGGTTTTGTCGCAGTTCTTCAACTGACCGCTAGAGCCAGGCTCCAAAAGCGAGTCAATCTATATTGACTCCCACGTTAAAATGTCCAACGTTAGAGCAGAAATAAACATATTTACAGCCTGGTTCAAATAAACCATTTTGGTCTTAATCGTTTGATTTCACACCCATGACAACTCGGGGGGTTGTACCACGCCAGGAGAGTTATATCAATTTATATCAAGCAATTAATTTATTTGTAATATGATTGATTGGCAATCAGCTCAGCCAATCGCTAGATGTTATTACTTTTGTAATAACGTTTGTAATCGTCATGGTACCGAATGCTCCGTCCATTGTTATATGCAGTCTATGGATTTCACATCCATGAGAACAACAAAGCACGGTGGCTTAGTGGTTAGCAGTGTGGCAAGAAGGTTCCTGGTTCGATTCCCGTCCTGGTGGGTCTTTCTGTGTGGAGTTTTCATGTTCTCCCCATGCTTGCGTGGGTTCCCTCCGGGTACTCCGGCTTCCTCCCACAGTCCAAAAACATGCAGGTTAATTGATCACAATAAATTGCCCGTAGGTGTGAATGTAAGTGTGCATGTTTGTCTGTCTTTCTATGTGGCCCTGCGATGGACTGGCGACCTGTCCAGGGAGTGTCTGTCGGAGCCTATTCCGTCCGGGGTGTACCCCTGCCGTGGGTATAGATAATGGATGGATGGAGAACAACAAGGTTGATTCTTTGTACCTCATCTTGTACAGTTATATCAAACCAAATATCTGAACTGACTAAATCTTCAGGATTGAAGGTGAAATGTCTTCAAGAACGAAACAAAAAGAAGTCCCATTGCCTTGTTTGAACCCTTGGAGGTTTTCCGTGACTTGTATGATGGACTGTCCCCACTCATTTCCACAGTATTGTCAGAAGCTCTTTTGTCACCACAGCAGATCCGTATCCTCCCTCTACGGTCAGAAGTAGGTTGCTGAAGAAAGTGGTTTTAAGTCATGGTCCAGGACTAGAAGATCATCTTTCTTTTTTTTTTCAGCTTATTCCCAACCTCCCTGTGGAGTAAATCATTTACTAAATGTGCCTATATGAATTGTTGTATTACTTACTTTCATAAAAATGTGTGGAACAGTATGTACATGTGACTGTCCATTGGCTGATCAATGTCTTATAACACAAAAACTGAAAAGAATTACAAACCCGATATAATAAAAAATGATAACAAAAGGTGTTGTAGTTGTAACTCCTGCCAGCTGTCAAGCATGGTGGTGGTGTGGTGATGATGTGGGTTGGCTGAACCGCTGTTTGCCTTTTTCACAGGAGCTGTCAGAAGCCTACCAGTCTGAGAGTAAAGGGACTGACGCACGGCTGATGCTGTCTGCCGTCATGGCAACACATCCAGATGTTTCTGATGCAGGATATGAAATCTATGAGATGTCAACGTAAGAAACAAAGTACAAAGTGGTTCGTCTATTTCTGACACAATCAGACTACATGCCACATCATCGTTATGTGTGGGGTTGTGTGTGTTTAGGTATCTGGACTTCGTCAGTGTCAAGACTTTTGATCTTCCTCATGGTCAAGACGGAGTTACGTCCCACCACAGTCCTCTCTACAGTGAAAATAATGCGAACATGGTACTTAATCACTTTTGATTATGTGAGTTTATTAAGCTGTTTATGTAACAAAAGCAAAACTGGAATTTTGGCCATTTCTTTTGTACAACATTGCTTAATTTCGCTGAAGTTTTTCAACACCAAGTTATCCACAGCTCTCCTAAGGTCACTATAAATTTTTCCAGTCAGGTTGAGGTCATTCCAAAACCTTGATTCTTTTATTTTTTAATGATTCGGGTGTGGATTTGCTGCTGTGTTTGAGATCAATGGCATGTGTTGTCATTCAGCTTCAGTCAGGTTTTAGCTCTCAGATGGACATCCTCCCCGCTAAAATACTCTAAAATATCTGCTCACATGGAGTTCTGCACACCTGCTGCTTATGAGTTCATCAAAGGCTGATGATTATCAGCACCTGGCTGCAACTTTTAAACCTGTTAACAAGCAGTAAGGGGGTACTTTATATTCCCCACATAAATTTTTTATTTACTTATTTTCTTTAAATAATAAATATAAGAAAAAAGTCAGATATGTTTTATTTGAGGTAGCATTTTAGTGATACTAAACACTATGATCAGATTAGTTCTAATATATTTTTAAACCAAAAAACAAAACATGTATCTAAAAGGGGGTATTCACTGTTTATCACTGTACTTTCATGACTTGGTCATCTGAGACAGATGTACAGTTTAATCATTCCCCATCATTATTGTTTGAGAGCAGTGTCCTTTTTCCTGCAGGATTATGTGGTGAGCTACTGGATGGAGCAAGGACTCCCGCCTGGGAGGTTGTTACTGGGTTTTCCCATCCACGCTAATTGCTTTACACTGTCCACTGCAGCAACAGGAGTGGGTGCACCAGTCAGCGGCTCTGCCACCCCGGGACCTTACACCCAGCAGATTGGCATCTTGTCTTACTACGAGGTACAAAAGCATGCAGAAAACGGAAATTCAGAATAATAATATTAGTTCAGGCAGCCGCCAGTCAGCTGCTTGCAAAGATGTTGCAGGTTGTGGTTCAACATCACTTCATTCATGCCCAGAAATCCCAGACACCATGAAATTCACAATGTTGGTTTAATTCAGCTGCTTTTTAAAACTGCCATATGTAGAAGTAACACTTTGAAATCTTTAAAAATCAGTCAAAATAATCTAATTACATTAAAACACACAAACAAACAAACAAACAAAAACCCATCCACCCGAAAGCTCAGTGCTCTGTTGTTGCACTTGTGCAGCTTCCAACAACACACACTCTTCACAAACTTTTAAATTTCTTACAAAATCTACTCAAATATAACCGGATGGTAACATCTGGGTACTGCAATTTTATCTGTGTTTGCAGACCATCCCTGCTTTCCTCCCAGCGAGGATAGTGAATCCGCTACAGTCGTTGGTAGCTGAATCCTGCTACAGACCTCCAACGAAGTCAGTGCAGATGAGCTGCTGTAAACGATCAAAAGTCCCTCGTCACAGTTTTGGAGCATCTATAGCTTGTTTGCTGCATGTTTCAGATGTAGCTGTGCTGTGAGGTCTATTTAGTTGAATGTGTGACTTCAACTGCGATGAAATCTCTCGTGTGGGCTTGTTGTAGCTGGACACACGTTTTGAGATGTGGAAAGTGAACTTGTGTACAGCTTTACTTGCCATGGCTGTGTGAACAGCTGTCATTCTGCTGCGCCTGAACTGTGCTGGCAGGGTCTTCACATTCAGCCCAAATTAAATCTCCCAAGTGGTGTCTAGTAGGACAGGCCAGGATTTCTCTCTGGGAATCAGCCGCATGCTCACACCAACACTGGAACGATGTCCATCTTCTACATGTATTTTGTGTTGTTTATTCCCCGTGGATGCAAAGTCACTTTTGTGCGTCTCAGCAGGCCTCTTCAGAAAGGTTGGTTGACATTGGCTGCATGCATGTCATCTTTGTTGGTGTGTCCTTTTCCCAACCTCTGTAATGTGCTAAGGGACATGCAAGCCCTCTGAGGACCTGAGAACCTTTCTCTGTATAACGCAGCTGTGGGACCATGGCTGGAGGATTACAGTCTGAACTAAAAAAAACCCTGATGCCGTTAATGCCTCATCTAAACTCCCATCTCATAGACTGTATAAGCAGAACTGGAAAAATCCCTCTGTGATCTCACCTATAGGTTACTAAGAGTGGCTTTGGACCCTATTTTTCAGAGAAATGTGGGACACTTTATCACTGGAAAATATAACTGTATAAATATACATTTATCTTTGCATCCTTCTGCATTAAATTTATTTTCCGTGGGACAAACATACATTTATCATATTAAGAAAAAAGATTCAGTATAAGGGGATACAAAACAAGTGAATTTAAAAGAAATTGTATTATTCTGTTATAGAATTATCGCTATATTTAACTTTCTTACAGCTGCTGCATCAGGCTGCAAAAACCAAAAACAGCGATGTTAATCTAAACTTGTGCTCTTGTGTCCATTTCCCAGGTTTGCTCGTTCCTGAAAGGTACCACGGCTCAGTGGATTGACAGTCAGAAAGTTCCTTATGCTGTTAAAGGAAATCACTGGGTTGGTTTTGATAACCAGAGCAGCATTGATTTCAAGGTATAGAAACATCTGCTCATTTTGAAGTTTATACAGCAAACCGACAAAGTATTCAGCTGATGACGGCATCTAACAGTAGTCACATTTGTTAAAGTATATCAAGTTGGTTTTAAAATGAAGTCTTTCATAATCTAAGCTGCTATCATGTATGGAACATTGTTTCATTCAAAATTAAATAAATAACCAAAATTACTTAAATTATTAAATATTCAATAAAATAAATATATATGACAATTAAATAATACAAAATAAAGCTTACATTAATAATTATTCAAAGAAAGCATGGTGGATTAGTGGTCAGCACTGTCACCTCACAGCAAAAAGGTTCCTGGTTCGATTTCCGAGTGGGAGTTTTTCTGGGTGGAGTTTGCACATTCTCCCCGTGCTTGTGTGGGTTCTTCCTCCCACAGTCCAAAAACATGCATGCTAAGTTGATTGATACTTCTAAATTGCCCGTAGGTGTGAGTGTGAGCGTGCACGGTTGTTTGTCATGGTTGTCTGGCCCTGTGATGGACTGGCGACCTGTCCAGGTGGACCCCGGCCTCTCGCCTGTAATGAGTCGAGATAGGCTCCGGCAGACCCCCGTGACCCTGCAAAGGATAAAGCGGGTATAGATAATGGTATCACAAATATATAAATATACCAATATGAAATAATTTGTCGTTAAGTAAATAAGTTGTCCTTTTAAAAAGAATAAAGATTTCATTAATTAATTTTGTATTTATTTCATTGTCATTTTTATTAATTTAATTGAATATTTATGAATGTAATATTTATTTTGTATTATTTCATTGTCATATTTATTTAATTGAATATTTAATAATGTCATTATTTAATAAATTCTGAATGAAACGGTGTTCCATATTTTTAATTTGCTGTCCTTTAGGTGGCGTATTTAAGGAGCAGGCAGCTAGGAGGAGCTGCTGTGTGGACTCTGGATATGGATGACTTCTCTGGACAGTTCTGTGAGCAGGGCAAATACCCTCTAATCTCACATCTGAAGCACCGACTCAGAGAAGGTGAACTTACTTTGCTGGTTTCACAACATGACTGACCTCCTGTGGAGTCAGCTAGTGCACACTTTGGTGTGTAGGACTGCAGAAACTGGGAGGCAGGACCAAACCTAAAAAATTTATTTGTTCAGCACAATGTGCTGGCAAGGCAGGGTATCTAATAATAATAATAATAATAATAATGATGATGATAACCCAGAACTGAAAATCCAGAAAGGAAAGAGACACCATAGACTGTATAAAAGGAACTGGACAAACCCCTGTTGACGTCAAAACTTGCTTATATCATTCCCTGTTGACATTGTGTTAACACACATCTGAGTGCTCCAGATCAAACCAGCCAACAGCCATAACGTCTGCTTTTCTGGAGGTCACCACTTCTGCTGCTGATCATCTGTTCATTCTGCTGAATAAATTGTGCACATAAATAAAGCAATATTAGTATAAATTGGAGCTAAGAACAATAAAACAATGTATAAAATATATATAATAATAAAAATAAATAAAAACACACATTCTCAGTTGGTACTAAACGCTGAAGAAAAAGGTATGTTTTGAAGAGAGTTATGCAATGATTGAAGGTGTCGGCAGCTCTGATATTGAAAGGTAAACCTTTCCGCAGTCTGGGGGCCTCCGCTGAAGATGCTCTATCAGCTCTGTTTCTCTGTCTGGATCTGAGAACCTCCAGCAGAAGCTGATTTGTAGACCTTAGTGCTCCAGCTGAAGTTTGAGGTTTCAGGAGTTTACACAAATAAAGTAGGGCTGTGCTTCTAAATCAATTAAAAAAGAACAGTAATCTTTTAAAATTGATTCTGAAATGGACAGGAAGCCAGTGCAAACAAGGGAGTGCAGGAATTATGGGATTGCATCTTTTTTCCTGCCACAAGGTGAGCTGCTGTATTTTGAACAACCTGTAGATGAAATGAGAACTAATGAAGACCATTATACCAAGAATTGCAATAATTTAAACAAGATGTAATTAAAGATGTAATAAAAGCATGGATGACTCTCGAACTTAAAACCAGACTGGATCTTCTCAGAAAGGCCTTTGAGTCCAGTTGATTAAAAACTACATTTTCTAAGAGCTTAGATGGAAACAGGGGACTTAGACATACTAGGCCTGAAGTTAGAAATATTTAAGGAATTTAAGTTGCTCTTTTTGATAAGAGGCTGTAAGAGGCATGTTTGAAGGCAGCTGGAACAACAGCAGACATCAATGAAGATTTTATCAAATCCACAACATATGACCCAGTGATATTTAAAGCATCCTTAAAAAGATTAGGTGGGATGCCGTCAGAGGGACAGTGAGATAGATGGTCATACCTGGAACGTACCCTCTTAAATCCTATGAAAACTGTGAGGGTATACTTAGTATTGCTGATTTGATGTGTTTTTCTTTTGGGTAAATGTTGGTAAATATTGGCATATTGGTAAAACAAGTTCCATGGCATTGTTCCCCCTAGGTTGGTTTTGCCTATTATTGAGCCCCACCACAATCAGATGATTTAAAACAAACACAAAACACACAAAATTACAAACGCGTACATTTGACATAGAGGGTACCAACTTTTGCATTAGTTGAGTGCAGTCTAATATTTTCTCCTCAGACTGGATCCCGGAGGGCACAACCTCCTGCGTGGATGCTTCCATGGCCTCCTCCTCTCCTCCTCCTCCTCCTACTCCTCCTGCTCCCATCACGGCCAGCAGCTCCACAGCAGACCCAGTCAGTTTCTGTGATCCCAACATTACTGCTGTGTTTCCGGTCAACAGCTTCTGCAAACACAGACCAGATGGGCTGTACAGGAGGTCCGATAAGCCAAGAACAGTCTACAGATGTGTGCAGAGGCAGACATACGTGACCAAATGTCTCAGCACAGAAACACAACACGGCAGCGGAATCATGCCTGCAGCATTCAAGACCTTTGTTTGTTCAGCGGCTCTGCTGGTTTTGTTTAATTATTTTCAATTCAGTTTATGTATATAGCACCAATTCACAACAAGAGTAAGAGCAAGGCACTTCACCCAGAAGGGTACAGTTCTGTCTAATTAAATTTAAAAAAAAATGTTCCCCCTTTATTTACACATACATTAATGGTTAATACCAAGTTTGATAGAACCCAAGAGTTATATATATATATATATATATATATATATATATATATATATATATATATATATATATATATATATATATATATATATATATATATATGTGTGTGTGTATATGTGTGTGTGTGTGCATTTTAATCTTTATATATATATATATATATATATATATATATATATATATATATATATATATATATATATATATAAAGATTAAAATGCACACACACACACATATATATACACACATATATATATATATATATATATATATATATATATATATGTGTGTATATATATGTGTGTGTGTGTGCATTTTAATCTTTATATATATATATATATATATATATATATATATATATATATATATATATATATATATATATATATATATGTCAATTCTTGCAGGATCTTGTAAGACACTTGAGGAGGACTAATCAAAATATTTGAGCCTAATGAAACAGTTTCAAAGGAAATCTACCAATACTAAAAAAGATTTATAAACCTTTTCACATTTTTATGACTTTTTATCACTTATGATCATGTAATTTCAGAATTCCAGAAAACTGCATAATGTTTTTGGACTTTTTGGAAGACATCAGTTTCATCCTGTTAAACTACACCAAGCTATTGTTAATATTTTTCTTTTCGAATGTAGATTTTCAGAATTTAAAAACATTTTTCATGGCATAAACGTTCATTTTCACTTAAAATCTGCTTTGTGAAGCAACTTCAATAAAGATTTTTAAAATAAAAAAAATGAGTCTCACCTTTTGTGTTTTGGGAAATGAAGTTTTGAGTGCGTTAGTATCTATCAAAACACAGAGGTCTGACGACACACTGTACACTACATTTCCCATAATCCGCTTGTGCATATGACACGTAGCGTCACTTTTGTGTTTACTGCATCACAACAGGAAAGCAGATCGTTCTCGGCTCCAGTCGACTGTTTTAAATTCGTATTTCCTCTTCTTTTCTGTTCGCTTGTTGTTTGTTTTGGTTTTTTTTTTTGCCGTTTTTGGCTGTGTACTTTGTTTAAAATGAAACGCCTACGTTTGTCCTCACATTCCCGTTAGCTCTGGCAGCAGCCGTTAAGCAGTCGGTGTGTTCGGTTTTTCCAACATGTACACTTTGTTGTCAGGATTATACAAGTACGTGTTCCAGAAGGACGAGTACTGCATCCTGATCCTGGGTCTGGACAACGCCGGGAAGACGGTACGTTCAGCTCTGGGTCTGTCCTCTGTTACCTTTGAGTCTTTTTTTCGTCACATATCACTACGTGTCCTGGCATATGATGCCGCATTAGCCACTATAAAGGCACATAATGTTGCCAAGTTGGCACTTTCCATCGTCCGAGGAGTTTCATTTACGATGAAAGTTGTAGCGCTGTTCAAATCATAAATACGTTTGTGTACGTACACGTTTCAGAAACCTATATTTTTATTCACAATAGATCGTAGAAAGTATACCACATGTTCGAAGAAACATTTAATCATTTCGTGAAAGGATTTAAAAAAATCTTACGAAATAAGAATATAAAATATGCCTTTGTGCGCAGAGGATGGTGAAGGTCAAGAATCAGTTTTGGAAGCCAGAGGCAGACTTGCATTAAAGACAGGATGACTTTGTGTATGAAATGGACTCGGGAACACTTGAACCAACCGCTTTCTAAGAATAAAAGCAGGTTAAAGGTCTGTCAGGCAAAGAAGAAGCCTTAGATGAAGTCGACCCAGGAATGCTGCCATCTTCCTGAGACAGAAACCCAGACCATCATGTAACAAGGAAAGAAAACCACACCGTTGGACCGATCAAGTCTGATATCAGACGGGCAGTTTGTTTGTATTGTACTGTAGTATTCTGATTCTAAATATAAGTATTATTACAATGCAGCCGTTGGAAATGTCGGCTTTCAACTTTTATGTAATCAACATTTATCTAGCAAACGTTCAACAGATGAACAAAACCTTTATAACTATATTTGCAGGAATGTGACTCCTGAAAGTAACACCTGGAATGTGCGTGGAGCTTGTGAAGTGCAAAGCAGTTGTGTCACATGGCTTCGGCCTCTCGGGTGATGTTTCCGTCCAGCTCGGACAGGTTTTGTTAGGTGGCACACCCCCACATGAACCTGTACGTCAGCTGAACGCCTGTCTACAAACTCAAAAAAGCTTAAAAGTCACAGAGACGCATCTAAAGTTCAGCGGTGTATTTATTCATAAAGAGGGGGGAGATGTTGATTGGTGTTTTTAGCAGTATTTTGTCAGTGACTGGCAAGATATTTATTGAGAGTAGTGGGGTACCAGTGGACATCGGTAATTGGGAGTGATAGTGGATTATTAAAGTAGTGTAGGGTTGGTGTCAGCAAGAGCGAGTGATAATTTAGGTTGTCCCGAAGAACGAGCTGTGGTTTATCCACCTCTGGATCTGGAGTTCCTGTGAATGTTCCTAGTGAGCACAGTTATTTCCAGAAGCTTAAAGTGTGAATTGAAAATAAATAGATGAATAAATAAATAAATAAATAAATAAATAGAAAAGTTTAATTAAAAAATGTGAGATGTGTTTGTTGATTTTCTCTTACTGACCTTTCTCCTAAATATCATTAAATATTCCGCTTGACTCTACCAAAGGTAAAATATTCACAACAAAACAGAACATTGCCTCTACACTCTGTACTTGAAACCCATAAAAACAAGTAGTTATTTAAAGTTTTTAAAGTATTGTCACAACGTTCTGCTGATTCTCGTCATAAATTTCACGTTGCGCGTGAAACCAGTGGATGTTGTAAATATGCGACATATTTATGAATCAGCCTTGTTTTCAACTGCAGTGGTCAAAATACTGACTGGTTACTTTAATCACATTAAAACCTCGGGCACTGCTCAGCAACTTGCACGTTTTGACTTGTTTATTCATGGAGCAACAGAACAATAAAATATCAAGAGAAAACAAAAGTAATTATATTTACAACCTCTGTTTTTTTTTTGTCTGTAACTTTCCAATTAACCTTTACAACTAAAGTCTGTTTCAGAATTGTGTATCACTTTTTTGATTTAGCGTTTTTCACCAAACAAATGAAGAAAAAGTCATATAATGAGAAATGGCCAGTAGATGGCACTGGAGAGGTGAATTGTAAACGTTTCGAAGCTTGTAAACGATTTCCGGCTCAATGGATTTAAAGGTTTTTGTGTTTTACAAAACCTCACGTTGTGAAATGCGTAAAAAATGTTCTATTGTAGAAACAGTCTTCAAACATCAAACAGGGGAACTTTAAAAGTGTCTTGAGCATGTGGAACATGTAACACAAAAAAATTAAAGTGAGAACAGTTGAAGCTTGAGTCAGTTGATTTTAATCTGTCTTCACTCCCCGGAGCTATCCAATATGGAATTGTGGACTTTATTGGAGGACAAAACCACACTTTTATTGGGTGGAAATGACTAGAAGGAAAGGATGTTTAGGCTTTTCTGTCAAAAATTAAAGAATAAATTGTGGATTTTATCGTTTCCTGTTTTACTGCCCGCAAGGAAGTTGATTAAATTGTTTTTCCAGCATAATAAAACTCTTCACAAACATCACAAACATATCTTCTAAAATACCTAATGATATTTTAAATGTCTTTTATTTATGTAACCATGATAGAAAACACCTGGGCATGTTATTAAATTCATTTTGTTATAAATGTTTGACTTTTTTTCAAAAACAAAGAAAATAATGGAACTGAAATCCTGCCACTTACCAGGAATCTGCTGTTTCCGTGGTGATTCAGCTGCTCTGTTTCCAGTCTGACTTGTGCGTTCATCTCTGTTTTTCTGCAGACCTTTCTGGAACAAACCAAGACAAAGTTCAGCCGAAACTACAAGGGAATGAACCTGTCAAAGATCACAACTACGGTGGGCCTCAACAGTAAGTTTACGCTGCAGCGTGACCGAGGGTTCTCCTGTACATCTCGGTAAAGTCACATCCGGCACAACCTTTCCTGAAGAAGTCAAACGGCTTTGTTCCTCGTCACTGTTGCTGCCTGCTTTCACAGCGGCTCCATAAGTTCCATCACTGTTCCACAATGTTCCTGACGGATCTTTGGTTCTCCCTCACAGTTGGCACCATCGATGTGGGCAAGGCTCGTCTCATGTTCTGGGATCTGGGAGGTCAGGAGGAGCTCCAGTCTTTGTGGGACAAAGTGAGTTACAGAACAAGAGCCAACCACATCGTAGCGCCGCCCTGTCCTCCCGATGACATCATCACTCTGTCATCAGAATTAAATCACCCTTTCAAGTATGTTATGTATACAGTATAATATAAAAGTTGTATGTACTTTCAGTACTACGCGGAGTCCCACGGGGTCATCTACGTTATTGACTCCACAGATGAGGAACGTCTGTCAGAGTCAAAGGAGGCCTTCGGTGAGTGAGCTTCTGCTTTTCTGATTGAAATAAGTGACTTCCGGTTAAAGCACTAACAGCTGATTCTGGACTGTTGTCCTCCAGAGAAAATGATCAGCAGCGAGACCTTGGAAGGTGTTCCACTCCTGGTTCTCGCCAACAAGCAGGATGTGCCGGTATGAACCCGTTCAGCCAGAGTTTTGAGTTTTAAGTACATTAAAGACATTTGATGATTAAACAGAACCGTCCGTTTTAGCTCCCCAGGACTTGGTGGTCCTGACAGCTGAGTTACTGCTGTTGCTGATCTTGGGTGTTGGTTCTCTTCTCAGGACTGTCTGTCGGTGCCAGACATCAAAACAGCCTTCAGTGACTGCGCGCCAAAGATCGGAAAACGAGACTGCCTGGTCCAGCCGTGCACGGCCCTCACAGGGTAAGAGTCACACGTGAGGACCGGAGAGTTCATCACAATCAGGAGTTCATGGGTAAACTGGGGGCCAGAACCTCGTTCTTGCTGCCCAGAACCCGTCTCACTTCTGCCTCTGATGCGTCTTTGAGCACAGCGGTCTTGGTGGAGCTCTGTTTCTGGACTGTTTCTGTCCTCTGGAGCTCTCTGAGCTGGCAGCAATATTAGCTTTATTGTAAAAATCATCTTGTCTCTTAGAGCCCATCCCAACCAGACCGACCAGAAAGTTTTTCCTCTTAAATAATACTTGTATCTTGGATGTAATCAATCTGCCTTCATTAACAGGCTTATTCGCTTCAGGCTTTTAAGGTCTCTGTAATTAAACCTACTTAAGAAAAAAAAGACAGGTCTTGATCCCAGAGTGCAAACTAATTGTAGACCAAAATCCAACCTCCGTTTTATTCCCGCAGCTCTTTAAAAACTGTTTACACAGAAAGGGCTTTTTGGACTTTGCCTGACAGGAATACACTGGACTTGTTTACTTCCTGTAAAGGCTGTTGAAATGACTTTTGTTGTCAGCTGGAACAACAAATAAACTAAACTACTACTACTACAACACTGCAAGTTGCGTATTTCACTCCTGTTCTTACGCAGGGACGGTGTAAACGAAGGCATCGAGTGGATGGTGAAGTGTGTCGTCAGGAACATTCATCGTCCACCTCGACAGAAGGACATCACATAAGACGTCCCGGTTTCTCCTGGCTCTCCTGGACGTTCATGTGAACCTGGAGCCGATGACTTCTCTACCCTGTTTCCTATGACTCAACACTTTAGGACTTGATTAGAGTCTGACAGATGTTTCCTCACCAGCACAGCTGCAGATGTGCTTTGAAGAGGGGGACGTGCACGCTGCAGACTCTGCTGCCGGCTGACATCTGTGCAGTGTCACTGCAGGTCTGCAGAGATGAAATACTTCAGGCTTTAATCAGGTGCTTAAACTTTGCTGGATGCTCAGATTAATTTCCCCACTGTGGCAGGTTCCCTCATCGTTAACTATTTACCCCTCCATCTGAACAAATGTTACTCTGGAAGCCTTCAAGCCCGGTTCTTCTTCAGCTCTTTGTTCCACAACCTTGGAGATGGAGACGAGCTTCATCTCCTGGTCAACTGTGATTCGGTTCTTTGTTGTCTGTGATGTCACCACACCTGGTCACACCTGCACCGTCATTCCGAGAAACGTGAGCAGCATGGATGCTCACCGCAGCTCCAGCGACTCAGCAAGTTATTTCACATGAACTCTCTCAGATTGATCACTATGGAAACTGAAGCTGGAAGAGATGGAGATAAGAAATGACTACATGTACAGATGTGCAGAAGTTAGTACACCCTTATTATTCTACTTTTTTGAGTGTGTGTAAAAATATAATAAAAAATAATCTGTCTTGGATCTTAGTATTTGGTGAAAAGGACCTCAGATTAACAACAAAATATTCTTTTTTTTTTTTTTTAAATCATTTAAGCAAAATGAAAATGAACCCAAAAAGAAAGAAAATGTGTGCAGTACTGTGTTTGTCCATGATTCAATAGCTCGTAGATCCAACTGATTAATTAACAGCACTTTGGTTAGGCAAATTAAGAACCCAGATTCTTTATTTATTATTACTATTATTTTTTATCGTAGTATTTTTCCATTCTCACGTAGATTTGCTGCTGTGTTTAGATCATTGTCCTGTCACATGACCCAGTTTCACTTCAGCTTTAGCTGTCAGACAGATGGACAAACACTTGGTCTCAGTGACTGCAGCGTTTTCAACCCCTGTCTGCACCCTCACCCCCACCCCAACCACACCCACCCCACCCACCCCCACCACTGCTTGGCAGTGGCTAAGAGGTGTGACAAACAACAAGAAACGTCAAGAGGATCTCATCTGTCCAAAGAACATCGTCCCAGAAGTCTTGTTAACAGTATTGACAGTATTGATTAATTGATTGAAGAGGCTTTCTACTACTAACTGTTCCAAGCAAGTGACATTTGTTCAGTCTTCTGCTAATTGTGCTGTCTCGGACCCAAACATTTAAACATACTGAGTGAGGCCTGTACGTTCTTAGACATAGCTGTTGGGTTTTTTTGTATTTATTTAAGCATTACATAGTCTGAGTTGGGGGGTAAATTTCCTGGGACGTTCACTCCTGAGAAGAAAATATTTAATTCAGTTGTCAAGCTGTAAATAATCTTTCCCAGTGTTTAATTTTGAATTCCAAATAGTTTGGAAATAGTTTTGTAACCCTTTCCTGATAGACATGCAGCAGTACTTGTTTCTCTATGATCACTGCTGATGTCTTACCTTCTTGGCATTGTGTTTACCTTAACTGCTCCAGGCTGGTGATCAGCAGCACCTGTTTGTCTGAGGCCTCACTTATCTAATACCAAGACCCACTAGGGGGTGCTAACTTACACATGACAGTAGAAACTCAGTAAATCATGTCAGAAAGTGAATATTGAGAAAAGCAGGATTTGGAGTTTTTCACTGTTCTCCCGAGAGACTAACGGGTCTGATTTTACTGTCACTTCATAAGGGAATCTAAAGTTTCAAACATTTGCAGCAGATCTCCTGCAACTTCCCAAACGGTTGCTGTGTTTGTGTTTGAAGAGACGCAGTTTCTGCGACACGGTTCTGGATCTGGACCCGTGCGGCTCCTGATCCATGACTGATGCCGCCGGCGTTCAGGAGTAGTGACACTAACAGCTCACTGTTTAGATCCAGAGTCATCCCACAGTTGTCAGGTTTATCACATTTGCATTTTTTTTTCTTTTTGTATCTTATGTGAAACATTCATTTAAAAAAAAACCCAAACATAATTGACATTGTTGAAATGTTTAAGTGGAATTGCACAGAGCTGAGTGACACTGATGTGACAATGACTTGACCAAAAGTCACATTAGAGTCAAACGTGTGAACTGATCACCTGAAAACGAACGCACCGGTAATGTGAAAGTGGACTTAACCAGGAATAACGACGCCCCAGGGGTCACGTGAGCAGCGTTCAGCGAAGAAAGACGAGCGCTTTTAATCCTCAAACCCAGACTACGTCGTTTATTGTAGTTTTCTAGATGAGTTCACTCTTGCTCACACCTTTCTCCCAAGACGTAAGTGACGTATAATGTTTACATAAAACACCAATAAAAATATTGATTACTTACAAACTCTACATGTCACTGTTTATTCTTCCGTCGGCTCAGATAAGTCCACAAAAAAGCTTATTGATCCTTTTGTATAAAAATGTAATAAAATCGTGATTGTGAGGGCCACAGTCCTGACAAATACAACCTCAGATGAACAAAACCACACAGCTGTTTTCACTATGTCTTTCTTTAATTAACAATAATAACGACAATACTGAGTACCCCCATGAGCCAGCAGCTTGTAGATCCACATTAAGCAGCAATAACGTCCAAGTAGATGTTTCTCTCCCAAATGCTTTTCAAATGGTGGAAAAGGGAGGACAGATTGGTTTAGAGTCCCAAGGAAGTGCAGCCTTCGCTGATCTTCTTGTTTATACTCCAACGTCGGTTACTCCGGTTATGGGTCCCTGGACACCTGCTGCACCTCCTGCTGCACCTCCTGGTCTCCCGAGGTCTCAGGCTCACATCTTTTTCACCTGAAGTCCACGATGAGCATCTTCGTCTTGTTGGTGATTTAGGACAGGTGTGTCATCCTGTCCGTCTGCAGACTTCATTAAGATGAGATCCAGGACTGTAGTGTCAGAATAATCTTTTACTTTGATGCCTGATATATTTAAAAAAAAAATGTTTTTATTGTATAAATTAATTTTTCCTCTATTATACTAATATTACTATTATTATTGTTGTTTTGATTGTGGGTGTGTTGCATATATGATATGTCAATTATGCATCATCAGGCGGGTAAAGAGGGTAAAACAATAAACTCCAAATTGTTTGGAAGTGGTTTCATAATTTTCCAAACTGAGTTGCAGAAACAACGGTTTCCTTTGTCCTTTCTTCTTGGCTATTAGAGAAGTTTGCTGACCTGCTCATTGTCAATTCACTAAGGTCTGGTGATTAGCAGCTGGATTAGTTTTAAATCCTGTAAAAGTTGTGAGGGTCATTAATAATTACCTTAATAACCTTTGGAAGGATTCCTTTATCGCTCCTGTGCTCAAAACCAAAGCCTCTGAATAATTTAAGACCTGTTGCACTGACTTGTTATGAAATCCTTTGGGAAGATTGTGAAAGATGCTCTCCTGGACTGTGTCATGGATAAACTGGAGCCAGTCCAGTTCACCTGAAGGTCAGTCAGGGTTGTGGATAGTAGGTACCCTTAAACATGGTTAATGGTGCTTCATCTGTGGCTCTTATCTCCTCCACCAGTTCCCTCCAACACTGTGTCCTCTCTCTTTTTTATTTGTCATGTACACTAACGAGTGCCAAAGTCAACATGATGGACATCCCACTATATATTTGCTGATACCGCTCTCATTGTGTCCTTGTTGAGGGGGTGCAGACCTCGATCGTAGCCCCGTGGTGCCGGACTTCATAGTCCACAAATGTATTCTTCTGCATTCATGAACATAAATGTTTCCAGGACAACGGAGATAGTGATGGGTTTTAGGACGAATGTTAAAGCTGAGCAACACGATGTCGTCAGACCTCAGTACTCCACACTGCACTGATGACAGCTAAAACTCAGACGTTTGGTTCTCTAAAACAAATGAGGTGGAGGCTGCAGGCGGGCTGTGCATCGTGTAGCTGCCGTTGCGACTACACCAACCTCTGATGTACCGACACATGAATGGACTCGCATGCTTCCACACAGTGTTGATTGATTCTCTTATTTTCTTCAAAGTCAGCACGTAACATACACTTTGGTAGAATTACCTTTGAACTGTTTAAATTGGCTCAAATGTGGGTAATCCTCTTCCAAAGTCTTCCTGGAATAGTGGTCTACTCCCCCTGCCAGAGCAGATGGAGCTGAGTCCAGTTTGTAGGTCCTCTGGCTGTGTCAGCGCTGCCCACAAATGTGTTATAGGTCTGAGCTCGGTCTTTTGTCATGGCCACTCCAATATCTTCATTTTGTTGCCATTAAGTCATTTTACAACTAATCAGGAGGTATATGTGTGTTATTGTCCACAAAGACTGATCCACAAACAAGCTTCAACTTGTTGTCTTGCGTCTTGAGATGTTGCTTCTTTATATTTTCATAATCTGATTTCTAATTTGTTTTTATCTTCCAAACATATCGATGATCAATGTGACTAAACAGTTTTATTCTCATTAGATCACAAGACATGTCTCCAAAAATGAAGACCTCTGTCCCCATGTGCATTAGCAAACTGTAATCTGTCTTGTTTTTTGTGGTGGTTTTGGAGCAGTGGGGTTGTCTTGCTGTTTTTTTAGGTTGAGACATTGTCGGGGTTTTTAGTTGATGTTCTGAGGTTCCTTTGCACGTTTTCACCAAATCCTATTCGTCTTTGGGACGAAGAAGCTGAGTCCTTCCTGAGTGGTGTGATGGCTGCGTGCCCCGTGCTGTTTCTGCTCGAGTAAAATTGTTTCATCAGATTACTGTTGGGCCTTCAGGCATCAAGAACCAAGAACCAAGAACCAAGCATCAGCCAGACTTATGAGGGTGCACCGTTGTTTTCCTGTCTTGTTTTATTTTTTCTTTTTTTCTTCCCCATCATGTCATGTGATGAGGCTTCAAGCTCATATCCTAAAGTATGCCATCCCTCTCTCCAACTTCTGATGTTTTGTTTTTTTTGGTCATAGTTCTGGGGAAAACTAAATAGCCTCCTTCATAGAATAAAAAAAATAGAGTAAAAAAAGTGTTTTTCTTTCACTGAGGCCCTAATCCGTTACTAAATTAAAACCCGCAGAGATCACTGAGGCTTAATATCAACTTAGTTAATGCCCAGTTTGGGTCAGATTTAAAAAGAAAATGATCGAGTGACTGAATATCTGGCCTGATTTGGGCTTTAATAGAGCATGTGGAAAGATAAAAAGCTCTGTATGCCTGTGATTGCATCAGATATGGACATTATTTGTGCAGAGTTTGTTTTGATTTTTTTTTTGTCTCCCAACACGTGCTGACTCAGCATCGGTCATGTTTGTCACATGACCGATGCTGAGTCAGCCTACTGTCCTGACGAGTCCTCAATAATGAATGAGGGTTGAGGGTAAGTGTTCTGAGAGACACAGACTGTCAGAGCATCCAGGACCTGCCACTGAGGAGAAGGCTTTCGAAATGCAGCATGCAGCTGCAAAAACATCTGTCAGGGAAATAAAGTCACGGACTAGGCCAGGTGATTTTTCAGTGGAAATGTTTTCTTCTGTAGTCCGGCTGCTTTGGGAACAGGATCGTTTTTTTCACTTGTCATGTCAGTTTCTGGACAGCAGGGGGCATCCTGTTGCACTGAATAAATAACCTGGGATCAAAGATCATTAGACGCCCTTGTATGAGTGATACAGAATGGGATCATTTTTCAACAGACGTCCGTCCCTGTCCGAGGGGCTCGGCTGCTTTCTTTTTAATCATCAGCTTGTCTTTTGGACCCCGTTTCAACCAGACTGTTCAAGGAGGTTTGTCCTGTAATTAGCTTTCCCACGTTAATTTATCAGCCTCTTCCTTCAAAATAAACCTAGGCCTAGAGGTGTTTTATGGATTACAAATGGAATATGGCAAACTGGATTTAACTGTGTTGTACCTTGATGTGAGGCTGCTGGGGCTTCGGGGATGTGGGCCTGAGCTGCGGACGCTTCCTTGTCCTGCAGGGCTGAATGTAATTAAACACTCACCTGCATTTGACTGTTCACCTGTATGCCGGTTGTGCTGAACCAGCTGTTCTCAACTCACCTTTATTTATAAAGCAGGTGAAAAACAACACAGTTGACCAAAGTGCTGAAGACAAACATGGATTCAGAGAAAACATTAAAATAAATGTAAAACATATAAAGCAAACATAAACATAAAGGCATAAAGGTCTGCTGACGTGAGGGAGCGTGAAGGGAAGTTGCCGGAAGTGGTGTCCAGAGCCATTTCAACCCCTGAGAAAGCAGATGTTTTGTCTCCCAGAACAGCTGGAACAATGACTTTACATTCTGTGCTGTCTAGTTATGAAAAATCACAGATGCTAATGAAAAACCTGAATATCTGCTGATAAAAATCCACATTGCATCTGCCTGAAGTTTACATGTCATGTCAAGTTCACTGAACATGCAAAGCACTAAGCAGCTGAAGTGACGACAGCTAACTGTTCAACAACACAGACTGCAATATATCACTTTAAATTTGACTTTATAAAAAGCCTTATATAGTTTTACCTGATAAGGTACATAATATTCACTGCTGTACATTTGTCTTGGACATGAAATCTGCATACAGCAGATGGCTGCAGGCACCAATCACATTTATTGTAGCTGTAAATATGTTTACTTTTTGCTGTAAAGTTGGACATCTTTGCATCTTCTCAAGGAACCGCACGTTCTGCAATGTTTTGCACATTTTGCATTTTCACACTGGTGACAGTTTAAATCGGATGCAGATGGTTTAGTGTTGAAGAACCCAGGTCCTCAGGACCTGTCCAGCATGTTTTAGATGATGCTCTCCTCTAACACACCTGATTCACCTGACTGGAGCCCCGTTAGCTTGTCATCAAGTCTGTCGATGGCCCACTAATTTGAGCCTGGTGTGTTAGAGCAGCAGGTGTGTAGGGGACTCCTGAAGACCAGGGGTATGGAGCGGTGGTGGAGCGGTGGTGGAGAGGTGGTGGAGCGGTGGTGGAGCTGTGGTGGAGCGGGGATGGAGCGGTGGTGGAGCGGGGATGGAGCGGTGGTGGAGCGGTGGTGGAGCGGGGATGGAGCGGTGGTGGAGCGGGGATGGAGAGGTGGTGGAGCGGGGATGGAGAGGTGGTGGAGCGGGGATGGAGAGGTGGTGGAGAGGTGGTGGAGAGGTGGTGGAGATGTGGTGGAGAGGTGGTGGAGCGGGGATGGAGAGGTGGTGGAGCGGTGGTGGAGATGTGGTGGAGCTGTGGTGGAGCGGTGGTGGAGAGGTGGTGGAGCGGGGATGGAGAGGTGGTGGAGAGGTGGTGGAGATGTGGTGGAGAGGTGGTGGAGTGGTGGTGGAGAGGTGGTGGAGCGGGGATGGAGAGGTGGTGGAGAGGTGGTGGAGCTGTGGTGGAGCGGTGGTGGAGAGGTGGTGGAGCGGGGATGGAGAGGTGGTGGAGAGGTGGTGGAGATGTGGTGGAGATGTGGTGGAGAGGTGGTGGAGCAGTGGTGGAGATGTGGTGGAGAGGTGGTGGAGCGGTGGTGGAGATGTGGTGGAGCGGGGATGGAGAGGTGGTGGAGCGGTGGTGGAGCGGGGATGGAGAGGTGGTGGAGGCGATGGAGCCTATCCCAGTTTCAGTGAAACGCAAAGGTGCACCCTGAACAGGAAGGCCATCAACCACAGACAGACAGACAGACTCACTCCAACAGGAAGTTCAGAACCATCAGTTAACCTGACAAACAGGTTTTTGCACTGTGGGAGGAAGTACTCAAAGAAAAACACACTGCACACATATGCCATGGTGAAACATGTTATTCTTCATTTCTGAGGTCTTTTATTCATTAGTAGTAGTAATTAATATTTTATGTGGCAGTGATCTCCTATTCATGTTGAGTTGGAAAGGAAATGATTTCAGCTTTCTCCTCTCAGCCCCTCTCTGCTCCTCTCTGCTCCTCTCTGCTCCTCTCTGCCCCCCCCCCCAACACAGCTCCACTCTGCTCCTCTCTGCTCCTCTCTGCTCCTCTCTGCTCCTCTCTGCTCCTCTCTGCCCCCCCCCCCCCCCCCCCCCCCAACACAGCTCTTCTCTGCTCCTCTCTGCTCCTCTCTGCTCCTCTCAGCCCCCCCCCCAACGCAGCTCTTCTCTGCTCCTCTCAGCCCCCCCCCCCTGCTCCTCTCTGCTCCTCTCTGCCCCCCCCCCCTCTCTGCTCCTCTCTGCCCCCCCCCCTCTCTGCTCCTCTCAGCTCCTCTCAGCCCCCCCCCCCCTCTGCTCCTCTCTGCTCCTCTCAGCCCCCCCCCCTCTGCTCCTCTCTGCTCCTCTCTGCTCCTCTCTGCCCCCCCCTCTCTGCTCCTCTCAGCTCCTCTCAGCCCCCCCCCCCTCTGCTCCTCTCTGCTCCTCTCAGCTCCTCTCAGCCCCCCCCCCCTGCTCCTCTCTGCTCCTCTCAGCCCCCCCCCCCCCCCCCCCAACGCAGCTCTACTGGGCCTTGCAGTTAGTTTCTATAATGAACCTTCTGTACAGACTGGGTTCTACAAGATGTGCATTTAAATATACAAAAACTGATTTATAAAATTAACTCTTTTACTATAAAACAAGTGAACATACACGAAGACGGTTCTTCGAATGAAATCATGAATTTAGATTGCATATGCAGACATACAGTTATACATAAAATACAGAGAAGTCAAGACAAAAACAATAATGTTTTCTCAAAAACACGCTTTAATCCGTCTTTTTTAAAATGTAATTGTAACAGTTGGGTGTTAGTGAACGGTCGGAACGGTGCGGATCTAGTCATTTGATTTGATCCTGGTGGCGTGCCGGTGGGTCTCAGCCGGTTGGAACCGCACAGGACCCAAATCCACACGGAAAAATGGTTTTTAGAAAAATCTCAAGATGTTCCAAAGACAAACACAACATAACAACTTCACATAGCTGTGCATTGGCAAATCTGTCTTTTTAATTTAGTGTGACAGACTGCCCCAGATAATAGTAAGAAACACTCACTGTTCAGATGTTTTCTTGACAAATCACACGTCCACATTCAGTCCTGCCATTCAAACCGATTTTCTGAGGAAGTTCATTCTTACAAGCTGCTGAAACGGCCTCTCAAAGACAAAGCATTCTTATCTTTGAGAATGTGGAATACCTAGAACTTCAGGAACATGATGTGTAAATTTTCCAGTGCTGACTAAGATTTCACTGTGAAAAAGTTAACGCCTGAAGATTAAACTGACCAGGTTTTATGTTTGTTTTTTCTGCAATAGTTAAGATCGGATAAGTGTTCAAAGGTTTAAGTTAAGCTGTACGCAATAGATAAGACGAGGAGAGAGTAAAGTTGTGAAAAAAGTACCCTTTCTCCAGGTTAGAATGTTCTTCTGTGTCTACACTACAGATTATTCATCTTCTTCAATACTTTATTATATGTGACATACATGTGGCTCCTGAACAACCGTGGTGGAAGCCTGTGCCAACAGCGTTTATTCAGCGGTAAACCTCTACGTGATGCAGGAACGTCGAGTGGCCTCTTAGACCCGTTGCTCTGTCGTCGCCTCCTGAAGGTCACAAACGGTCAGTCACTGGTGTTCTCAGCCAATTCCACATCGACCACGAGAGGCTTCTTTTCCTGTGTGTTTGCTGAACAAGTCATTTCTGTAAAACAAGCAGACATGTTTCTCACCCCGCACGATCATTTAGTTCATGTTTGCCTGCATCAGGACCGTGCCAGGTGCTGGTTCTTATTTACCTACCAACAGGAAAGTCCACATTTCTAGAGCTTTATTTATTCATCAGTACACAATGTAGAAACACACAAAATGATCATGTTAAAGACAGTACCTGACTGGTTTGTCCTGCTAAAGGTGATAAATAGTTTTTTCTATTACCATCAGAGGATTTGGAGGGGGGGCACATTTCCCGCCTTTCCGGGCCCACGTCCCAAATTGAGTACATTTGAAAACGTTTCACACATGAACCTTCATACGCTTCCATTGGCCTTTAAATTCTCAGCTCTGCTGCGTCTGTAATCAGTAAATCTGCTGTTAAACTGATCTGTCAGTGAGCAGCAAACAGGCCTGTGCCTGAGTGTGGTCCAGGCATCCTTTTGTGTGTCCTCCACACTCCCAAAGCGCCGAACCATGTTTACGTAGCAGCACCCCCTCTCTCACAGTTTATTTTATATTTATTTTAGAGCCTATGGCAGCTAATCTGCACCTGCTGCTTTATACCGGCTCCGAAACAACTGCATCAACATCCAGACTGACATCTCCACAAAGATCCATAAACACCCATAATGATTTCAGGATGAAATAGTATAAACATTCACCTGCGTCTCTTATTGTTGCTTCCGCTGTAGATCTTTAACATCTCCTTATCAGCTTATCTGTGTCTGATATTTGTGCGTAAAAAGCTTCTCTACCGTCACGCTCACTAATCATAAGAAATGTTAAAAAGTGCCAGAATTATCAGAAGAGAATCTAAACCAGCAATGAATAAAAGCTTCAAACATTAGAGTTTTAACAGAGAAGGCTCAACAGACGATAAAAGGGCCAGTTGAACTGGGTTAGCTGTTGTTTAACATACCTAGTTTCATAAATGCATAAAGATTTTGAGTTTAACCTGCAGCTGAGCTCAACGTTAATCAGGATCTGCAGTTAAACTGCCTGGAAACAGGAAGTTCACTATGTCAACATTTACCTGCAGAGTTGCCACAACCTACAGGAAATCCATTGTTTTATGTCCAAAATTAATTTCACATCCACCAAAAAAATGTTTTAAATTTGCTCAATGATAAATAAAGGACATCTTCTACATCAAACCTCTTTAAACTATTAGAAAAGGAGCTGATGTGATGATTTGATCTCAACCTCCTAATCCAGCTTTTAGTCCGGATTGTTCTGGCTCCATGATCACCGGCATGCTCGGACTTTTAGTGTTTCAGATGCGTGAACCAGACGTGGCCATCGAGCGGGCCAGGTGGCGCCACGTGCTTCTTTGACATGTAAATGACGTAGCATTGGTTTAGGGACACTTTACGATCCTCAGACTGACGGATATGAAAGGACACCCGTTAGTGTAGATGAGTCTGTCACAGTTTAACAAAAGCCAAGAGTTTTGCCTAAGTCATGTGACATAACAGAAGATAATGAGACCTTTCGCCGTTCCACTGCATCTAAATTGGGGCGGCTCCAGAACCGGGACAAAGGTAGATTCCATGTTCCAAATATTCCAATATTTGATGGAAAAGGTTTTGATTGTGACCTTGGAATAAGGGAAATTATATTTAGTGATATGTAAGTGACTTTATGAAATGATTCTGTTTCTGCGTCGCACCACAGCCATGCACACGTTTTCATATCGACTGGTGGTATAATACAAGGGCAACATCTAGGTTTTACAGCCGATACCAGAGTGAAAGTCGGGAACCTTTCCAACCACTAGAGACGGGCCCAAAAATAAGTCAATCTCAAAATTTGGCTTCTTCAGAAAAGCTTTAGATGACATCACAAAGCTTTCTTCCAGCTCTTTTTATACAGTCTGTGGATTAATCCTGGATACGTTACTGTGAGGGAGTGTCTCTGTATCCCATATACAATATTTAACTACTGACTCTGGGTCTCTTCTACAGGGGAAGTTCCCCGCTGTCACCCTGCATGTTCCAGATGCATCAAAATCAACTTGCCATTAAGATTTACTCAAGTCTGTCAATGTCACATTCCTTTAAATCAGAATTGTCAAAACAGGGAAACATCTAAAACTGGCAGGACAACGGCACTCGAGGACCAGAATTGGACAACCCTACTGTACATATCTGCAGTGCAGTGGTTGCCACGCAACAAAAGCAACACCCCATAGTATTTCAAGGACTTAACTGTTTCTGACAGCTGGTATTTAATGGTTTATTAGATGCTTATGCAGATGATTTATGACAGAAGTTGGTTCATGACAGCATGTTAAGATAAAGTTCTGGCTTTTAGAGTCACTACTTCAACTCAAGTCTGGAGTTCAAAGGGGCCAAGCCCATGAGTCAGCAACATCAAGTCCTCACATGTCTCATTGTTAACTTTGAAGGCTGTGGCAAAGCTCTCATTATATCAATCTGCGGGTTAGTTTAGAGACGTCTCATTCACTTAGGGGGATCAGGAACACAGCCGCAGAGACTGGAGGTGTGTCTCCATAACTCAGAATCTCTACACAATGATTAGATTTATTATGTCAAACGTTTACACTATTGTTTACAGATTAATGGACTAGACAGTGCAAAATATATTCAGTTGTGCAAAAGTCACGTTTTCTTTGTGTATAAAAGCATCATAAAGTCGTCTATGGGGCTAAAACTGTCTCAAGATTCACAAATGCTCAGGACGTTTCACAGGTGCGTAGGACAAGATTCACAAATGTACTTCTGACGCACACACAAATATAATCTGATTTACAAGCGGCTTGTGGTCTGCGTGTGAATTTGTTTAAAACTCCCCTGACTTGCCTCAACCCACAACTGTCTTTTTTTTAAACATGGAATGATCTGCAACCAATCAGATATCTTGGTTGTTTCAGACAATCATAAGAACGGACCCCACGAGGGGGATGATTTTTTCATACGGCAATCCCATGAGGCCATTCCAGGTTGACTAACAGGTTCCTGAGTGCACGCTTTGGCGTCGACTGGCACAGCTAGGCAACCAAGTGACCATAGGCGAAAGCAAAGCTACATTGGAGCTCCGCCAGCCTCGTTGTAGCGCTCGCAGTACTTTTTATATGTTTGTTTTTTAAGTTGTCCTGGTGCTCTTGTCCAGATTGTGTCCAGAACCACAAAACAACAATGTATGTAAAATCAAAGAGGGTTCTTCTTTTACAGTCTACAGTCTGGTTGTGGAGCAGGCGAGTTGAAGGAAGAGCAGCAGGGAAGGACTGGTCCTGTTACCTTCCTGGAGCTGTGAAGATGAAGGTTTAAAAAGTCACAAGGAGGACGTTTCTACTTCTCCAGGTTGAGACGTTAAAACCAGAGCACACCACATCTGAGGAAGCATTTTGCAGTGCTCATGCAGTAACAGTGCAAGAATGTATTTATTGTTGCATTGGTGCACAGAGTCGACCAGACAACCAGATGTGTACCTGCAGACGGTCAGTCAGTTTCTTCTGGTTAGTACAACACCAGTCCAAAAAAACGGAATGCTATGAATTTCAACTCTCATAAACTCCTATTTCACCGAAACCATAACATAGAAAACATGTCACCAGTTCATGAAGAATGTTCTCATTTTGAATCCGATGGCACCTTGACGTCCCAAAAAAGCTGAGATATGGGGAACGAAACGCTGGAAAAGTAAACTGTGCTATAAACAAATGAAATGTATTTTCAGCCACTCTGTGAGGTCATTGTGAGGTCAGAGCAGTATTGTGTCGGTGCAGTTTGGGTTTAATTGTCTTACACAGCTGCTAGGATGTTGTTTTGAGAACTGCATGTTATTTTGTCTGAAGAGCAGCCAGCTCTGTTCCTGGTTGAGCTGCCGTCCTGGCGACTCTGTGTGCAGGAGCGATCCTGCATTAAAACAACGTCAACACTAGTATGAATCTATGCATCTATAAATAAATGAATAGACATATACACACATACATGCACACACATTTTGAACAGATACAAACCCCTTAAAAATAAATCAATATAAATAAATGAATCTGTTATCGATATATGTCCACAAAATAAACAAATCTATCAAATAAATCTATACCCAAAGTGCACACACCTGTCTACAAATACATACCTATACATGCATACACATGTCTAAAGAGGACGGAAGAAGTAAAACTTATTTAATCCTACCCCTTCTCCAATATTTAAAATGACACTCATCTGATTTTCAGAATCTTATGAATTTATGAAGAAATAGGGATGTAATGCAGAAAGTAATCTAATAGTATTTTAACGCCAAGTTTTACAGTTGTAAATTTACATCCAACTGCACACATATTCACATACACATACACATAAACTAAACTACACCACCTACCTGCCCCCGCCAGCCCACGACTCCCCTCCACCCCTGGAAGCACCCCTGCTGGGGCCGGTTGGGGGTCGCCAACCATCCCACTCCAGCACAGGTGGACCCCCGCCGGGCAGTGCAGACATCCCAGCAGCGACAAAGATTGACGGGAGGCATCTGAGCCAAACCCCGAGCATCACTACCAAGGGCCTGGACACCCCCGGCAGCGCAACGCCCCACACAAACACCATCCACAAGGACCCTCAGACCCACAGCATTAGAGACACCCGTTCAGGTTCATTTCATTATCTGCAGCACATTATGTCATGGAAAGAGAACATGAAGTAATCTCTGTGCATGGGGCAAGGTTGAAACTCCCTATCGGATGCTTCTTACACTTATGAAGACCAGACTGCTGTCATTCAGTGAACAAAGTGTGAAGTTTAACTGAGTTAAGAAGCAAAATAAGCCATAATTGTCTCATCAGATCAGATTACAATTTAATGACATCACCAGGCAAACATCAGCTTGGTTGAATTGTTGTAAACCAGCAGTCATTTCAGTCCCCAGGAAAAGGCTTATTAAAGTAGATAAGGTTTATCTTGGGCAGTTGAGGGTGGAGACATTTAATTTCTGGATAACACGAGCTATCAAGTGACACACAGGCGTGTTACAGCTGAAAACTGCTGTCACCAGACGAGAAGTTTCACTCACCGGACCTGGTTTTAAGGTGGCAGAAGGACGGGGGAACACATGGTTTTAAATCATTTGTAAAATAGCTTTGATTCTGTTCAGACTGAAATAAAAATGTCTTTATGGAGAATAGGTTCACAACTAAAGTCACGTGAAAGGCAAAAACGTTCCATACTGTTGTTTCTTTATCGTGGACTCTTTCTGACAGCCAGTGACTCCTGTCAATCTCCCACAAACGTGGCGTGAGCTAAAGTTCTGTAAATAAATCCTGTATATTTGTCAGTAATACGGTAATCTGTGACGTTGTTACACCTTTTCTAAGTAACAGGTATATTCAAGGCATCAGCTGGTTATATTTGGCCGAAACGTCAGATGAAGAGGTTTGTGTATCCTGAAACAACAGTTTTGTTTCCTTAGTTGTTTTTTTTTAAACTTCTTTTAAACTCTTTTAGATATATTGACATCAGTGCGCCCCTCCACATATGGACATGTCACTCTGTCAGTGCAGTGAAACCCAGCCAGTCCTGGTGGATCCGTGAGGTCCACGAACTATAGCAGCAGAAGCAGACAGGCCCCATCCCAGTTACCATGGAGACGGAAATGAATGTGCCAACTCTGAGCTGAACTATGCAGAATTACAGGGAGTTTATCAAAGAAAACATGACTAAGCGGTGACCTGTAATAATACCTGCAAAGTGGTATAATGGACCTGGATGTAGTCATATATCCACCTGACTGCTTTTTGTTTATTTTTACTTGTATGATTAAACATGAACCTTGACACATGAAGAGATCTTCGCCAGTCACTTTTTCCAAATTCAGTCACGACAACGCCAGAATCCAGCGTGGTGAACGCATGAATCTGGAATCCGACTCGCAACACATCCAGTCCTGGATGACGACCCGGTCGTGTCGACCCTGATTTCCACATCAGCAACATCTGAAAAATGGTGAAGTCTTCCGCAATTATTATACTACTAACTGGGTTTAAGAAAAAGAAAAATAATCATATTCTTCTACTGTTTTCCTCCTCAGACATCCACATTCTGTTCTGTAACCTGTGTAAAGAGTAAAAAAGGTTATTGCACTCTCTCGTGGTGCACAGCCAGGCCTACTGTAAAGATTGCTCTCAACACCATAAACATATAAATTTGCCACGTTGCCTTTAGTATCTCTCAACAGCAGGCATTTCCACTTCCATTTAGGGGCTGGGCTGCATTCAGTTGAATTTCTACAGAAATGTGGATCGCCTTGTATTTCTCTCCAAACATCTTTCGATTGTTTGGGTTTGTTTTTAAAGAGGGAGGAGACAGAAACTCTGCCCCTTGTGAGAGGAGAGGCAGCTGGATCACGTTCAGGGACGATGTTGTTCCCTTAGTCATGTGATGACATGACGTTCTCTGATAAACCGGAGAACGACGGGACATTTGCCTATTCCACTGCATCCAACCCAGAACGGGGAGTAAAGGTCCATTCCATGTTTCAAATGTCAATATTTACTTTAGAAAGTTCTGCTTATGTTTGATGTGTTTGCGGTGTGAAAACCTGAAAGCAGAAGAAGACACAGGTGCTTCCTGGTAATCACTTGGCCCTGCACCTTGGCTCAGCTTCCTGTCAGTTCTTGTTTTAATCTTAGTCATCTATCAGTTTAAAACAAAACAAAACAAAGCCCTTCCACTGCTGAGTTTCATGCCTCACTGAAGCACCACTCTGTTCTAGTTTCACTCATGACTCCAACTGTTCATATCTGATGTGTACAGGAAGCCCACGCAGCGCTCTCCCCACTCGCCTGACTGCTTCTGACGATCCTCAGTCTCGTTCAAATCAACTTTGAACCACTGCAGAGCCGCATGCTCTTAGTATTAGAGCAGTACACATTCAGTTGACCAGCAGTGTCAAACGTTTTGTCACTGTGCCATTGTTTGCTTCACCTAAAGGAAACCAAACAGATGAATTCACGAGGGCAGAAGAAAGTACTGCCTTGCTGGTTTGACGGGATTCAAGAATGAAAGTTGGAGCCAGTTGCTGCTTATTATCTGTCCGTCATGAACTGATTATCAGCAGGTGTGTAAACTTCTATAAAAAGCATATGTTCCAGCTGTTTGCTGGTGTGGAGCACTCATGTGTATGCTCACACAAAGCCAAGAGGGAAAGACGTCAGCAATGATCTTGGAGAGGCAATTGATGCTGCATCTCAGTCTGGAGAGGGTTATAAATGTTATTTTTAATTACCTTTGCAGGTTGTACCCACGTGCCTACATCGACTGCACAAGTTTGATGGCATCAAGGATGCATGTTTAGTTGCAGTTCCTTGACTGACCAATAGAGGCATCAAAAGTGGGTCTATCTACATTCACAGCTCGATTTTAAAAAGGAGTTGGGATGGGTTTTTACAACCCTGACAGCGGTACAAGGGATTCATTTGCATTTACCATATCAGATAAAACTGTATAAAGCAACAAATCTACTGGTAACCAGGGACATGGTCTTTTGATCGATAGTGGGTTTAGCCAATGTCCACCTAATTTAAAAAGCAGCATGTAAGATGCAGGTAGGTATGGCATACATGGAACACCACAACGGGTAGCTGGAATAGTGTTCAGGAACATCTGTACAGCATGCATGGAACACCACAACAGGTAGCTGGAATAGTGTTCAGGAACATCTGTACGGCATGCATGGAACACCACAACGAGTAGCTGGAATAGTGTTCAGGAACATCTGTACGGCATGCATGGAACACCACAACGAGTAGCTGGAATAGTGTTTAGGAACATCTAAACGACATGCATGGAACACCACAACGGGTAGCTGGAATAGTGTTCAAGAACATCTGTACGGCATGCATGGAACACCACAACGAGTAGCTGGAATAGGGTTTAGGAACATCTGTACGGCATGCATGGAACACCACAACGGGTAGCTGGAATAGTGTTCAGGAACATCTGTACGGCCTGCATGGAACACCACAACGGGTAGCTGGAATAGTGTTCAGGAACATCTGTACGGCATGCATGGAACACCACAATGGGTAGCTGGAATAGTGTTCAGGAACATCTGTACGGCATGCATGGAACACCACAACGAGTAGCTGGAATAGTGTTTAGGAACATCTAAACGGCATGCATTGAACACCACAATGGGTAGCTGGAATAGTGTTCAGGAACATCTGTACGGCATGCATGGAACACCACAACGAGTAGCTGAAATAGTGTTCAGGAACATCTGTACGGCCTGCATGGAACACCACAACGAGTAGCTGGAATAGTGTTCAGGAACATCTGTACGGCATGCATGGAACACCACAACGAGTAGCTGGAATAGTGTTCAGGAACATCTGTACGGCATGCATGGAACACCACAACGAGTAGCTGGAATAGTGTTTAGGAACATCAAAACGGCATGCATGGAACACCACAATGGGTAGCTGGAATAGTGTTCAGGAACATCTGTACGGCATGCATGGAACACCACAACGAGTAGCTGGAATAGTGTTCAGGAACATCTGTACGGCCTGCATAGAACACCACAACGGGTAGCTGGAATAGTGTTCAGGAACATCTGTACGGCATGCATGGAACACCACAACGAGTAGCTGGAATAGTGTTTAGGAACATCTAAACGGCATGCATGGAACACCACAAGGGGTAGCTGGAATAGTGTTCAGGAACATCTGTACGGCATGCATGGAACACCACAACGGGTAGCTGGAATAGTGTTCAGGAACATTTGTACGGCATGCATGGAACACCACAACGAGTAGCTGGAATAGGGTTTAGGAACATCTGTACGGCATGCATGGAACACCACAACGAGTAGCTGAAATAGTGTTCAGGAACATCTGTACGGCATGCATGGAACACCACAACGAGTAGCTGGAATAGTGTTCAGGAACATCTGAACAGCCTGCATGGAACACCACAACGGGTAGCTGGAATAGTGTTCAGGAACATCTGTACGGCATGCATGGAACACCACAACGGGTAGCTGGAATAGTGTTTAGGAACATCTAAACGGCATGCATGGAACACCACAATGGGTAGCTGGAATAGTGTTCAGGAACATCTGTACGGCCTGCATGGAACACCACAACGGGTAGCTGGAATAGTGTTCAGGAACATCTGTACGGCATGCATGGAACACCACAACGAGTAGCTGGAATAGTGTTTAGGAACATCTAAACGGCATGCATGGAACACCACAATGGGTAGCTGGAATAGTGTTCAGGAACATCTGTACGGCATGCATGGAACACCACAACGAGTAGCTGGAATAGTGTTCAGGAACATCTGTACGGCCTGCATGGAACACCACAACGGGTAGCTGGAATAGTGTTCAGGAACATCTGTACGGCATGCATGGAACACCACAACGAGTAGCTGGAATAGTGTTTAGGAACATCTAAACGGCATGCATGGAACACCACAATGGGTAGCTGGAATAGTGTTCAGGAACATCTGTACGGCATGCATGGAACACCACAACAAGTAGCTGGAATAGTGTTCAGGAACATCTGTACGGCATGCATGGAACACCACAACGAGTAGCTGGAATAGGGTTTAGGAACATCTGTACGGCATGCATGGAACACCACAACGAGTAGCTGAAATAGTGTTCAGGAACATCTGTACGGCCTGCATGGAACACCACAACGGGTAGCTGGAATAGTGTTCAGGAACATCTGTACGGCATGCATGGAACACCACAACGGGTAGCTGGAATAGTGTTCAGGAACATCTAAACGGCATGCATGGAACACCACAACGGGTAGCTGGAATAGTGTTCAGGAACATCTGTGCGACATGCATGGAACACCACAACGAGTAGCTGGAATAGTGTTCAGGAACATCTGTACGGCATGCATGGAACACCACAACGAGTAGCTGGAATAGTGTTCAGGAACATCTGTACGGCATGCATGGAACACCACAACGGGTAGCTGGAATAGTGTTCAGGAACATCTGTACGGCATGCATGGAACACCACAACGAGTAGCTGGAATAGGGTTTAGGAACATCTGTACGGCATGCATGGAACACCACAACGAGTAGCTGGAATAGGGTTTAGGAACATCTGTGCGGCATGCATGGAACACCACAACGAGTAGCTGGAATAGTGTTCAGGAACATCTGTACGGCATGCATGGAACACCACAACGAGTAGCTGGAATAGTGTTCAGGAACATCTAAACGGCATGCATGGAACACCACAACGAGTAGCTGGAATAGTGTTCAGGAACATCTGTACGGCATGCATGGAACACCACAACGAGTAGCTGGAATAGTGTTCAGGAACATCTGTACGGCATGCATGGAACACCACAACGAGTAGCTGGAATAGTGTTTAGGAACATCTAAACGGCATGCATGGAACACCACAACGAGTAGCTGGAATAGTGTTCAGGAACATCTGTACGGCATGCATGGAACACCACAACGAGTAGCTGGAATAGTGTTCAGGAACATCTGTACGGCATGCATGGAACACCACAACGAGTAGCTGGAATAGTGTTCAGGAACATCTGTACTATGTGTGGGTTGGAAGTCCCAAAGTCAAGATTGGAGATACTTCCAAGAGTTGTGCAGAATGAAAGAACAAGGGTCAAACACAAGAATATGGAAAATACCAACAATTCCAGGAAGAACTAGAAAAGATGCCAGTGGTGACTGGAACACTTGGAGCTGCGACACCAAGCTGGGAGAGTATCTTCAGCAGATCCCAGGAACAACACTAGAGATAAAACTGTATAAAGCTCTGTCCAGAAGAGCGCAGTCCTAGGAAGAGCAAAAATACTGCGTAGAAAGGACCCAAGCTTGAAGAGGGAAACCACCCATGGGGAACAGACGAGGGTGGAGTAGTCGATACTGTTCTGATTTCAAGGGACATGTTTCCTTTTTCTTGTTTGTCAGGATTTTTGGTTTTCCTTTGCTGTTTGTTAGACCTGTCCTGTGTATGTTGTGTATAATGTCCCCACTAAAAGAACAATTAAACATTTACTGAACTACTTAAGTGGTCCAGCAGGCTGACTGCTGAGTCACAAGTAACATTGGAGGTCTTGTATTACTAACCTCAAAAACAAGAACCAATCCAGTTCTGAGTGACGCCTCCACTGCTTAAAGGCTTTATGGGGACTTTGAGAAACACCTTCTGATAGAACAAAACAAGTTCCTCTTTCAAGTTTGACTCTTAGAACACCACCTGGGATCTGGGAGGTTCCAGCAGATATCTCAGACAGAATCATGAGGTCTTCAATTATTGCGAGACGACTGCAGTCTGTGCAAGGCAAGGCAAGGCAAGGCAAGGCAAGGCAAGGCAAGGCAAGGCAAGGCAAGGCAAGGCAAGGCAAGGCAAGGCAAGGCAAGGCAAGGCAAGGCAAGATTAAAAATTGCATTAAAAAGTAAGAGTTTAACAGCAGAATAAATATAAATCAAAGCTCTGATTTTATGTTTTTCTTTATGTTTTTGTTTTTTTTTAAGTGGCTATGTATATTTCCACGTCAACGGACCTGCATGATCGTAAGGTTAACCTCTGCATCTGTGCGTTTGTCTTTATATTTGCGTGGGTTTTCTTTATGTTTAGGAGAGTTGGTTTGCAGCTGCTGGTGCGTTGGCCACATGTAACATAGAAAATACAAGTCATAAGTGAGTGAAAACAACGAATTGTTCAGAAGTCTGATCAGCAGAAGTTGCCTTTAAACGTCAGAGTGAGAGCAGCGGCAGCTCTGACGCGTGTTTGTTTGTTTGTTGGTGCTTTTCCTTGACCATCCTTGACCCTAACTGACCTGGGAATGATGTCCGTTTTCCTGCCTCTCACTGATCATCTTAGGCTTTTGAAGGAAAAAAATAATCATTCTGGCCTCATATCTAAATTTTAAATTTATTTTTTATGGCTTCCAATTAGTATTTTGTGCCTCAAATTGGTACTTTACTCATGGCCATAAACACCTATTTTCAGAATTAGAATCAGAAAACTTTATTGATGTCAGGTGAAGTTGCTTGTTACGACTAATAGAGTAACAATAAAAATAATAAAAGAACACAGTGTTGGATATAATATTATATAGCATTAAAGAGGTTAATATAAACACGGGACAAAGAATTAGCAACATAATGTCGTATAGAGAAAAATATTGCACTTAGTGGTACAGCAGTAATAAGACTGAAACTTCCCAGCAGCAGGGCGTCGCCCCTGTTATCGTGTGGGTGTGTTACACAGGGACGTCTGAGGGACCAATGTTCCTCTTTCAGCCATGGTCTCCGAGCTGTCCAGGTCCTCACCGCCACTGAACTTTCTTTCTTCACGGGTTCATTAAGCGTCTTGCTGCCACTCCAGCACAACGAAACACACTGGCCACCACAGACTCATAAAACATCTGCGACATCGTGTTGCAGACTCTGAAAGAACGGCGCCTCCGTCGGAGGGGCAGTCTACGTTGACCCCTCAGGTCAAGTTTATCGCCCGTGTGCACTACAAGGTATCTGTAGTCCTGAACAACCTCCACACCCACCCCTCTAATGTGGTTCTGGGCATCTGACCAACAAGTGTTCAAATGAGGAAGTGGATGTGCCACAATTTTCTTCCGTTGACGAAAAACGAAACTGAAGTAGTTTTTAGACTAAACGTTGTGGTGGCAGCTAAACTCGGAGAACCAGCATTCAGCTTTTATGCTCCACAGATCTGGAGCAAACTTCCAGAAAACTGCAGGAGTGCTGAAACCCCCAGCTCCTTTAAATCGTGGTTAAAAACCCATTTCAACTTTTATTTAATATACCGCAGCATTGTAACTTTTTCTCTTGTGACTGATGTCACATATACACATTGACCTGCCTTGCCTCTAGTGGACACAGGACAGGAGACCACCAGCAATTCTTTGTCTTAAAACTTAAACTTGGCTTTAACCATTCTGATGAAAATACTCTGTAATAATGATTCCTTGGAACACCAAGCCTTTGAGAACATCGTTGAAACACATTCCTCTTCCAAAATAAATGTCTTGTTTCCTTCTCTTGATGCCTTGAGCATACTCCCCAGGAGGACATGGCTCATGTGAGGAATACAGGTCAAAGTAGTTAAAATATTCCCAAAGTAGTCGGAATTTAATTCATTGTCACAAATGAGTTATTTATGTGTTCATACGTATTGATTTAGATGTCGCGTCTGTGTCGTGCTCGTCGCTGATAGAAGAGCGTGTTCCTCCTGGCTTCTTCTTGTTTTGTTTTTCATCCTGTTTTCTGTGCTTGTGATGTCACACACGCCGAATCAAGAACGAAACGTGTAAGAAATATCATTTAAGGGGATTTCTGCGGAGAAATGAAACATAGTCGGCGCGTGCGCTGGAGAATGTACGCGCAAACACCAACGGGACGCAGACGTGCTCGTCATGGAGGGCTGGCCCGTAGTGGGATGGGAGGGGTTGGAGGGCATCGTGGAAGGCTGTTTATTTCCGTAAAACATGAAAAACGAAACCTAAGCGCGCCGGGCGGGACCCGCCGTCTTTGACACTGCGCGCTCACATAAATGTGAGACAGCGGCGGGGACGCACCAGCTGGGAGTCTGCCGCCGTCAGGTGAGTCCGCCGCCTCCTCCTCATTATCATGACGATGAGGATGCTTATGATTATTATATTAGGATTATTGTTATTACTGTTATTATTTTGTATTGTTTTTATTCTTGTTCCCCATGCTGTGGGAATCTTTTCCCAGTTTGTGGCCTGAACAGAGACGTTCCTCATGGTTAGTTACTCAGTAGTCCTGGTTTCTGCTCAGTGCCCCACTCTTCCAGGTTTCCAAATGCTTCCCACTCCATGATAACAGCCCCACATCAGTCTGCTCCGCTTTGCTTCCGCTGCTCCGCTTTTACCACTTATTTGCGCCATCTAGTGCCTGCGAAGCATCACTGCGCCGTCCTGTCACTTTGCCGCATCCGCTCACGAGATTTGCTGTTTCTCAATTCGCCCGCAAAAATTAGTTCCCTGTTTTTAAACTATTTTTCTTTCGTAAAAAAATATGATTGAAATATTTTTCATTATATCAAAAAACTACAACCTCAGACAAACAACAACAGATAACTTTTTTCACAGCGCATTATTTATTTCAATGAACTAAGACAAAAATAACAAAGAAAAGAGGGCAAAACTAAGTACCATCATGATGCAACAGCTTGCAAAGCTACTTTTAGCAGCCATAAATTAAAGTAGTGTTTTCCTGTCCGACTTTATCAGTCTCGCCCGAGGCTGTGGAGGAATTTTGGTCCGTACTTCTTCAGTTCAGGTTTTGGACCAACAGTCATCAACAGCTTAAGCTCCAATCACAGTATAACAGTCAGGTTTTGGTTCTTGGTGTAAAAGAGCATTCTCAACCTGTATGTTTAGGGTGTAAAAAAATGAAAAAGAGAGAAAAAAATTCTGTTACACTGATAATTAGTTTTAATTGAAGTAGAGCAAAGAAAAAACATTTTATTTTACTCTGTTAGTAGGATATTGGTGTGACTGGGAGAGTCAAGACACGGATCTGGAAAGAGGTGACAAATGCGGACAGTTAATACAGCGTCTTCTGTTCTGCAAAGCATTCAAGTGACAAATGAAAATGGTTAGATACACTGTTGGGTTACAAAAAAGGCATAAAGAAAATGAGAAAATAAGCAATTCATCTACATCAGCAAAACTCACTGCTGCAGAAAACTACATTGGTTCCATAATCAGAAAAAGATATTTCTCTACAGGAGTCAACGGCAAACTTTGTAGGTAAACGTAGACTTGTTTTATATTGTGTGACCGCCGGGAGGTGTTTTGCTTTTAACACACGTTTTATGAATTGGTGGTTGATTTAATCAACCCGCTCAGATTTTAAGAAAAACAATCTAAAATGAACATCAAATAAATGTAAAAATACATCAAATTAACTCTGTAAAGTATAACAGTGACAAGAAATATTTATGAGAACTCCTCAATTAGTCAGAAGCATATTTGGAGGCAGGAGTAGATTTTATTCCTACAACAAATAGTTTGGAACCACTAACCTTTTTACAAATCCCGAAATTTACACACAAATTAATTCTCACAAATTAATTCTCATAAATGAGTTGCAATGACTGCAATGTGCCTGTGTCCTGTGGCTGAAAACAGGCCCAAATCATCACCCCGTCACCACCGTGCTTAACAGTGGATATGAGGCGTTTCAGAGGCAAAACAGCTCTTCTTTGGTCTCACTGTCCAGAGGACATTGATCCAGAAGTCTCGTTATTTGTTCACATGCAGTTTTGTGAACCTCAGTTGCATGTCCACATTCTTTCTAGACAGAAGAGGTTTTCTCCTGGAAACCCTTCCAAACAAACTGCACTTGTTCAGAGTTCTTGTTCATCTGTCATAGACTTTTACATTTAACATGCTCAGTGAAACCGGAAGGTTCTGAAAAGTAGCTTTTTTATTTTTTCCTTGTTTTTTTTTTTTTTTTTTTTTTTTTTTCTTTTTTTTTTTTTTACCCTTGTTTGCATATATATTTATGGTTGATACCATGTTGGTATAACCGGAGTTGTATATATGCATTTTAATCTGGTAACCAAGGGTGTTTTGTGTGTGTGGGTGGGTGTGTGCGAGTGTGCTACCTTCACCAGCCCTCATAACAGTCAAACTTATATTTTTATTGATCCCTGGAGAAATCAAACAAGATAAAAGTAAAGGGAGAGTCGGAGAGAGGGGTGTAAATGTTCTGCAGAGGAGGGCTATAGTCACCGGGTGTGGAAAGTGGAGAGAGAGAGAGCAGAAGAAAGAGACAAGACAGTGGTGGTGCAGTTTGGTGTCTGTGTTGTAATATTTGTCAAGAAGTTTATAATGTGTTGTTTAAGGGGTAAAAGGTGGACACAAGACAGTCAGTCGTTATAAGCAAAAAAAGAGAAAAAAAATATAAAAAAAAAAAAAAAAAAGAAAAAGAAAATAGAGGAAAATAGAGGAAAAAGGAGGAGGAGTTTCATATTTACAATCACATTTCTGATCGTTTGAGCGATCTTTCGCGTTTTTTCCTTGTTAAGCATCGCATGGCCTTGGGGTAAATAGAGATAGGGGAGGGGAGTGGTGGCCTAGTGGTTACAGTGGTGTTGGGCGTGGAGGACCCAGGTTCAAGCCCAGGGCTGCCCACAATGGTAAATCACTGGGGCCCCTGAGCAAGGCCCTTAACTCCCAATTGCTCCCCGGGTGCTGGTTCTAGCAGCCCACTGCTCACTAGTGAAACTAGTTGATGGGTTAAAAGCAGAGACTAATTTCGGTGCATCGTACATGCAGCGTGTGCACGATGTCCACACTGACAATGAAAAGGAAAAAAGAAAATAAATAAATAAATAAATTAATGTCCTGGGACATCCACTCCTGAGGTAAATTAACAGATATCTTGATTTTTTTTTCTCCCACATGGAATAATCTTTCTCACTAGAAAACGCTGAATTCCAAATGTATTATTCTCTTAAAGTTCATGTGCAGCGACAGTTGCTTCTATAAGACTATTGCTTATACAGGATTAAAATAAGAACTGACTAATAATGGTAATAGATGTTAAAAGGAAATGAATTGAGGAAGTGAAAGTTTTTTTTTTTCCACCAGAAACCACTCTGTCCTTGTTGTTTTTCTCTTTCAGGTGCTCCTCTCAGATACTACAAACACATTCCCACAGTCTGCGACGTTCCCTTCAGATTCTGGTTTTAGTAGTAACAATGTGATTTCACAAATCACCACAATGACTGCAAGTGGCTCCAAACTTTCTCCTCTTTTAGCAAAATATGACCTCAAATTGGCCTGTGATGTATGCTCAGTGAAGGAGAAGGAAGTCACTTTCACCCTCAGACAAGTTTCCCACCGGTGTGCACGCACCATCCTGCTCTGCAAGGCAAAAGATGGCAGCAAGTGGAGGCCTGTATCCAAGCGGCCAATGTTTCCATGTCCACCTCAGTATGACGTTTGTTGGTACTTTATGGAGGGCTTTGGTTGCACACAACACAAGAACCGCTGCACCTTTGCGAGAAGTACGGAGGAAGCTGTCGTGTGGACGTTTGCAAAGAAAAATGGACTGGACCACCAGCATCTCTGTAAGCTGATAGCTGAGCCTGAGAGAAGACCTGAGCAGCCAAGCAATGCTGGTCCTCTGCAGGAGCTCCTTAAAAGCCTGGAACTGAAGGTCGTGTGCAGTTTGTGCTCCGTCAAGGAAAAGGAAATAACATACAGCGTTCTGTCAGTTGTACACAACTGTGGTGGAAATCTGCTTTTGGCCAAAGGCAGAGACTCTGTGCAATGGCGCTCCATCTCAGAGCGGCCCACCGGAGGGACCATGGGCCCAAATGTCCTCTACAAAGTCTGTGACTACTTTGTCGAGGGCTCCGGATGTTCCAGACACATACAGGGTCAAGGTTGCACTTATGCCAAAAGCTCAGAAGAGGCCACTGTGTGGAACTTTGTCAAAGAAAAAAAGATCAATAATGCTGGGTTAATAAAACTCTTATCTGAGCCAGACAGTGCTGTGATTACACCAAAACTCGCAGCTGAAAGAATCCTCCAGCAGTTTTCTGGCAAATTTAAGGAGTTCTGCAGTGACTGCTTTCACAAGCGACCACTCATGCTGGCAGTCAAGACCTGGAAAGACACCTGCTCTGCAGAAGCAGCACACACCTGGAAGCCCATCTTAGTCCATCACCTCTCCGAGAGCAGTACCAAGCACATCTACAGCCAAGTGCGTCCGCTTCCTCAGAACTGCCACTTTGAGTACTGCAGTCACGTCAGGCAGGCCAAGCCCTGCTGGCACCAGCCCGGCCACTGCCGCTCTGCCCAGAGTCAGGTGGAGATGGCCGTGTGGAAAGCCGAGCACAGCGGACTCTCCATTCGGCCTCATCTCCTGGATCTGTGTCAGCCAGAGCAGACAGAGCAGGTCGTCATTTTCTGTAAGGTTTGCCTCCTGGAGCTGTCCTCCTTGGAGAAGTTCTACAAACACTGCTCCTCACTGGACCACAGCAGGCTGCTGTCACAGGACACCATCACCACCTGGAGTGAACGAAAGCCCCCACACAACCGCCTAGCTGACTTCCGGCTGTGCGACAGGTAAACACCTCAGCCTCCTTCTCTGGTCCCAGCAGTCAGACAGGAAAGAACGTCAACACAACCGTGAGAACGTTCCAAGAACTCTGCAAAAGGTTTAAAGATATAATAACTACTAACACTCTTCTCTAATAACTTTTTTCGGGTCGATCCATGTTACGTTACCTCCCAGTGGTTTCAGCGTTGTTGCTGATCATATTTGTGCAACATTGATGTTTTAGGACGGTTTGATTTGTTAGGAATTCTTCATACGTACAAGAAATCTCCTGAGATGAATCGAGGATACAGCTTCATGTCACTGAACGGTAAAAACAATCTTTTCATCTTAGACCAGAAACCTGCGAGTATGGTTCCAACTGTCCGAGTGCTCACTCCGAGGCAGAGCTGCAGGAGTGGATGATGCGTGCTGAAGAAGAGAAGGAGATCAAACGCAACATAGAAGAGCAGGGCCTCATGTCCTACAACCAAAGCCTGATGGAGGAGTACAGAAGCAGCAGTACCGAAGCGCACATTGTGAGTATGAGGCTCCACTCTGTTGTGTTTCCCTAATTTTTGGAGGTTAATTTGCCAGCAGCATGTTACTGGGAGTGAAACTTCCTCACTCATCATTCTAAATCACTGATTCATGATTTCAAACAGATGTCCGAACAGGTTGATGACGTCAGCGTCTCTTGTCATGAAGATTTAACCTTGGAGTGTGACAAGGTCAATGCAACACTGGCATGGAACTTTCATGTTGAGACAGAGGTAAGACTTCCCGCCTGGACTGTCAATTTTTGGTTTCTGAAAGTCATCTTTGGAAATTTTGACCCCATCTTTACACCTCAACATAATTGGATGGTGACAGCTCAGTCCCAAATCCAGGCAGATGTGGTCACATGGTTTGTTATGCAGGGGAAGAGGGGATCTGCAGTGCATCGTTATCCCGCCATGTCTGTGTGAAAGTGGCAACTTCAAGGCTTTGAGAGGAGTTTTTTTTTCTTTTAGGAGGAATTTTAGAGTATTTGTGCATAATAAGTGTGTGTTTTACATGTTTGTTTGTCCAGAATGAAGCAAGGCAACATCCAGCTTTCCTCTTTAAAACAAATACAGCAGAAGTGCAGTTACTTGACTGACCACTAGGGCACCAAAAGGGAGTCAAAGTAAAGTTGGTTAGGGTCACAGCTTAGCAACAGCAGTCAGACTAACTAGTTAAGCCTCTTGACTAGTTGTTCTGTGTGTGTGTGTGTGTGTGTGTGTGTGTGTAAAATAATAATAATTCACTAATAAATTCATAATAATAGACCTTTTTTGAGTGATAGTTACATTTGGCAGGCTATGGTGTCAAACAGCAGCTGCCATCACTGAAGCTCACTGGTGCCTGGCATTTTAGGGGAATGTGACATGTTAACCACGAATAAAGACCAGAGACGCAAAGCCTCATGGTTCTTATTTTAAAGATAATATTGAATGTAGCTCTATTAAGTTCACTTAACAGACTGGTGCAACAAGTTTAATTAAGCGTAAGGCAGCAGGTACTTCTTTTTATGGCCAAAAGCCGCTACCAGGAGCAAGTACAGGCAGGTCCTAGCTCAGCAACCAGCAGGCCCTGGCAGCAGCTGGAACACCTGCCTCGTCCAGCTGAATAACCTTTCCAGGTTTCACGAACACCTAAGCTGCACTCAGTTAGGTGAGCATCTGCTAGTCGAGGGTCTTGGTAGAGGTCAGTCAAAGCTCAACTTGGTAACAACATCTGAAGTGAGGTTGGATGGACAAATCTGCATTCGATAAACAGGAGAGGTTTAATTGCAGAAGTGATGCATCCATCCATTCTCTATACCCGCTTTATCCTTTGCAGGAGCCTATCCTGACACATAACAGGCAAGAGGCAGGGTCCACCTGGACAGGTTGCCAGTCCATCACAGGGCCACATACAAAGACAAACAACCATGCACGCTCACACTCACACTTACGAGCAATTATGGAAGATCAACCTAGTATGCATGTTTTTGGACTGTGGGGTACACAGAGGGAACCCACACAAGCACGGAGAGAACATGCAAACTCCACACAGAAAGACCCGCTTGGCCAGGAATCGAACCAGGAACCTCCTTGCTGTGAGGCAACAGTGCAAGTTCAAGGCACCATCAGCGGTGAGGTGGAACTGGCATGGCGGTGTTGTTGTGAATGTACTAACTAGCGCCAGCTTAGAACATTGACTGTTAAAACATCACTTTAAGCCAACTACCCATACTTTGCGCTGCGATAAGGTCCTGTAAGATGGACCAAAACTGCACAGTGAACATACAAGCAAGATTTCAAATGAACATGACATGACACCAAAGAATGCCCCAATCTTTCTTCTGTGTGGAGTTTCCATGTTCTCCTGTTGCTTGCATAGGTTTTCTCCAAAAGAAATATGTATGGCAGGTTCAATACTGACTGCCAGTAGGAGTGAATGTGAGTGTTGTTTTGTCTGTATGTGGCCCTGTGATGGACTGGTGACCTGTCCAGCGTGTACCGGTTCCTTTCCCCTAAAAAGAGCGGGGATAGGTTTCACCAGATTGCCATCACCCTAAAAAGGAATACGCTGGGATGGATGGATGGATGGATGGATGGATGGATGGATGGACGGATGGATGGATGGATGGATGGATGGATGGATGGATGGATGGACGGATGGATGGATGGATGGATGGATGGATGGATGGATGGATGGATGGATGGATGGATGGATGGATGGATGGATGGATGGATGGATGGATGGATACTTACTTCAGACCAGTGTCTAAGGATGTGGATCTGTGTTATTTCTGTGGATGACAGAAAACACACAGGTTTAATCCCACAAATCTGCAACCCTAAATAGTTAATTACTTTACATTAACTGCTAAATATCTGACCTCACTTCTCACATTGCATGTGCTAAACATTTAATGTCCACGACCCATTTGTGTTAAAACAGAGACATCTTGTTCATGTGGCACTGCTGAAGCAGGAACCAGGAGCTTCGTTCAGCCTCAGTGACAACAGCTCCCTGGTGTGCATCTACTCCTCAGGCGTAGAGTTTCTCAGAGAAGCCGGGACCTATGCCATCACTGTGTCTTTCACATCCACCCATCCAGGACTGTATGAGCAGTGGTTAGTGCTGGATTTTGACATAAGACCAGTACTCCTGAAGAAACTCAGAGTACGGGTAGGCCAACTGTCGCTGGATGACACTGAACAACCAACCTCAACTCAAGGAGCCATCTTTCACAGTGAAGAGCGCTGGCACAGAGAGAACAGGGTTATAATCCCTTGTTCCTACAGGACAGAAGAACAGGAAGAGCTCCTGAAGGAGTACAAGCCTCCGCATATGAACTTTCTCTACAACCCCTACAACAAAGAAAAAGATCTAAACAAAGACAACTACAAAGAAAAAATGCACCAGTTCCTGTTCGATGAAGAGCAAGCAGAGGACAGCATCATTTCAAGGTAATATGCTCTTGTATTTCACTGTACAACCCTGAATCTTTTACTTTGCAGACAGTTTGAACCCACAATTTTTCATGTTCTATTTCTGTAATTTCACTTTTTTGCCAGCACTAAATACTGACACAGGGTTAGAATGTGTTGCAATCCTGAAATTCAAAACTGGATGTATATTAACACATGAAATAAGCTTTATGAGAAAGAAAAATGTCATATCTTAAATTTGTGCTTTCTGTAAAGAAAGAAAAGCACAAAGAAATGTAGGAATCTGTTTTTTTTTTATTTCCATTTGCATTAAACATATAGTCAAAATCTTTGTGATTTACAGTTTAACGTTTACATGCTTCTTTCTATTTACAAAGCTTGTTTTTCCTTATTTACATCAGACTAAATGTTTGTGGAGAAATTACAACAATGGAGATGTTGGAAAATCAAATGTCTGGCATGGAGATCGCCCCTCGAGGGGAATTGTTTTGTGCTGTCCCAGTTCCCTGTAACCTCACAGCTGACAGTCCTGAGGGACTAGTGCTGAAACGGAGGATCCAGTCAGCCCTCATCGGCCCGCTCAACTCAAATGGTCCAAACTCCAAGGTCTATGAAGCAAGCCTCATGCCCTACCACACAAGCAACAATCAGATGTTTTTGCATCTCTCCGAACAATGTTGCTTTAATCTTGGGCTCAAACACAACAAATCATATCCAATGGAAGTGCAGTTTCAGCTGGAGCGCAACAACTTCTGCATAATGCACAAGGCTGTGGATCTCCTTCCTGATACAAGCAGAGTTCTACCGGACCTCAGCTCCTGTGGAGTTCCCACCACCAATGCCAAGTATGAGGGCTTGAACATAAAGCAGCAGTCGGCTGTTGACTTCATCGTGGGAAACGTTGCTGGGAAAAAGCCTGTGGCACCTCTCCTGATCTATGGACCCTTTGGAACTGGGAAAACATTGACCCTTGCTACAGCAGCCAGAGAGCTTTGTAAGAACGCCCACAACAAAGTGCTCATTTGCACCCATACCAACAGGTAAGACGTCCAGTTGCAAATGCACTTGTAAAAATGTTGCTCCATTTCTGTGGCCATGTATCGTGTCTTGTACAGCTCCGGATTCTGACTAACGCGTTTTCATTTTGTGGGCAGTAATACACAGTTTGGTCCAGAAGTCTTTGCCGAGTGTCAGTTCCTACGTTTTTTCCTTTATACATTTAAGAATTACAGCATTTTAAGGAAATAACCTCCATTCTTATGAAGTTGTTCAATACTTTAAAATGAAATTACAAATAACACACTGGCGTCAGGACAATACTCTGTATCAGAATAAATTATGGAAAAAAGGGATTAGTATCAGAACATCTCTATTTTAAAGATATGGAAGACAAGACATCTTGATGAATTTTGTTGAAAGAAGTTTAAATTTTTTTTACCAACATGTGTCATCTCTGTGTGTTTCAGTTCTGCAGATCTGTATGTCAGAGATCACTTTCATCGATTCATCAGCATGAAAAATAATGGACTGAAGCCAATTCGAATAAAAGCAAACAAACAAGGGGGTGCACTTATTGCCACGGATGAGATCACTTTGAAATACTGCCTTCTCTCCAAAAATAGGCATGCCTTTCAGCTGCCTACAAAAGCTGTCCTGGAACGCTACAACATAGTCGTCACTACCGCCACCATGGCGAAGTGTTTTCATGATCTGAAGCTAGCAGAGGGCTACTTCACCCACATTCTGATTGACGAGGCCTCGCAGATGCTGGAATGTGAAGCTTTGGTGGCTATTGGTCTTGCTGGGCCAAACACCAGAGTTGTTTTAGCTGGTGATCACATGCAAATGGGACCTCCACTGTTCTCGGTGGATGATGATAAGCGTTCAGATTACACACTCCTCACCCGCCTGTTCCACTATTATCAAGGCCATAGGTGTGAAACTGCTATGAAAAGTCGGATTATTTTCAGTGAGAACTACCGCTCAACCAAAGAAATTGTTGAGTTTGTGTCATCCCAGTTCTACGTGGAAAAAAAATGATGTCATCCAAGCAAGCGGGAACGTCCCACCTCCTGCAAATGACCATGCCCTGATGTTCTACCATGTTAGGGGGGAGTGCACCTTGGAATCCATGTCTATGTCTTGGTATAACAACCAAGAGGCCATCAAAGTGATTGAAGCTGTGAACGATGTTCTCAAACACTGGCCATCAACATGGGGACCCCAGGACCCAGGATCCATCTGTGTCCTGTCAGAGGGTCCTCAGGTAAAACTTTGGTTTTTACTCCAACTATCTGAGGACTCAAACACACACCACTTACAGTAATGGTACACCTGGGCAGGCTTTTTCTTTGCTTTAAATGAAGCCATGTTCTATATAATCACATTAAACTGTAGGTTGTTTTACTTGCTTTATTAGTGTTGCTAATGATGGGAAAATGTATAAAAGTTCAACTTTGCAAAAGGCAGTGCAGGTGCCTCTTTGGTTAGATCTGTGAAACTACCGGTTTCTTCAAAAAATGTTCTTAGGTCTGCCCAAGGGTCTCCATCCAGTGGGGAATGCCTGAAATACCTCCCGTGCGAGGCATCTAGAAGCTATCCTTTACCAGATGCCCAAATCACCTTAAACTGATCCCTCTGGAATGGTGGAGCTTGTCACCTTATCTTTAAGGGAACATGCATCCAGCTTGCAGAGGAAACTCATTTCAACCACTTGTATCCATGGTCTTGCCTTTTTGGGCACTACCCACAGTTTGAGACTATAGGTGAGAGTGGGAACATAAATAAACCAGTAAATGCAAAGTCTTGCCTTTTGGCCCAACCACATCCAGCCCAGAAAGGCCATTCCACCCTATTAGTAAACCGTCATTGAAACAACACGCCATGTTATAACACAAGCTGGCAGATACATTATTTATTGCAAAAGATTTTTGACTCACCTTCATCTCTCACTGTTGCACAGACTGTCCCTGCTGCCAGTGTGTGTTAAATCTATTCCTTTGCTCATCTTCCTTGCCTTTTCTCATGCTGTAAAAAAAAAAAAAAAAAAAATCATCCCACAAGCAGCTTAGGCCATTGGTGTCCTCCCTCAGCCCTTTCTTAGACATAATGCACCTGCTTTGTATGTGGTTATGGCTCATTTTCAAGGCAAGGCAAGGCGAATTTTTTTGTACACCACATTTTATATACAAGACTAGTCAAAGTGCTTGTTGAAAGTGTGTTTTGTTGAAAAGCCAGATTGTAGAGCCCAATCAGATGACAGAATCACTGGTCTGTAACACTTTGTTGTCTGTCAATTACATTGAATTCATGATTCTAGATTACAAAACAATTGGTTCTGTTGTATGAACAGCACAGCAGTCTGCTGACGGTCTTTTTGGGGTTTTTTTTGGGGTTCACAGGTTCAAATTATCCGAAGAAAACTTTCACGAACCCACCGTGATATCAAGGTTCAAAATCTGGCAAACGTTCAAGGTAATTTTGATCCACACACTCATCCATGATAAGGTTTCAGACTGTAAACTGCACAGCTATCTTAAACTGAGTCATTTTCAAACATTAGTATCCCCTTTTTTAATCCAATGTTTTGTGTGTGTAAAAACATGATCAAAGAACCCTCCTGTGGGCTCACCACCTGCAGGAGGGGCCGTACGGGGGGTAAAGAGCCGTTTGGACAGCGTCTGAAAGCAGGACCCTTGATATTCTGACACTTGGCTGTCAAAGCTAGTTTTTGGGACGACATCCCATCTGCTGCAACACATCTTGATATATATGTTGACTTTGGTCTGTTAAAGCAGGGAAACATCTAAAACAAGCAGTACTACAGCCCTTGAGGACAGGAGGTGGCCAGCCCTGTTCTATGCCGTAGTTTTTTTAATGGCATTGGATCTGCAGGCTAATGTTTTGGACAGGTGACGAGTGGGGCTCAGGTGTCAACTGAAAACTACACGGTTGTGAGTTGCATGAGATTGTAGGGTAAAATGCTGGACAGAGCCAGTAGGCCCAATTTTACTGTGAGGGTTTGCAGTGAATATCGTGGAAAAGAACCTTCCAGAACTCTCACCTTTGAGAGCTCTTCAAATGCATCCCAAGTGTGATAGGGGACATTAAGTTTAATGGTGCTCTGCTCCATGCTTCTGGAGCTATGGCTGCAAGGTCATTGGTGCCTGCCAAGCAAAAACTCAAGTTTGGAAGGAGTTTGGTTATGCCTAGTGACCTTTGATTGACTCCGAGAAGATTCAGGCAAGTTATCAATGCTTCACCATAGCTGTGTATTGTGAAGGTGGAGTGTGAGTGTTTACAGGAACCAACAAGAGAGACCACGCTTCAGTGTTAGCCTCCCTCCATTGGGTTCCCGTGAAGTTTACAATCCAATTCTAAATTCTGTCACGTGCGCATAAAGTCCTAAATGACCAAGATCTGCGATATTTAGAAGACCTGATAGAACCGTACGTTCCTAACAGAGTTCTCCGTTCTCAGAGGGCAGGTTTACTCGTAGTTCCTAGAGGATCCGGATGCAGATTTGGAAGACGGGATTTCTGTTAACAGGAACCATCACTATGGGACCAACTTCCTGTTTGGGTCAAGGAGGCTGATACCACCTCCACCTTTAAAACCAAACTTAAAACGTTTCTGTTTAGTAGTTTGTTGTGCTCTTTTTCTCTTCCGTACATGTTTTCAGACCAGTCTCAGGAACTGCATGCTGCCCTGCAGTCCCACCCTCTGACCATCCCAATGTTTACCTCCACCTGTCTGTATGGTCGTCTCTGTAGTCCACCAACTAATCATGTATCAGTCATATATACAAAGAACTCTTAGTTCTCCTGCTCACATATAATTAATAGTTATGTATCTTGTCTTTTGTACCTTTGACAGTGTGTCTGTGTCTCTCCTCTCTGTTCTTCATTCTCTCTTTCTAAACCCCCTTTTCCTGCTCTACCCGGCTGGTCTTCAGCAGGATGGTCCCCCCTTATGATCCAGGTCCTGGTCCAGGTTTCTTCCCTCTTAAAGGGGAGTTTTTCTTTCTACTATTTGGCTTCAGGTTTTTCTCCCACTAGGGGAGTTTTTACTTGCCGTTTATGTAATCATTGATCGGGGGTCATGTTCTGGATCTCTGGAAAGATCCTAGAGACAACTTGTGTTGTAATAGAGGCTGAATAAATAAAATTGAATTGAACTGAATTGAATTGAATTGCAATCACCTGAACTGCTGCCACACAGCTCCCCCTACAGCTAAACAAAAATCCAACCCCTCCACCACAGGTTATTTAATATTGCCCTCATGATTATTTTCCATAGTTTTTTATTAAAAAAAAAAAAAAAGACAAAAGTGAATAAACATTATGTTTAATTTTGTTTATCTGAGTTTATATTTTAAATTATGTTAAGATTCACTGTGATCACATGACTTTTTTTGTTTTTATATAAAAATATTGCATTTAAAGAGGAGGTACCAATTTTTAAACATGAATGCATTGCTGTAGTTTTACACAATGAAAACTATTCTTTGTGTGTCAACAGGCAACCAGTTCAGGGTCGTCATAATGACAGCTGTTCAAACCCGTGACAGTCTCAAAGCAACTCACCTGCCCGGCGTGCCGCTGTTTAATGACGCTCGTGTCTTCAACACTGCAATGACAAGGGCTCAGTCTCTGGTGATTGTTGTTGGAGATGCTGCTGCCCTCTCTTGCTTTGGGAAATGCTCAGGAATCTGGAAGAACTTCATCAATCACTGCATCAACAACAGCAGTGTTGTACCGCAGTACTACACCAAAGATTTCTTTGAAAAGGACATCATTGAAACTGCAAAGTTTCAAAGGGCTGAATATGTGGATGAAAGCAACACTCCCAGCGATGCAATTCTTCAAGAGTTGAGAGATGAATATGAACAGATGAAAAAAGAATATAGTTCAGATGAAGACAGTTTGGAGGATGATGACTCAGGTCAACGAAAATCAGGAGAATCATGTCAAATCGATGATAACCAAAAAGGTTTATTGGAGTTGTGTGAAACACAACCAGACATATACATGCGAGGAATGTTTGTCAGGGAGGCATATAACAGAGGCTATTTCATACCCCTTAATAACCCTTCCAGACACATCTACATCCAGGGAAGAACAGATGTGGGAAAGGCTTTCACTGGAGATGACGTCATCATCCACACATCAAGGGTAGTTAGCATCATCAAAAGAGCAGAATCAGCCCGGGAACTTGTGTGCTTTCTTGAGGAAGAAGATCATAGGAAGAAAAGGCCAGATCCATCACAACACTTCTTCAGAAGGATAATGACCCCCTTCAAAAAAAGTGCACCTAAAATATGTATTCTCATCAACAAATCCAAACGCAACTTCATTCCAATATGGGATCAAATTGATGGGTACTGGACAATTGCAATGTGTCGACATGTGAAAGAAGTCAGGGACAGTGTGTTTATAGTTCAAGTGATCAACTGGAAGGAAAAGTGTATGTATCCTTTAGGGAAAGTCACAAACATTCTCTCAAAAAGAGGACCTCTGGAAGACCATCTTTGGCTGCATAAAGAGGAGTTTGGCATTAGAGAAATTCCTTGTGAAACCAAGGGAAGTCTCTCCATGGTAGATGAAGATGGTGGCAACAGACAGAATGAACAAAACACAATCACTTTCAGTGTAGATCGAGCAGGATCACAGGATCTGGATGATGCCATCAGCATCAGCGACAAAGAAGACCATTATGAACTAGGAGTCCATATTTCAGATGTGGCAAGCTTTGTAAGCCTAGGCTCTGCATTAGATATTCAAGCAAAAGAACGGGGTTCCACATATTACAGCAAAGGACAAGAGCCCATACACATGTTCCCCGAAGACTTGAGCACTGGACAATTCAGTCTGCTGCCAGGTCAGGATCGCAGGGTAGTCTCACTGATTTTCAAGGTGAAGAAGGAAGACAACATGATTATTGGAAACCCCAGATTTCAGCTTTCGCATATCAACTCCAATAAGCAATACTCATATGAAGAGGCAGAGGACATAATCTCCAAGAGATATAATGAGAGTCCCAGGTTTAATACAGTTGAGGATTGCGTCACAGTGGCCTACTGTTTTGCCAAAGCTCAGAGGAGGATTAGACTTTTGGACTGGGCTTATTCTCAGTCTGACGATGAGAGACTGCCTGGAAAGCGCAAAGCTCATCTGATGATTGAAGAACTGAGTGTGTTATTTAACAAACATGCATCAGAGAAATTGCTCAATTCAAACAAAACCAGGTCGCACACGCCTCTCCGCTGTCAGGCCAAACCAGATTCTGACAAGGTAGAAATCTTTAAGGACCAGTGTGGAGCTTTAATACCACTGTCTTTTCATGTGCGGCACAAAGTTGACCACGGTGAAGAAACCCATTACCCTGAAAGCTTCCGCATACTTGCAGAAGTGTGGAAGGATATTCAGTCTGCTGCCAGAGCAAATGACACTGATAAAATGTTGGACCTTGTGGCTGCAGATGATATCCACCCTCAGCTACAGCCAGTCATTGAGCAGTTCAGACGGTGCTCCAGTAAAGCTTACGTCATCCGTTACAACTCCTCACCTGAAGCAAGTATTGGGCACTATTCCCTGAATTTAGCCAACTACACACAAGCCTCCTCTCCAATTAGGCGGTACATGGATCTTGTCTTGCAGAGACTCCTCCACTCTGTCATATGCAACAACGCTCTCCCGTACAGTCGAACAGAGATCACACTTTTGTGCTTAAAATTTGAGCAAAACATCAAGTCTGCCAAGGATTATGAGCAAAAGACAGAACAAAGGGCATATGCAGTGAGCGTTAAAAAGCAAAGTGCGCCGAAAATGGCCTTTGTTGTTCGTGCAGACCAGGATGGTGATGGTTTTGCAGTGTCCTTTCCTTTCAACAAGAGCATATTTCCTATGAGTTTATCCATCATGTACAAAGATTTACAGTTAGACGACCAACCACTTTATGATGAAGTCAGTCACAGCATCATTCTCAGATGGAGAAAACGAATCTACGCAGCTGATTACATGGAACTCCACAAAGTGCTGGATAAGATGTCAAACTGTGCCGCCTGCGTTGAGCTTCCACTGGAAATATGGGAAACTGTAATTAGGGCAATTGATGAGGGGAACTTTGAAGATGCTAGGTCTCTCTTAGTGGATGTTGATGCAACGCTACCGGATGAACATAGAGGTGTGCCACAATCCTCTGAATCTCCTCTTACCCAGACTGACACAAGTGCCTCTAAGGGGTGCCTCGAGGTTGCAGACAAGGAAATCCATCACTGGGTGGACATCTCCCTCCTGTTGAAGCCTGGTGACACAGTTCAGGTCCAAATGATGTCAGAAATGAGGAGAAGTCTTCAAATGCCTGCAGTTCAGCTGGTACACATCAAACAAAAGTTTGAGATCTGTGTGGACCATGTGCACAACCCTATCTACTGCTTCTACAAATTTGCACATGAGCCATCAAGGATAGATTATAAAAACACTGAAGAGTATGTGGCGATCTGGGAACCACTATGCAAGATGGAATCTTGCACCAATGCAGTGGATGAAAGTGACAGCATTATCATTGAGGACCTGGAGGTAACATTTAAGCAAGAGGAAAGTAAGTCACTATCAGGGAGCTTCTTCCTATCTGCCCAATGGATCACTGACTGGGCCATTGAATGCAACCTTCTTCACTGCTTTCTGTGCATACGGAAAAGAGGCGTGAAGCTGCCTTCAGCCCTGGAGCACTCAGCAGTGGTGGATCCAAGAGAGTTCACATGGGTGGCCCATGGTGTCACATACAAGTCGGTTGACCTAAAAGATGCTGGAACCAAGGTGAAGTTTTTCATCAATCACTTACCAACAGAAAGCATTCCCAAGTGCATTTTCGAGAGAGATGCATCATTCACAGTCGAGATAATCCCGAAGACCCTGCCTGACATGTAAGTTTGGCTTTATTGGTTTTTCCTGACATCCATATATGTAAACATATTTTTCTTTTTTCTCTAAGCTTAAAAATGCTGTGTTTCTTTGTGTTTTGTCATAGTCGAAAAGAAAGCGCTGTTATCAACTTAAAAAAAGGATGTGACCTTGTTAAGCATATAGCACTTGGACATCGCATTTCAAATAATGGTATGTACAATATTCAGCAGTCACCAGCTTTTCTGATTATCCTTATGCATTTAGGTTTAATAGAAACCCTAAATCAGGTGTATTTTTGCATTTTTGTTTTAAAAACTCTAGCATTATTTTCTAGGGGAGAGGTCAGAACTGTTCGAAAGCCAGTCAAGTAGCCGTAGCCTCTTACCCCCTTCTTCCTCAGACATGCCTATAGAATATGCCTTGAGTCTGGTTTTACATTTTCATGTTAAAAATGCAGGATGTACCTGGAAAAGAGGTGGTCTTTAGGGCAGCATATAGTGTTCTGACTACATCACAATACCTTCCTTGAGGTCATAAGTGGTGCTAAAATCAATTGCTGATAAACAGGTGCCCTTAATGGAGCTCACAGGAAATGGAGCTTATGGAAATAAGAAGACCGCACTGAAGAAGTGAATGAATGGATGGAAGTATCAGGAGCTGGTAGAGCCGTGCAGGAAGTCAGGTTCTGAGAAGCTCTGTGAGCCTGTCAAAGTGGGCTGTAGATGCTGCCGGTCATTGTGCAGAGTCCACACATTGCTTGAGATCACTGGGATGGCCAAGAGGAAAGCCATCAAGTCCACTATGGGGGCATCAAAAGGGGCCCTGGTTATGACTCAAAGGTAGTGAGTTGTGACAGTGTTGCTGGGTCAGAGTCTGATAAACCTTGGCTGAGTCTCTTGAGTAAAGTTGCATGAAGCACCACCATAGAGCCTGGCACTGTGATGGTATGGACAGTCTGGATGGACTGTCTGGATGTTCCCTTTCCTCTTTGATCCAGAGCACACATCATCCGATTCAGACAAAAAGATTTGAAATACTGCTTGAGAATATATTGTAAGTCAGTGTCATCTGCATATAAACTGTCATTTGTGTTAATTAACACAAGATGATGCCAAGTGTTAATATATAGAATTAAAAAAAAACAGATGTCTTCATACAAAGATTTGTGGTTCTCCACTGTTAGTACCATATGCACCTTCACAGTGTGATGGTCCATCCCAGATGCCTCCAAGTTCAAAGACATGTTGACATCACCTCTGGACAAGGTTAACATAAGGCTTCTGTTTTACATAGTACAGTTTTAGATGTTGTTTCTCAAAGGCTTTGTAATCCCTTAACTTATATATAAGACAACATGACTTATTGATGAATGACAATTGTTAATGCGGTGTTGTCAGGGGATCAGAGATCAGGGGTGTCCAGCTTAGACTTGCTCCCTTGTCCTTTCCTCACTGAAGCTCCTCCAGATTTCTTGAATGGTTTAATATTAGTTTTATGACATTATTTTTAAACATTTTTTTCATTTTGCTGACAAAGTGAAGATCTTCGTTTAAAGACACTGTTTTTTTTTTTACAGATACAGTTTTTTGTAGCAAATCATTATTACCATATTCTTACCATTAAAAAAAAACATTATTTTTTCTATGCACACAAACTAGCTCTAATCAAGTTCAATGATTTTTTTTAAATTGCAGGTCAAAAATGAAAAACAATTACACTATATTAATGTATGCATTGAAGATGATGATAAAGACATGAACTTTGTTGGTGTTGCACTGTCTGCCAACACAGATAAATTAAGAATGCAAACACTTATTTTATTTAGATTTTCTGTACTGCCTCAAACTCTACAGATTTAGATTTGAAAATGATTGGACATTGTTATAGCTGTTTTTTTCGTTTCTTGCTTTTTTTTTTTGCAAACTACAGTTATAAAACAATTTTATCATTTCAGTCATTCGAAACAGTGTGACAAGATCTGCCATCAGCACAACAACACTCCCAGACGGACTGCCACAGCTTAATAACACTCAGTGTCTTGCTGTGGAGACTGCTCTAAAAAATACCTTCACTCTTATCCAGGGACCACCAGGTAAGAACACAACCTTCAGCTTTACGTCAGCACTTTACTCGGACTTGGCAGGTTTGAGCTCTTCTTTTCCATTTCCTTGGTAGGAACTGGGAAGACAGTCGTAGGTGTATACATCGTGTTCTGGTTTTTTACGCTGAACTCTGTGAACCAAAGAACAAAGAACAGCGATGGTCAAGAAGACAAAAAAGAAGTTATTCTCTACTGCGGTCCATCCAACAAGTCTGTTGATGTTGTTGCAGGTAAGCTCTCGGAGCGCTAATGCTTCATTTTTATTCTTACATGAACTGAGTCAGCACACAGATGCTTTGTTTGTCTGTGATACAGGGTACTTGATGAGGTATAAAGACAGCCTCAGGATCCTCAGGGTCTACAGCCAACAAGTAGAGACGCTTGATTACCCATATCCAAACTGCACCCTGCAGTTCTCAAGGAATTCCCGCCAGGAACAATCCAGGCCAGAGCTTAGGTATGCACCTACAACACCACTTATAAAAGACTAAAGCTCTACCCATTTTGTCTGCCTCATTACAGCTTGCATCAGGGGAGGAGGCAGGGCGAATACACATATTCACAGAATCCTGAAATCAATCAGAGTGTAGCATTATAATCATGTACAAAAGTAGTATCTCCTCTTTAGTATCACCATTAGGCAAATGGAATGAGCTAATATTTATTCAACAAAAAGAATAAAACATAATGTGGGCAATGCTACATACTCCCATGATACACAAGCTTGTATCAAAAGAATAAAGCACAGCCACACATGGCTGCTCAGATGAGGTCCAGGGGCCTCCGGCGCTAACGGTGCATACGCATGAAAACACTGCCTATGTCATTTTCCATGCACAGATCGGGATATACGGCTTTTTCCGTAGGTTAGTGCGTACCATCACAAACATTTTCGACCTGCGGTTAGTACCACCACGCACATTCTGTCACTTGGCAGTGTTGAACTATAAAGTAGGGAAACTTGCTTTTATTCTACAAAATATGCTCTCCTTAATTTACTGGAGTTAAGAGGGATTTGAAAAGAACATTTCTTCACACATTGGAGCCTTAATCATCCTTAAAGGTTAAGTCAGAGTCAGAGTCAGAGTCAAGTTTATTGTCAATTCTACTACATGTGAGACACATACAGAGAATCGAAATTACGTTACTCTCAAACCCTCGGTGCTGCACAATAAATACATTTTAAACACAAAGTGCAGGTTAAAAAGAGACAAGAAACAAGTTATGTCATGACAACAACAGTTTTTCGGTTTGATTAAAGTGACCTGGTGCAAAGCAGGCGGTCCAGTTCTGCCAAAAGTGCCTGGTGCAGATACTGAGATCAGAGTGAGTGAGGGGGGGGCAAGGAGGGAAACGGTGGAAGAGCAGGGAGAGTGTTAAGTGTCCTGACAGCCTGGTGGATGAAGCTGTCCTTCAGTCGGCTGGTTCTGGCTCGGAGGGTCCGCAGCCTCCTCCCTGAAGGCAGCAGACTGAAGAGGCTGTGTGACGGGTGGGTGGGGTCTCTCACAATGCTGAGGGCTTTGGAGTCAGACGGGTCTGTAGATGTCCTGAAGTGAGGGGAGAGAGACACCAACCATCTTCTCAGCTGCTCTCACGACGCGCTGGAGAGACTTGCGGCAGGTTGCGGTGCAGCTCCGTACCACACGGTGATGCAGCTGGTCAGGATGCTCTCGATGGTGCCTCTGTAGAAGGTGTACCTGATGGGGGCGGGGCTCTGGCTCTTCGCAGTTTGCGGAGGAAGTAGAGACGCTGCTGTGTTTTCTTGGCGAGTGATGTGATGTTAACAGTCCAGGAGAGGTCCTCTGAGATGTGGACACCCAGGAACTTGGTGCTGCTCACCCTCTCCACAGCAGCACCGTTGATGTTCAGAGGAGCATGCTGGGGGTGTTGTCTCCTGAAATCAGCAACAATCTCCTTGGTCTTCTCCACGTTCAGGGAGAGATTGTTGTCGCTGCACCACTCAGCCAGGCGGCTCACTTCGCTCCTGTAGTTTGACTCATCGTTGTTGTTGATGAGACCCACCACAGTCGTGTCGTCCGCAAACTTTACGAAGAGGTTGGAGCTGTGCATCGGTGTGCAGTCGTGGGTCAGCAGGGTGAAGAGGAGGGGGCTCAGCACACATCCCTGGGGGGCCCCTGTGCTCAGTGTGATGGTGCTGGATGTGTTGCCGCCGACCCGTACTGGTGTTGCCGCCGATGACTTCCTTTGTCATCCACGGCTTCTTAATTGATATTATTGGCATGTGATGGGCTCGACCAACTCTTAAACAAAGACTTTAACACTTGGCTAAGGTTCCCACAATACTTTTAAATGATTACGTGTTTAATATGCTACTAGGAGCATCACTCTGCACCACCGCATGCGAGAGAGCACAAACCCGCATTCCAGAGAAATAAGGGAATTTGACGAGCGAATCCGACGACAAGTGGCCCTGACCCGTGAAGAGGTGACAAAGTAAGTACAATCCAGTCCTGGTCTGAGGTCTGTTTAATCAAAAGAGGCTGTAATCACAATTATTCAGTATAATGTGATCACAAATCTAAAATATTGCTATAAAATGGTTGCATTTAAATGAGACCATTTCAACGGTTCTCACTGAAGTGTTTTCCTCCTAGATACAAACGCCTTCTCAAAGAAGCTCGGGAACACGAGATCAAACAGCATGACATCATACTGTGCACGTGCACCCAGTCCTCTACACCCAGCCTGACATTATCTGTCAACGCACGTCAGATCCTCATTGATGAATGTGCGATGGCCACTGAACCCCAGGCACTGATCCCGTTGGTGTGCAACAAGCCTGAGCAGGTTTGTTTTCACTCATTTTCCAGGAAATTATTGTTCCGTTGTGGCAACGGCATCTTTACAACTAACCAAATCCAAAGTTAAAAGAACCCTGATCCAGAAGACTACGTTATACTGCAAGAAAACACTGTTTAGCAGGGATTAATGTTATATGACATGACATCTCCATATGACAGTAGTGATCCGCATGAGCTTTTATCAAGCAGCACCTTGTCATGAAAAAAACTGTTTACGGGAAGGAAGAAAATCCACAGTCAAATTACATCTCAGTTTCTGAATTGTAGGAATGTAGGAAAAAGTTAGTCAAAGAAACCTTTGCAGAGGACAGTCTGATTCTGAGTCTGATGTTAATTTGGTGGTAGTCTGTGGTGGTAGTCTGTGGTGGTAGTCTGTGGTGGTAGTCTGTGGTGGTAGTCTTGGCTGTCTGATCCCTGGCCTCTGAAACTAGCTGGTAGGACGTGAAAAGTAACATCACCGGTGGGGAGGAAGCCTGATCTTGTTTGGGAGAGAAAAAACAGCTGGATATACGACACCTGCTAATACTGTCGCACTGTCGGCCCCCATCCGAATTTTTCCACTGTATCTGTCAAAAGCTGGATATGGATCTTGGTGAACGTGTTGGTTGTTCACAGACTGACTGCTGCCACACCCCTCAGCCAGTCTGTGAACTAATCTATCTAGTCTATCTGGGGTGGTCCTTCCAATGTGGTCTCTATGGGATTAGAACAGTCCACCAGCCAGAAGGTAGACCAAACTCGCCAACGATCGATATCGCTAGTGAGACAAAGTGGTATTACAACGCCGGCCAGTCCGTCCCTCGTCGTGAGCGAAGAATCTTCAGTGGCTCTTTTATCAAAACAGCCGATCCATGTTTAACATGTTGGTTTTGGGGGGGCTGCAGTGCAAATGCAACCCCACTATATGTTGCTGTCAGAAAAAAAAATGGATGCAGAGATGTAGTTCTAACACTAAAACAACATGCTATGACTTTAGTTAAAAGAAAAAGAGAAAGAACAGCAAAGCAAAGCTTCCCAGAGAAATGAAGTGTGGATTGATTTTAAGCCAGAGGGCAACAACATTTTTATTTAACCTGCTCTGCAGCCCAGATCATTCAACTGGACTTAATTCTTCACTAAACAGGCCTCAATTTTCATCAAAACAGGGGGACCTCTGTCCTCTCTTAGGCAACTCGGTCAGCTTTTTTGTTCCTTCTTTCATAAAACCCTTCAAATAAATGAAGGTTGCTCAGTTGACTAATTGTAAGTAATAAATTTTCAGGACATTCATTTTATAACTTTGCAAGAATGTTATTAAATATGTAATCCAGGCCGTGCGGGCTCCGTGCCTCGCTGTACACCCCGAAGACTCTGCGTTGTGTTTGGTTGGTGTGGTTGTCCGGAATGCACTGACGAGGCAAGAGTCAAACACACGGTGCTCAAGGGCGTGGCTCAGACGGCGCCATTTATTTGATGTATGTCAGCCGACAGCTCCACAGGCATCACCTTCCAAACCGCAAACAAACACTGATTAATTTACATCATTCACAATACTCACAACAATTAACAAAACCCATAAAAACATAACGTCACTCACAAAACTCTCAGAACAATGAAATCCGTGTCAATGATAAAACTGATATACTTAGATCACACAATGAAACAAACTACAGAAAACATTACAGGTGCCCAATAAACATCCCGAGAAATACATAAACCTCGTCTTGGTCACTTTTACACAAGTTATTGAACAGCTATAAACAGAAATACTGGACTTGCTGTGTTTCCCTTAACTCAGGCTGAATGATTAACCATCAGACTGCTGTCAAACGACCTCCTGGGAAAACTTTGCAGTTGCTTCATCTGATTTACAAATAATCAGTAAATTTAGACTCAGTGTGTGATGATGGTGTCATACAGCTGTTAGATACAGATTTCATTCAGAAACACCAGTGTTTTTATAAAAAAAAACGTGAAGCTTTTAAGAAAGAGACTAGAAAGTAGCATTACCAGCAATCCACTACCATTTGTCCGGGAACTGTTTAATCTAGTTTAATTTTTCGTTTATTTTACATTTTGATGTGTAGACGTACGTACAGCAGCTGTTATTTGAATCGCTGGATATGTGATGAGTAAACCACCTCTCCACTGATGACCCGTGTTTGTCCATCCTGATAAGACAAAACCTTCAGATTAACATCATGCATATTTTATGGCTTTCAGATTGTTCTAATTGGTGACCACAAGCAGCTGCGCCCCATCGTGAAAAATGAGCATGTGAAGAAGCTGGGCATGGCCAAGTCTCTTTTTGAGCGCTATTACAACGAATTCCATAAAAAAAAGACTGTGATGCTGGACATCCAGTACAGAATGGTGAGAAGATTACACATTCACGTTACAACCGCGGTGGATCATATGTGATTTTCATTTTAATGTGTTGTCCTTTGGTAGCACGAGGAAATTTGCAAGTTCCCATCGAAAGAGTTTTATGACGGAAGGTTGCGGACCGCCGTGAATTGGCAGAGCAGTGTCCTGCGCGTTGGCGACAGGCCGATGCCAGTTGTCTTTGGGCATATAAAGGGCAAGACTGTTCATCTAGTTGTCAAGACCGCCAAGGGCAACAACAACTCCAAAGCCAACAGCAGGGAGCGACAGGCAGTGGTACTGTACCGCACACCCACACGTTTCTGTCCAGTTCAGTTAGAGCGAACATGCAGCTGGATCCGCGAACATGCAGCTGGATCCTGCGTTTACGAGCGTTTACGGAAGCTGTAATCTGTACTGTGGTTGGAACAACAAATCATCCCACATAGATCAGCAAAAAATGTCAAATTAGAAGAAATACAAACAGTTGTGGTCAAAATGATTAATCCCCAAAGAATTATGAAACATTTCCTTAAAAAAGGTGCCATTTTACATAGTAAAACATTCCTCAGTGTTTAGACCCATATTTGGTTTTACGTTTAAGTGAACATTTAAAGCACATTTAAAAAATGAGGTAGTCCAAATCATTTTTGCTTTCAAACCTCACCCAAGTAATCAGTCAACATGTGAGTCTTACTGAAATGCCTCCATGAGACTCCTGTTAAATTCTTATGAAGAAGTGATGTCACTATGCCAACAAGGCAAGAAATCAGCTTGGAACTCAGAGATGTGAGACCGAGTTTGAGCTGTTTGGACACATGGGTGCAGCTTTTGTTTGGTTTTCAACCCCAAAACACAGTTCCCATAGGGAGGGATGGTGGGAGAAGCACAATGCTTCGGGTTTCGGGGAACTCATGAACCGGAACCAAGCATCTGTGGTTGCGGCTACACGAGAGTTCATGTTTGTTTCTTTATCTGCACAGGACATCACACTTATGGATGTCATTCAACACAAAATGTTTATTAACTCTGCGTAGCCCACTTGTCACCGCATCTAATCTCATATCAGACTCCTTTTTACCTGAGGACAAAAATGTTTACACGCGAAGCCACGTGGTGCTTTCACTATTTGTTTTCAAATCTTGCCGTGTTTCTTTTGCAGGTAACGATTGCTAAAAAGCTGGTGGAGGATGGAAAAGTGAAGCAGGAGAATATTGTGGTTCTGTCCCCCTACAATGCCCAAGTGTCAGAGATCAGAGAAGAGCTGAAGAGAAAAAATCTGGCTGAAATCCCAGTGACCACCATCATAAAAAGCCAAGGTAAGTCTGCAGAAACTGGTGTTGGCTTGAAGAAAGCTGGGCGCCACTGAGCGTCCATGTCTCTGTGCCCAGAGAGTTTCAGCTGCTTCCGGTTTCTTTCAGGTGGCCTTTCTTCCTGTCTTTAGTGATGACTGAAGCTGAGCTTTTAAAATTAAGAATTTTAACTTTGATTTCAATAAGCCAACCAAATTACCTCTCTGTATACAAGATAACCCTTTTTTTATTATTTTTCTGTAAAATCATAATTAAAAAAAAAATAATAATAATACCACAGTGGGTTTAACTATTAAGCACATCATCAGACAAACCACGACATACAACTTTATTTTTTTAACATGTCATGACTTATTTACAAACAACAACAAAGCAACAAAAACAAAAAAACAAATAGGCAATCCTAAGTACCCCGTGATCAAACTTCTGGTATGATTTTATCAGACGCTCAAATGGTTGAGGAAATTGGTCCATTCTTCATGTGGGTAATACAAAGTACCCACCTTATTGCACCTATAGGATTTAAGAAGCTACGGCGCAGCCAGGTGCCGCTAATCATCAGCTCTTCATTGAACTAATCTTCAGCAGATGTGCAGACGTCCAGCGATGCAGACATTTTGGCTGTTTGCTGGTCTGGAGCATTAATCTGTGTGTGTTAACACAATACCAAGAGGGTACAACATCAGCAAAGAACTGATGCAACTGATGCTGCACATCAGTCTGTCAAGGGTTAAAAATTCATTTTCAAGCAATGTGGAGCTCAGTTTTCTACAGAGATTCAGATTATTCACAAAAAGAGACACTCTTTGGTCTGGACACTCCATAAAAGATCAGACAGTGTAATGTTTCACGACTGTGAAGCCTACATCGTGAATAAATTGGAGGACGGATGAAAATATTCTGCAGTCTGTGATTTATAAAGTTCACTTTGGACAATAGTTGTGATTTTTTTATTCATAGTTTTCTGTTGAAAGTTAAATTCTTTTCTGGACCAGTACTGTGTGTTTCCAATCAAAAACCAGCTGGGAACTAAAAAAAAAACTCTACTAGCAATGAAAAGTTATATTACTGGGATAAAGCCATGAAATGACAGGATCATTTGACTCGTTTACCAGCGTAACAAAGCTGAAATAATAAGTGATACCAGGAAATTACTATCAAATATCAAAATTTTAAATCTTTAAGTTGAACACATTTTTTCTTCTTGCAGGAAGTGAATGGCGTTACGTCATTTTATCAACAGTGTGCTCCCTTCCAAGCCAAGAGATAGTGAATGAACCGGATGGTTCTTGGTTGTCCAAGAACATTGGCTTTGTGGGGGATCCCAACCAGATAAACGTGGCCATCACCAGAGCCAAGGAGGGACTGTGCATCATCGGTGAGACAGCCTCTTCTTTAGCACACAAGCTGAGGGCCTTCATGAATGCTCGGCTTGAAGTAGTTGGAATCACGTGATGAGGAGGATCAGCATACCAATCAACATCAGAGATTTGTTCTGACTACCAGAAATCAGCACTACTGTCCCCCATCATCAAGCCACGTAAACAAGGCATCACACAGCGAAATAAACCAACAAACAAAAAAATACAACCAAACTGATCAAAAGTAGTGTTCACATTTTCAAGAGCACAGAATACCAAGATCCAGAAGTCAGCCAGAATGAGTCATGGTTCACTAACATCTGAAATATCTCCAATGCTATGAAGAATCCCACGTCGAGCTGCTAATCTTTATTCGCTGCTCTTCAAAAGACCACGCCCCTAATTGTGGATACATTTGGAGCTTCGTACAATGTTTTTATGGATATAAGGAGACCAGTCAGTGTAGGTCAGTCAAGAAACTACGGTTTTCTTCACCTCCTGGTTTTTATCAGATTAACTAGATGTAGCCCCTCTATCGGATGCACTGAAACAAACAAAATATGCCCGCCAAGCTTGAGGCCGTGTGACTGGCTGACCACCGGTAGCTTAAGTGACAGCTGGCCTTCTGACGCCACAGACTGCAGTGCAGCGGTCAAAAAACACAGTTCTAACAATGCAGAAACCGGTGGCTTTACACAAGTTTGCCTGGTGGAGTACACTGAGCTCTGCATGTTGGTGTAACATAAACTAATGTCCATCGTGTTGTCTGAATTCTCTTTCAGGCAACCAGAAGCTGCTCAAGTGCAGTAAAACTTGGAGACACCTCCTGGACCACTACACTCGCCACAATGCCGTGACAAAGGCTGAAAACATCTCAGTCTGCCGCGTTGGCAGCTGACCAACCGATCTGTTATAATCAGCAGTTCACACATGTTTTTGTAAAGACATTTTCTGCAGTTTTAAGGCAGATGTTGAGCTTTTATCACATCTTTTAATCTCCAAGAAACAAGCAAGGACCAAAATGCCCAATCTGGAAGTTTGTATATTTCAGGATGTTTTTAGTCTTTCTTTATTTGAGTAAGTTTGAAAAAAAAAAATCTGTATGTAAATGTACCAAAAAACCAAAAAACATTAAAATATATTTATCAATTCTTTATGTTGTTTTTTGTTGTCTCCTCAACCAGAATTCTTTAGTTGTGGAGCAGTGGTCACCACTGTCTCCGCACAACAGGAGGGTTGCTGCTTCAAGTCCCAGCTTGGCTTTTCTCTGGGGAGTCCCAGAGTCTTTAAACATGAGGTTGTTGATGACTGTAAACGGTGTCAGTGTGAACACTTATCTTTGTCTTTGTGACGGACGGCTGATCAGGTGTGCCCACCTTTCTGCTCGTGACAGCTTATCAGACTAATCGTGACTCTAAACCTCCTGGAGATACAGTAACGACTCACAAGATGTGAATGAGGTGATCAACATGTATGAACTAAAAGCTGCTACAGGAGGAAGATGAAGGATCAGGTGCAGCAGAACACCAGTGGAGTTCGAAAAAAGCCTTAAAACCACATCAGGCCAGAGGAAACTCCCGGGGAAGGGTGTGGCCAAAGGTGGGTGAATGATCTGAGTCTGTTCTTCTTAAAAAAGATTTGATCAAACATCCTTCCCTCCCCCCAAGGCCAGACATCTCTACTGCAGCAAGCCTCATTCACAACTCCCATGAGCTGTCACATCCCCCACTCACCGGTGCCTCTCTGTTGACCACATCCAGCTCACACCAGTCCACACTGCTCTTCCTAGTCACATTACACCTCCATCCCCCACCACAGACCCCTTTGCTCTGTCCTGTCCCTCACGACATCTAGGTGAGAAATCAGCCGAGATCATTTTGATCATGGCAAGAAGGGCTATGAGTCCAGATGGCACCTGAAGTCCTGCACTGACCAGCTGTGCAGGACAGTTAACATATTTCCACTTCGAGCCAGATGCTGAGGAGAGGACCATGCCCGAGTGTGGTTAATCATGGTGGTTCTCTGTCCGTCTTCTGTCGACGTGTGAGGGAAAAACCATCAAAAGACTACTCCTAAGTCAACTTTTAAATGCATAAAAAGGGCTTATTACAATAAAAGAAGGCATAAAAACAGACTGCAGAATCTGGGATATTGCTGAGCCAACTGTGGAAAACTGAGCGTGGTCTCAACTCCAGCTCTGAAAGGGGACATGTGAATGACTGTCCTACGTATGTTATCCATCAAACATCAAGGCAGTTTTATCTTCAGTGGAACTCGTGACTGAGATAAGCCCAGATCAACGGTCAATCTACATCTTTCTTAACAAGGAAAGGCCAGAGACGACCAAAGTCCTAATAACGAAGTCTCTGTTTTATCAGATGAGAGCACAAGACCAGATATTACATATTCTCCCGCTCTGAGACTTTATAGTCTCAAAAAAATTAAAGAAATAAGACATGCATGGTTACAAAATATGACAAAAACACATATCCTCCCAAACACCAAATCCTGTCTACCCATAAAAGAACAATATAGACGCTTTGTCACCACAAAACCACCAATTATCTTAAAATGTGCCTATGGTCACGTTTGCAGGCAAAGTTTGATTCTTCACAATCAAAGTTCTGCTCTACTTAGATTGGTGCATGAAAAGTCACTGTACACAAGTTATCAGCAGTCCTGAGGTGTCATGTCTATCAAAACGCAGAATTAAGAGTCTGATATTCCTATAAACATCCCTCTGTCGTCACAGATAGGGATGACAGAGTACAGAAAACTACAAAATGACTTCTTGAACATCACATGTGATTCTTTTCAGCTCAGATGTAAAGTTACCCATCACACAAAGTACTCCAAGTATGTTTTAAACTAGTTTAGTACAGTTCTGGAAAGACCTGCCCATTTCTCCAGAGTAATATATCGTAGTCAACTGTGTCAAATGCAGCACTGAGATCCAGTAAAACTCAGACTGACATGTTTCCACCGTCTGCATTCAGACATGTGTCATTAAACGCTTTGGTCAGAGCCGTCTCAGTGCTGTGGTTCTGTCTAAAACCTGACTGGAAGACATCATGGCAGGGGTTTTGTGTTAAAAACTAACTGAGGTGTTTCAGTTATCTTACTTAAAAAAAGAGAGTTGAGATCGGTTAAATTTCAGCTGTTTTTAGTGGTTCTGGAAACAAATCTGACATTAAAGACAAGTTCACAATCAGTAACGGCTCTGACTCCAAAATCTTTGAGAGCTTTTTGAAACACCCTGTTGGCAGGACGTCTAAACAGCAGGAGGAGGAGTTCGGTTGACGTGAGATGTCCTCCGGGTCTTTGCTGTTGATGGGGTGAAACTGCGTCATGCTGTTTAAACTGGTTTTCAGTGGACACAGCACATGGGGGAGTCGGGGTTCAGCTCACGACAAACTACACTGGACTGACAAGGCAATTTCACTTTACAAAAAAGGCCAGAGCAGACTTCACTTACTGATGAGAGTGAGGTCCGTTGGAGTGAAAAGGGGGCTTCAAGAGGACTTTCTAGGACACCATGGTTGAATCGGACATATTTTAATTTTATTTTTTGGAGTGGTCTGCTGGGGCAGCAGCATTTCTGCAGACAGGAAGAGACTTGATAAACTCATCGAGAAGGTCCGCTCTGGCCTGTCTCCATGAGCTCCATAGATTGAGGCCAAAATGTTTTCTTGAACCGGGCTGTAAATATGTTTATTTCTGCTCTGAAGTTTCACATCTTAACAGAGGAGTCAATGAAGACTGACTGATTGTTTTTGGAGCCAACTTCCAGCGGCCAGGCAGCAAATGCAACGAACCGTAGTTCCACAGTTGGTCGGTCCTTGAATAAAATGTTCAACTTTACAGCAGAAAAACACATTTTCAGCTATGGTCTCCGTAGTTTGGTTTGATATCCATAACAACTCTACAGTAGAAACTTTATGTACCTCATCATGTTGTATTATACAACGCTACAAATTGTACTAATAATTAGGGACATGTTTTATTTTCCTTTTTTGAATGACAGCTCAATTTTGCTGCTGAATTTGACATGTGAGTGGTCGGATTAATCAGGATACAACGTTGCAGTGAATAACTGATTAAATGTTTGCCAAAATCCTAAAGTGATATGATGTGATTGTTGATTTCATTAGACGTGTAAAATAGCAAGATTCTTCTTCACCTGCAAACAGGCATTTGGGTCCACTCTTCATGAAGAAACTGCTCCAGTTGTCTTATAATTGAAGAATTTCTTTTACAGACTGCATGTCACTTTCCAAAAATGTTCAATGAATTTAGGATTTAGATGTATTCTTAGTTATAGTTATTCTTGAGTGTTTTCAGCTTTGTCGTGTGGGTCAATGTCCTGCTGGGGAACCAAGGACCTGCACCTGAGGCCAATCTTTCTGACGCAGGGCAGCACGTTTGTCTCCAGAGCACCTGATAGTGTTGAGATTTCATTGTACCTGCACCAAATGCAGCAAAGCAGCTCCTGGATATAACTGAGTCTCCATCCTCCATCATGTTCACAGAAGCTGCTTAATAAGCTTTTCAGGTTGTCAACATGAATTCTGACAGAATTCCAGTGGGAATGTTTTATGGTTTTCTTCCAACAGTGGAGTGCCCTCCTCGGTTGTCCACTTTCTGTCAAACAGTGTCAGATGGTGCGATCTGACACTGATGTACCTTTGACCTTGGAGTTCACCTTTAATCTCTTTGGGAGTCGTTCTGGGTTCTTTCTTTGGTTACCATTCGTATTATCATCTCTTCAGCTTGTCATCAGTTGTCCTCTTGCAGCCATGTTCAGGGAGGTTGGCTACAGTCCTGTGGAGCCTAAACATCTGAATGAAAATTGTAGCTGTAGTCAGCAGAAGATCAAGCTGCTTGAGATGGTCCTCTTGACTTTACCTTTAACATAATTCTTCAGTCTGATGTCCTGAGACAACGCTCTCCTTTACTTTCTCCGGTCCATGTTCAGCGTGGTGAACACCATGGTACCAAACATCTGAGTGATGGCTTTTCATCCTTTGAATTGAGAGGCTGACTGATCGCAGGTTTGAAGACACTTGTGACACACTTTGACGTGTTACTGTGGTCATTTTCAGTCCCTTCTAGTTTTAGCAGTTTTCTTTATCAGTTTATCTGTAAATTATTATTCAATATTACTTTAGTAAGTTTCAAGTTATTTCAGTTACCAGTGTGGGTTTTTCTTGATTTAATAGAAGAGTACCAAATGTGTAAGTACTTGTGTGTAAGTATTTCACCGTGAAGCACCCGAGTTTGCCCAATCTGTGCCGTTACATCCCACAGTTACACCCGAGAAGATTTTGAGTAAATTTGTCGGACATTTCATCCAACATTGTCAACTCCTTCAAGAAAAACGCCACGATTTAAATGAGTAATAGTTGTGTTTTCTTGGATGAGCTGGATTTGGATCCTAAAACTATTGGATATTCTTTAGGTAAAAGTGATTTTTTTTTTATTATTATTTTCAGATAAATTCATTATATGTTAAAGCTGTCAACTAGTGTTAACAAGGTGTTTAACAAAAACAAACCATTATTAAACAATACAGGGGGACATAAAGATTAAATATACTGATGATCCAGAATATCACAAGAGGTTAGTGATACATTGTGTCTACAGATAACTTTTCAGGACAGCAGTGCTTGTTTATGAAAATAACTTTGACCTGTAATTTATTAATTTTTTAAATCACATTTAACAAAAGATTTATTCCACTTACTGAGTTAAAAATATGGTCAGTAAAGGCACTTTAAACACATAATTTAATTTCAGAAGTCATATACCTCAGTCTTTTGGCAGTGCATAAAACATCCTTCCTCAGATAAGGACTTTTATGACTCCATATGAAACTGAGTAAGATTTTAGCTAATGACTTACAAGTTCAATTGGAATTTCTAATAATAAGGGTTCATATCTAGATCCAGAAATTCCCAAGCTTCCAGACCCCTCAGGTCATCTGGATCTGGTTCTTTTACAGGTCCCAGAGTCAGAACCGGACATGGAGAAGCTTCCCTCATCTACTGTGCTCCACATATCTGGATCTCTCTCTGGATATCTCTCAGAAAGCTTCAGGTCAGCTGAAACAGTTTATTTCAATCCAGATTGAAGACTCACTTGTTCTCAGCTGCATTTGAATAAAGACACAAATCTGCAAAGTTTTACATTTAAGCTTAAGTTTTGGACTTGATTGCATTTTCTTTTTACATTTTAAATCATTATTTTTTATTTATGTGTTTTAATGTCTCTGTAAAGCACTTTGAATCACCTTGCTGTTGAATTGTGATATACAAATAAACTTGCCTTGCCAAACGGCTCATTGTGACCTAAAGTTTTACACTTGATTTCTTATCAACGACAACATGTAGAAACTCAAAAATGATCTAATACAGCTTATTGGAATCCTAAGCTCACATTCACAAATATAAACACTTTTCTTTTAAAGTGTAGTACCGCGTTTATACAGGCCATTTTAGAGTTTAAACCGGTTTGAACTTACTCCATTTATGTTAAGCAGAAACGAAACTTATTCAGCTCTCCTTGTTTTACTTTGAAGGTCTGGGGCGGAGATTTGGCCTATTACGTTGGCAGCGTAACCGTAGCCCCGCCCGTGTTTACCCGCCTCTCCCGTCGTCAGACCCACGCTGCAGAACAAGTTTCCTCCGGTTTGTTCGTGAAAAGTCGGGACACGGGCAACAGTATGTTTGCGAGCGTTTCCACGGACTGCTTGAACGGGTCAGAGTCCGCGTGGTCGTATGGATGTAGGTAGTGGTAGGAAGTGGCGCAGAGGACCGGGCCACCCCTCCGGTGCACTGCGGTGCCTGGGCGTGAGGAACACGGAAGCGGACCATGACATGGAGGGCTCCGGCCTCCTCGGGGCTCCCCGCTACAGCCTTCTGCGCGAGATCGGGCGGGGCATGTACGGGGTGGTGTATGAGGCCGTGGCCCGCAGGTCGGGGGCCCGGGTAGCCGTGAAGAAGCTGCGCTGTGACGCCCCGGAGAACGTGGAGCTGGCCCTGCGGGAGTTCTGGGCGCTGACCAGCCTGGAGAAGCGGCACGAAAATGTGGTGAAGCTGGAGGAATGCGTGCTGCAGAGAAACGGCCTGGCCCAGAAGATGAGCCACGGAAACAAGCGGTCCAAGCCGTACCTGTGTCTGGTGGAGACGTCTCTGAAAGGTGGGTGTGGGGTGGGGTCGGGCAGGAAGCCATGGCACCGACACGCACGCCTCTGAGAGTAATAACGTGTCGGCACCGAGTCACACTCGCGGTCGCGCTGTCCGGGTCACGTGACTTCTTGTTTTGTACACAAGACCTACGAGCGGCCCCTTAATGCGTTACTTGAAGACGGAAACGTTTTAAAGCTAAAAACGACCAGGTGAGGTCGTTTCTAGCTTTAAAAACTTCACGTCGAGTTGAAACCATAGACTGTATAAAAAGAAACGGACAACCCCTCTGACGTCACCAGATCGTTTTGGAAGACTAGCTTTTGAAATCAGTCTTATTTTAGCTACGTAACATTGTAGAAAACTGAATTCATGGGACTTAATCTCTTAGTACTGTCCGGCGCCATGGCGCAGAAACAAAGTGGCCCCGAAGCCGGCTAGAACACACCTGCATATCCTACAATCCACCCTGGACAAGCTGCAGTTGAATATCTTATTTCAGAAGTCGTTAAGCAGCAAAGTCAGGATTCGACCTCCCTTTGGAGCCCCTAGTGGTCAGTAGAGATACTGTCGGCGTTGGGTCACACCGGGATTTGGCTGCTGGCTCCGCTCTCTGGCCAAGGACCCGAGCGGGTCGGTGGCCTTCACTCACAGACCCCTTTTTTTTCATTTTTAAACGGACAGGTGTGAACGCAGGCCAAGTGGGGCCTCTTTACCTCCTTCTTTAAATACCGACTATGTTGGAATGTTTTGAAGATCTGAAATGCAAACGGGGAGGTATACACGCAAAGAACGTAGTGAGAAAAAGCTCGTGACCTAAGAGTCTTCTTGCGTTTGTGTGTTCTGAGTCATGTGTTGTGTTTGAGCGTTGCTGTGCTGCCGTTGCAGGTGAGAGGGTGCTCGGCCCTCCGGAGGAGCCCTGTTACCTGTGGTTCGTTATGGAGTTCTGTGAAGGAGGAGATCTCAACCACTTCATTCTGTCCCGGCGGCCCGACCCGCGAACTAACAGCAGCTTCATGCAGCAGCTGACCAGCGCCGTTGCCTTCCTGCACGAAAACAACATTGTGCACAGAGACCTGAAACCCGACAACATCCTCATATCAGAGAAGTCGGGGTCTCCGGTCCTCAAGGTGGCCGACTTTGGTCTCAGTAAAGTCTGTGCTGGTTTGGGCAGCACCAGGGATGGCAGGGAAGGCGAAGACAAGAACAAAAACGTCAACCTCGACAAGTTTTGGTTGTCGTCGGCGTGCGGTTCTGACTTCTACATGGCTCCTGAGGTGTGGGAGGGCCACTACACGGCCAAAGCAGACATTTTCGCCCTGGGCATCGTCATCTGGGCCATGTTGGAGAGGATCACCTTCGTGGACGGCGAGTCGAAGCGGGAGCTGTTGGGAACGTACGTGAGGCAGGGAGATGACATTGTTCCGGTGGGCGAGGCGCTGCTGGAGAACCCAAAGATGGTCCTGAACATCCCACACAGACGCCGGTCGTGCATGTCGGCCAAAGTGAGGAAGCTGCTGCTCGACATGCTCGCCGTCAACCCTCAGGACCGACCCGATGCCTTCGAGCTGCAGAGCAGAATGGACCAGATTATGTGTACCACATGAGCCCGAGTCCTGACAAGGTACCGACGACTGTCTCGCCTTAATGCGAACCGCCTCACTGTTACTTCTGCATGTGCATCACTGGAAATGAACCTCTTCTATTACAGTTTTGGAGGCTTTTATTTTGACAAGCTGTCCGAATCGGCCTTTTTAGTCATCTTAAAGCAATAAAGCGCGTTTTATTTGACATATACATTTCTTTCAAATATGTTTGGCGCTGTTAGTATCTGATGACGTCTTGTCTGAGCATGTCTGTTCAGCTGGTTGAAGCTGACCGGTAGTAATTACTTTTTTTAATTCAGTTAAAAGAAATGCTTTATTAATCACCAAAGCAAATTTAATAAGCAATTTATATAAAAATAAGTGACTATTTGTCTTTCTTTACAGCTCAGAACTCAAGACTGCTAAGTCACTAAAGTGTGTCTAATTGAAAACAGGCGGTTAAACGGTCACCCCCGTGGGGCTGAGCAGGCGCCCCATATCTGCAGGCTGAGGTCGTGGCGCCGATGGCGCTGTGGTTCGGTTACGGCATGTCCCTTCGCTCTGCGGCTCTATTTTTTGTGACGATGCTTTTAACAGACCACTGGAGCCACAAAGTCAAAGTCTCAAATAAAGAAAGGTTGAAGCTGCGTCCGGTTGTGATGGACGGAAACTTCTCCGGTCAAACCCTAACCCTAACCTGCGTGTGATTTCTGACAGAACAGAGCAGACCGGCACCAGGCCGCTTTAATCAGACGAGTGTGTTTGCTTGTGACGTCGCCTAACTGTGGTTTACAGGAGTCTTCTCCCCGTCTCTGCAGACACCTGCTGCTGCAGCCTCGCCGTCTCCACGGAAACACCCCGCTGCTCCTTCCTTTGGCCTGGTTGACTTGCCAGTTCTGACTGAGGTTCGCCGTCACGGGTGGATGGGAGAAGGACGTCCTACCATTTCCCTGCTGCTGCGGGGCCTTGAATGCGTCCGTTTCCTGTGAAGTACACTACATAAGAACCCCGCTGTGGTTGGATCCAGCCATGTCCTTATTGCAAACAGGATGAGAGCAGGAGTGGACCTGCACGATCATTTCCGGGTGAGCTTTTGTTTCTGAACTGCTGTGAAGGCTGCTTGGAGCCGGCTGTAATCGCACATGGAGTGTGAAGATTGAGTTTCGAAGTGTCGCGGAACGTTTGCACGGCGTATCTGGACACTTTGGGGCTCCAGAACCGGCACTCCTGACTTCGCAAGGTCCTACCTCAGTTTTCCCTTTGCCGAGTTGGTGCTTCACCTCTCCACGGACAACCCTGAGCTGCTCTGCAACCCAGACGCGTTTCCACTCGAACCCTGTGCTTCAGCGATTGCTGCTCTCCCCTGCAGTGACGCCGCTGGTGGTTTTTGTCGATTTACACAAGTGACACTTGAGCTGTGAAAGATCGAGTCGATGGAAGAGCCGTGTTTGAGTGTTTCTTCCCACTGTGATGAACAGTTGTTGTCCTCGCTGCTGCCTCTGGAGGCCTGTTCTGTGCTGATGTGATATGCAACGCTCCGCTATGCAGGCAGCCCCGGCCCCATCTGGACCGGGCCTGTTGTTTCAGCTGATTTAGTTCCTGCATGCTTCCGCGGCCTTCACTTTAACTGGAAACATGTTTTATTTTTTTTGAATGTGTCAGAACTGAGTTTGAATAAAGGTTGGCGGTGCCTCTCACCTGTGTGGGTCCTTTTTGTGTTGCGTTTGAACCGGTGACTTCAAGGAGTTCAGGTTGGTGCTGCAACACAGTCCAAATCATCAGCCCTCCGCCGCCGTGCTTCTGTAGGCTGTGACATGGAGCCCCTGGTTTCTTTGAGGTTTTATTACGTAACGTGTCGTCATAAAAGTGTTTGTGTGCACTGGAAGCTGGTCCCTGTCTGTGGCTTTTTCACTGTGATTGACCAGTGTGCACTATTGTGGGACCATTGCATCATGGGACGTGGGTACACTGGTGAGTTGGACATTGGAAATACTTCACCACTACGGGTGGTGCAAGATCTGGTTGTTTTCTCAAATGCTCCAGGTCGTGGTGTTTATTATACGGGATACTACATTTTGGCCAGCAGCTTACCTGCTCCAGTTCTTCACATTGAGGAGGAAAAGATTTCAGATGGCAGTTTTGGTCCAGCTAAAAGGCCCAAACACGACCAAAAACCCAGTTCGCCCGGCTGATCTATGCTCTGTCGCTGGATCAAGCGCCAGGACCACGCTGTTCGACCCCGCAGTCCCAGCCGCGGTGGAGTCAAGCTGGGCATCGGACATAAAACCTGTGCCAAATCCAGACGTGGACACAATATCTGCTCTGGTAAAAAAAGAGCCAGAGGAGCAGTTGTTGTCTTTCTCTGCAAACACTTCCTGTGGAATCTGATGGAGATGCTGATGCGCTGGCGGCGGCGATGCGCTGGCGGCGTCCGACGTGTTAACAGTTTGGTGGTGCTCATTAACGTGTTTGTTAAAGGCTGTGGTCAATATCAGTTACAGAAACAGGACTAATGGACTAGTGTCGTCTTGTCTGGGACTACGTTCCCCTTTTTGATCCACATGTGATGGTCTCGTGAGTATTAGTGGCAGAACCACAAGACCAGTTAGAAGAACTGGATCTAAAACTCCACGTGTGTCCAGGCCGAGCATCAGGAGCGATGCTCCCAGAGCGTCTTTCTCTGCAAAACTGGTCTGGTAGTTTCCGTGGAAGCAACCCTGAGGCGCTTTTCATGTTTTCTATTCAAACATTCAGTGTTGTGCAACCAGCACAACAAATTCAAATCACTTTTGTTTGTTTCACAATAAAAATGGAAAGAAGAAGCTCCAAACCTGAGTGTGTATAAGAACCAGAACCGTCTCCCACTGTGTGTTTTGTTTTTCTTTTTTTTAAACCAGTGTGACGATGCAGTTCTGTAGTGACACGTTAGTCTGCTACAGTTTATGAAAAAACTGTCCAGATTAGTGAGTCTTTAGTTTAAAGGAGACGCGGCCTGTTTTTTCCTCAAAAGTAGACCGAAGGCCTGAGATGCTCGTTGTTTCTCTGTGGCGTTTTTGTTGATCGAAACTCTAAAGAGATGAAATGCAGGTGCATGAAAGGGAATTCTACATGGAATATTTAACCCCACATAATAGAGCTACTAGGCGCCCAACACAAAGCTGGAACTTCAAATGTAGTGTTGGGTAACTAATCGTGTTGTATCTTTATAAATGTCCAATTTCATTGCTCCTCAACCGAAGGTCGTCTTTTTTTTGTCCGCATATTTGTCTGAAACGTCTTGGGACAAAGTTTTCACACAAGCAGTCACCGTTGTAAAGTTGTAGTCGAAGCTGATTGCCATTGAAGACCATTGCTGATGTCTTTCCCGCTTGGCATTGTGTTAATCCCCAGCCCTAATGGTCCAGACCAGAAAACTGTGAAAACATCAGCTTTTATAGAGATCTACGCCCATGCTGACGGATGATCAGTTCCTCACAGTTATTTTTTTATTTTTTTTTTTAACCCTTGTTTGCACATATATTTATGGTTGATACCATGTTGGTATAACCGGAGTTGTATATATGCATTTTAATCTGGTAACCAAGGGTGTGTTGTGTGTGTGGGTGGGTGTGTGCGAGTGTGCTACCTTCACCAGCCCTCATAACAGTCAAACTATATTTTTATTGATCCCTGGAGAAATCAAACAAGATAAAAGTAAAGAAAGAGTCAGAAAGAGGGATATAAATATTCTGCAGAGGAGGGCTAGAGTCACCGGGTGTGGAGAGTGGAGAGAGAGAGAGCAGGAGAGAGAGACGAGACAGTGGTGGTGCAGTTTGGTGTCTGTGTTGTAGTATGTGTCAAGAAGTTTATAATGTGTTGTTTAAGAGTAAAAGGTGGGCACAGGACAGTCAAGCGTTATAAGCAAAAAAAAAAAGAAAATAGAGGAAAAAGGGGGAGGAGCTTCCTATTTACAATCACATTTCTGATCATTTGAGCGTTGGGGGGGTGCTGGAGGCAGTATTGAAGAGTCATATATAATACCTACATACATACATACACATACATATGTGGACATTCCTCACAGAGTTATAGTTTGAGAGTTTGCTGCTACGTCTCTTAACACGACTGCTCGACATTTATCAGCTCCATTCACATAAAATAAAGCGGCGTAGGAACTGTGTGTAGCCTTCGTTCGTGTTACTGCTTCAGCACTCATTTGAATCACGCAGGGAAACATCTCAAATCTACCGGACAGCGGCCCTCGAGGACTGGATTTGTCCATTCCTGCTCCAGCTTTTCCTGTCATAGTCCCATCATTCAAAGTCCCAACTCTCAGCTGTAGTTTCCTGCTTTTCCCATGTGCAGAAAAACTCTTTGTCATCCAGCTCTGTTAATAATGTCAGCGATGCATTGGTGTGCATTTAGGCATCCCTGCTGGAACCGTTACAAGTCCCGCTCTGCTTTTGAGAAAAGAGCCTGTGGTGAACATCCGTCCGTCCATCCGTCCGTCCGCCCATCCATCCGTCCGCCCATCCATCCGTCCGCCCATCCGTCCGTCCGCCCGTCCATCCGTCCGCCCGTCCATCCGTCCGTCCGCCCATCCGTCCGTCCATCCGTCCGCCCGTCCATCCGTCCGTCCATTCATCCGTCCGTCCATCCATCCGTCCATCCATCCAGCCTGAGGCGAATGTTTACACACTTTCTGATGCAAAGCAAGAATTCATCATTGAATTTAATAGTTGTTTAATTGTCCAGTAATCTTTTCTCGTTTTCGATTTAGAATCCCCATTTAAAATGTTTGTAAGAAACCATATCACCTGGAGAAAACACACGTGCATACAGGTAGAACAGGTAGGTCGACATCCTTCTGGTGGGCTTGTGTACGTGGTGGAGGAAAGTTGTGGGTGTGGTCTCTGCTGGTTTCATCATCCTGCCACACAGTTTCATGACGTTTAATAGGTGTTTCCTAAAAGGTTTTGTTTCTATTGACTGCAGGTTTAACAACGGTACATTTGGCACAAGTTTACTTTGACATCTAAATCTTTTGCAACACTCAGAAACTCTCTTGCTAAGTCTTTCCGATGTGGCTGGTGAGACATCAACTTGTTCCTCAACTTCAGCCCAGATTTCGTCAAACAGGTAACTTCGGTTTCCTGGGATGTTTTCTTAAGAGCAGTCTTTCCTGCTGGTGCTCACAACGAGTACCATTAAAGAACATTTCCCAGTTAACTCCTTGGTACTGAAGTGACTTTTGAGGCGAGGCAACACTCCAGACCCAGTAGGGGGTGCTGGTAACGTTTTTATGACATGGGGTTTGGATGCAGGGGCATCCCGGTTGATGAGGATGCCGCTGCTGTTACTCTGATGGTTACCGTGTTGTCCTGTAATAAAGATACCAAAGAGACGTCTGCTCCTTATTTGAGATATTCTGAGGATATTACCGGTACATTCAAACGGATCACTGTGTTTCTCAGGTTCAGGACCATCCACTAAATCAGATGGGAGCTCTGACAGTGGACATTGGTAAAAGCCTTCAAAGCCTTTAAAAAGTGGTTCTGAAGTGGTCTCCTGCTGAGGACAAGTCTTTATTCTGGGTAACATTGAGGGACGGTAAGTTATGTAAATTCTCCTCACATGAAGAAGCAAACTCTTGCTGAGGTAACAACTGATGACACCCAATCTTCACCTTATTTCTTCACCTTATTTCTCATTAGCCGGAGTTTTGTGTGACATTCTTCATAAAAACGCAGTTTTTTCTTTCAATCCAAACATGTCGATTAGTTTTATGTCAAAGGATTTGTAGTTTTTGCAAATGAGGCTGATGTGCTGAACACGAACTGTAAATCCAAATGATTTAAGAACCAATGTGACGTCACTCACATCAAACACATTCAAATGACCATGTTAAGCCCCGCCCAGGAAACGCAACCGGACTCACGGAGATGGCGTCTTCCAGGAGGAGAAGATCGGTTGGAGGTTGTTTTCTGCCTCTTAATTAAAAGTCCAACATCACCTGTATAGTGCACAGGATTTAGTTGAACATCTTCATTATTCAGTTGGATCATTACAAAGTCCAGAAACATGCACACAAACTTATACAAATTAAGCTTTTATCAGCAGTCATGTAGTATACGAGCTTCTAACTGTCTGGATTCTTTTAAACGTCTTTATTGTAGAACGATTTTAGTCCTCCAGGTAAATGATTGCACCCCAGCTGTATTGGCAGGTGTGTTTATGGTTTTGCCCTCATACACACCACCACAGTGCATTTTAAATAAGTTTAATTCCAAAGCACATTTCATCTTCAAGACTATTCAAAGTGCTTTGGATGAAAACATGTTTAAAAATTCATTAAAAATAAGAGTTTAAAAGCAGAACTAAAGACAGACAGACACGAGTTAAAAAGAATAAAACAAACGAGATCCAAGAAATAAAAGGTTACTGTGCATTATGGTGGGTTATTGAAATGCTGCAGTAAAAAAAATGTTTTCAAACTTGACATAAAGCAACTGAGAGTGTCGAATTTCTGCTTTGATTTAAGAAATTTCACAAAAACATTGTAATTCCTAAAGGATTAATGCTGTCGTAACAATCCCGTCCTAACAAGGCCTTTTTTAGAGATTCTTCCTTTAAAATGATTCACCTGATTTAAAGAGAATGTATCTTTGCAAATGCAAGGTGTATTTATACATATTAAGATAAAGGTAACGGACTAGTGATTACAGCAGAAGTGCAAAATAAGTATATATATATATATATATATATATATATATATATATATATATATATATATAACTACTTATTCAATCAATGATTCCATGCTTAGAATCACTTAGTGAAAAGCTTAAAACTTTAGAAATCAATTGAAGAACATCTCACCATTTATTGTACCAGCATGTAACTGAGGCTTTAGTGAGGTTTTAGGTTACAAATTTTGCCATTTCTTCACAAATTCAGTATAAAGTTTGAAACTGGACTTTGAGCGCCCTCTAGTGGCTCAATGCGCTCCGTGCATTTGTATCGACGTCATGTAGCAGAACAGCGCCGTTCTCGGACTGCACACGTGACCACTGCAGACGTCCCGAACACATTTGTGTGCCGAAGAGTTTGACAAGAACAGAGCAGAGGCAGTGAAGATGAAGAGAAGGAACAGCTGTTGGGTTTCCCGTCGTCCATCCTCACTGAGGTACCACCTGAACCACAACAGAGGTTCTGCTGCCAGTTCTCTTGACCACAGAGCTGTGAGAAGATCCAGAAGTGGGAGGTCATCCACAAACATCCAAGTGCTTTTAATGAATCTCCTGCCCACTGACATGTCAGCAGAAATGAGCTACTGTGATTTCAAACGCTTTCAGAACCAGTTCTGGATCATGTGCCTGAATCAGAGACCTCGAAAAGGAGAAACTGAGTGAACCCACAGCAGATACAAGACACGCTCAGCTCAGATCTGGAATCAGCGGGACTTTTGCCATTAACAGTCAAGCTTTAAACTAGTCACAAGACACCTAACTCAACCTAAGACAGAACCAGAACCACCCCAGACACCACCAGAACCACCCTTAATACGACCAGAACCACCCCAGACACCACCAGAACCACCCTTAACACAACCACCTCAGACATAACCATAAATACCTCAGAGACAACCAGAACCACGTCAGACACCACCAGAACCACCCTTAACACAACCACCTCAGACATAACCATAAATACCTCAGAGACGACCAGAACCATGTCAGATAGAACCAGAACCACCCCAGACACCACCAGAACAACCCTTAATACGACCAGAACCACGTCAGACACCACCAGAACAACCCTTAATACGACCAGAACCACGTCAGACACCACCAGAACCACCCTTAACACAACCACCTCAGACATAACCATAAATACCTCAGAGACAACCAGAACCACGTCAGACAGAACCAGAACCACCCCAGACACCACCAGAACAACCCTTAATACGACCAGAACCATGTCAGACAGAACCAGAACCACCCCAGACACCACCAGAACCACCCTTAACAGAACCACCTCAGACATAACCATAAATACCTCAGAGACAACCAGAACCACGTCAGACAGAACCAGAACCACCCCAGACACCACCAGAACAACCCTTAATACGACCAGAACCATGTCAGACAGAACCAGAACCACCCCAGACACCACCAGAACAACCCTTAATACGACCAGAACCACGTCAGACACCACCAGAACCACCCTTAACACAACCACCTCAGACATAACCATAAATACCTCAGAGACAACCAGAACCACGTCAGACAGAACCAGAACCACCCCAGACACCACCAGAACAACCCTTAATACGACCAGAACCACGTCAGACAGAACCAGAACCACCCCAGACACCACCAGAACAACCCTTAATACGACCAGAACCACCCCAGACACCACCAGAACCACCCTTAACACAACCACCTCAGACATAACCATAAATACCTCAGAGACAACCAGAACCACGTCAGACAGAACCAGAACAACCATTAATACGACCAGAACCACGTCAGACATAACCAGAACCACCCCAGACACCACCAGAACAACCCTTAATACAACCAGAACCACGTCAGACAGAACCAGAACCACCCCAGACACCACCAGAACAACCCTTAATACGACCAGAACCACGTCAGACAGAACCTGTCACAGATCGGAACTCCAAGGTCCCAGCCGCCAGTAAACACACCACCTGATTAAGATCACCCGCACCTGGTTCCTCCTGCATTTATTCTGCTGACACTCACCTCACCTCTGCCAGATCGTCTTTGTTTCTACACTGTTCGTTTCCAGCCCTTGTTCTCTTGCGTCTTAGTTCCTGGTTTTTGAATCCTGTTCTGCCTGACCTCGTCTCTGCCTAATCCCTATTGGATGTTTTTGATCTCCTGGTTTTTGAATCCTGTTCTGCCTGACCACGTCTCTGCCTAATCCCTATTGGACGTTTTTGATCTCCTGGTTTTTGAATCCTGTTCTGCCTGACCTCGACTCTGCCGGTGCCCTCATTAGATCTTCCGCTTGGATCCTGACGGAGGACTTTGAGTTTCGGATCCAGGACGTGTCACGGATAACGTCAGCTGCTCGGATCCCTCGGGAGATTACCCCTGTGGACTGACCTCGAAATAAACATCTTAAGACTGTCTTGGTTCTGAGTCGTCTGTGGATCGTGACAGAACGATCTGGCCATATGGATCCCGCAAAGGATCAGGAGTGGAGAACTGGAGTGGAGTCGGCGCTTACCCAGCAGAGAGCTCAGATGGCCACTCTCGCCGATGGAATACAGCAGATCATGCAGAGGCTCGCAGATCCAACTCCTCCTCCACCCGTCCAGCAGCCTCCACCTGTACCCACCACGGACTATCCACAAACGTCTCGAGAGCCTCGGATCGACGCTCCGGAGAGGTATGGCGGTGAACCGGGTCAGTGCAGGGCCTTTTTGGTCCAATGCTCTTTGCTTTTCGAGCTACAGCCGTCTTCTTTCTCATCAGAGAGGGCTAAGGTGGCTTATGTCATCTCCCTGCTTAAGGGGAGAGCGAGACTGTGGGGAACCGCTGAATGGGAACGTTCCTCCCCAGTCTGTCAGACCTTTGAGAGCTTTTCAACGGAGTTGCGTCGCGTTTTCGACCCGGTCCGGCCAGAGAGAGAGGCAGCCCGAACCTTGTTCCACCTTAAACAAGGTAATCGCAGGATTACGGACTATGTTATCCAGTTTCGCACACTGGCAGCAGATAGCCGATGGAACGCTGCCGCCTTATGGGATGCCTTTTATCAGGGACTGTCCAACCATATAAAGGACGAACTAGCAGCACGAGAGACACCAAGAGACCTTAATGGGCTCATAGACCTCGCCAGTCGCATTGACTCCCGTTTCAGGGAACGACTACAGGAGAGAGGCTCCTGGGGGTATCCCAGAACCGCAACGGGCAGCGCAGTTCCTGTTCCTCTGGAGGCACCCGAACCCATGCAGATTGGAAGGTCCCGACTCACGTCAGACGAGCGTGAGGAGAGAAGGCGGAATCACCGGTGCTTCTACTGCGGTAAGGCGGGGCACATGGTAAGCACCTGTCCGGTGAAGGGACCAGACTCAATAGGAGTTGTAAGGAGACTATTGAGCCGATCCTTCACCGATTCATCTCCTTCACGACCAACCATCTATGCCACTATAGGAAACTCAGACCACAGGGTTCCAGTATTTATTGACTCCGGGGCAGATTCTAATTTCATGGACTTACAGTTATCCCAGCAATTGGGTCTGGGTCTATTTCATTTGGACAATCCCGTATCGGTGCGTGCTCTCGATGACCATGTAATACATAAGGTCAGACGGAGAACCGAACCAGTGCTTATGACTATGGAGGGGGGTCACCAGGAAAATATTCAGTTTTATGTTATCTCTTCACCGCAACTTCCGCTCATTCTAGGGCACACTTGGCTTCAGACCCATGACCCATACATCAGCTGGCGAGAGGGCAAGATACTTGAGTGGAGCGTCAACTGTCTGACCACTTGTTTACGGGCCCCTCATGGAACTCCCTCTTCTCCTCCCACCGGCATAGCTGAAACCTACCCCAACCTTTCAGCAGTCCCTCCTCAGTACCATAACCTCAAGGAAGTGTTTAATCGGGATCGCGCCAGTTCGCTTCCCCCTCATCGGTCATTTGACTGTGCAATTGACCTGCTCCCAGGTACCACACCACCCCGGGGGCGGTTGTATTCCCTTTCGGAACCTGAACGAGCGGCTATGGACACGTACATCAAGAACTCTCTAGCTGCTGGAATTATTCGTCCGTCGTCTTCGCCTGCTGGGGCGGGGTTTTTTTTCGTTGAGAAGAAGGATGGTTCTCTACGCCCTTGCATTGATTATAGAGGACTCAATGACATCACAATCCGAAATAGATATCCCCTGCCTCTCATCTCCACTGCCCTGGATCAACTGCAGCAGGCTACTATTTTCACTAAGTTGGATCTCCGCAATGCCTATCATCTGGTTCGGATCAGAGAAGGGGATGAGTGGAAGACTGCGTTTAACACACCTACAGGTCATTATGAATATCTGGTCATGCCTTTCGGTTTAACCAATGCTCCAGCTGTTTTCCAGGGGATGGTGAACGAGGTTCTTCGGGACATGCTCAACACTTTTGTTTTCGTCTATCTGGACGATATCCTTATTTTTTCTCGGACTTTGGCAGAGCATGAGCATCATGTCAGGTCAGTCCTCCGACGTTTGTTGCAACACCAGTTATTTGTCAAAGCGGAGAAGTGCGAGTTCCACAGTTCCAAAGTCTCCTTTCTGGGTTTCATCATCTCATCAGGTGGTTATGAGATGGATCCGGCAAAGATCTCAGCAGTCAAGGACTGGCCACGGCCGGAAACCCGCAAACAATTGCAACGCTTCCTGGGTTTTGCCAATTTTTACCGCAGGTTTATCGGCGGTTACAGTACCGTCACGGCACCACTCCATGCCTTGACATCTGTCAAGTCTCTTTTTCGGTGGTCCCCTGCAGCGGAAGAGGCTTTCTCTACCCTCAAACACCGTTTTGTCTCTGCCCCTGTTCTTCGCATGCCGGATCCTCAGCTACAGTTCATTGTGGAGGTGGATGCCTCTGCATCGGGGGTGGGGGCCATTCTGTCGCAACGGTATCCTGATGATTCTCGTGTTCACCCCTGTGCCTTTTATTCTAGGCTACTGTCCCCAGCGGAGAGGAACTACACCATAGGGGACAGGGAGCTCCTGGCGGTTAAAGTAGCCTTAGAGGAGTGGCGACACTGGCTGGAGGGTGCATCACAACCTTTCCTTGTTTGGACTGACCACAGGAACCTGGAATATTTGAAGTCTGCCAAAAGACTCAACCCTCGCCAAGCCAGGTGGGCCTTGTTTTTTAATAGATTTAACTTCTCTTTGGCGTATCGACCAGGCACCAAGAACGTCAAGCCGGATGCCCTGTCCAGGCAAAGGGATTCTCCGGGGCCATGTGAGACTGAGTCAGAGGACTACATTCTGCCTCCTTCCGTCAGGTTGTGTGCTGCCACTATCAAGGTAGAGGAGGAGGTGTTGCGTGTTCAACCAGTTGCTGCGCCAAGCAATTGTCCTACAGGGAGACTCTACGTGCCTCCACACCTGCGGTCCAAAGTTTTAGTTCTGTGTCATTCCTCCAAGTTTGCGTGTCATCCAGGAGTGTCCCGTACTGTCCATCTAGTGGCTCAGCGTTTTTGGTGGCCCTTGTTCCAGAAGGACGTCCGCCAGTTTGTTGCGGCGTGCCCAGTGTGCTCCTGTGCCAAGACTTCCCGCCGTCGCCCCGCTGGTCTCCTTCACCCATTGTCCATTCCCCGTCGCCCTTGGTCCCACGTCTCTATGGACTTTGTTACAGGTCTTCCGCCCTCAGATGGGAAGAGGGTGGTGCTGACTATCGTGGACAGGTTCTCCAAGATGACTCATTTTGTGGCATTAAACAAGCTGCCCACGGCAAAGGAGATGGGAGATATTGTGAGTACACATGTTTTTCGACTGCATGGATTGCCTCAGGACATTGTTTCTGACCGTGGACCCCAATTCACTTCCCGCTGCTGGTCTGAGTTTTGTAGGCTCATGGGGATTCAGATCAGCCTATCCTCCTGGTTGATCTCCTGGTTTTTGAATCCTGTTCTGCCTGACCACGTCTCTGCCTAATCCCTATTGGACGTTTTTGATCTCCTGGTTTTTGAATCCTGTTCTGCCTGACCTCGACTCTGCCGGTGCCCTCATTAGATCTTCCGCTTGGATCCTGACGGAGGACTTTGAGTTTCGGATCCAGGACGTGTCACGGATAACGTCAGCTGCTCGGATCCCTCGGGAGATTACCCCTGTGGACTGACCTCGAAATAAACATCTTAAGACTGTCTTGGTTCTGAGTCGTCTGTGGATCGTGACAGAACCAGAACCACCCCAGACACCACCAGAATCACCCTTAACACAACCACCTCAGACATAACCATAAATACCTCAGAGACAACCAGAACCACGTCAGACAGAACCAGAACCACCCCAGACACCACCAGAACAACCCTTAATACGACCAGAACCACGTCAGACACCACCAGAACCACCCTTAACACAACCACCTCAGACATAACCATAAATACCTCAGAGACAACCAGAACCACGTCAGACAGAACCAGAACCACCCCAGACACCACCAGAACAACCCTTAATACGACCAGAACCACGTCAGACAGAACCAGAACCACCCCAGACACCACCAGAACAACCCTTAATACGACCAGAACCACCCCAGACACCACCAGAACCACCCTTAACACAACCACCTCAGACATAACCATAAATACCTCAGAGACAACCAGAACCACGTCAGACAGAACCAGAACAACCATTAATACGACCAGAACCACGTCAGACATAACCAGAACCACCCCAGACACCACCAGAACAACCCTTAATACAACCAGAACCACGTCAGACAGAACCAGAACCACCCCAGACACCACCAGAACAACCCTTAATACGACCAGAACCACGTCAGACAGAACCTGTCACAGATCGGAACTCCAAGGTCCCAGCCGCCAGTAAACACACCACCTGATTAAGATCACCCGCACCTGGTTCCTCCTGCATTTATTCTGCTGACACTCACCTCACCTCTGCCAGATCGTCTTTGTTTCTACACTGTTCATTTCCAGCCCTTGTTCTCTTGCGTCTTAGTTCCTGGTTTTTGAATCCTGTTCTGCCTGACCTCGTCTCTGCCTAATCCCTATTGGATGTTTTTGATCTCCTGGTTTTTGAATCCTGTTCTGCCTGACCACGTCTCTGCCTAATCCCTATTGGACGTTTTTGATCTCCTGGTTTTTGAATCCTGTTCTGCCTGACCTCGACTCTGCCGGTGCCCTCATTAGATCTTCCGCTTGGATCCTGACGGAGGACTTTGAGTTTCGGATCCAGGACGTGTCACGGATAACGTCAGCTGCTCGGATCCCTCGGGAGATTACCCCTGTGGACTGACCTCGAAATAAACATCTTAAGACTGTCTTGGTTCTGAGTCGTCTGTGGATCGTGACAGAACCAGAACCACCCCAGACACCACCAGAATCACCCTTAACACAACCACCTCAGACATAACCATAAATACCTCAGAGACAACCAGAACCACGTCAGACAGAACCAGAACCACCCCAGACACCACCAGAACAACCCTTAATACGACCAGAACCATGTCAGACAGAACCAGAACCACCCCAGACACCACCAGAACAACCCTTAATACGACCAGAACCACGTCAGACACCACCAGAACCACCCTTAACACAACCACCTCAGACATAACCATAAATACCTCAGAGACAACCAGAACCACGTCAGACAGAACCAGAACCACCCAGACACCACCAGAACCACCCTTAGTACGACCAGAACCACGTCAGACAGAACCAGAACCACACCAGAACCACCCTTAGTACGACCAGAACCACGTCAGACACCACCAGAACCACCCCAGACACCACCAGAACAACCCTTAATACGACCAGAACCACGTCAGACAGAACCAGAACCACCCCAGACACCACCAGAACGACCCTTAATACGACCAGAACCACGTCAGACACCACCAGAACCACCCTTAACACAACCACCTCAGACATAACCATAAATACCTCAGAGACAACCAGAACCACGTCAGACAGAACCAGAACCACCCCAGACACCACCAGAACCACCCTTAATACGACCAGAACCACGTCAGACACCACCAGAACAACCCTTAATACAACCAGAACCACGTCAGACAGAACCAGAACCACCCCAGACACCACCAGAACCACCCTTTGTACAACCAGAACCACCTCAGACTGAAGCATTTCCAAAGGAAATGCAGCCTTTTCTAGTTATGTCAGTGTTACATTGCGGTGCAGGAACGGTACTGATCCTGGTCTGTGATCGTGACGACAGCAAGATGAACCGTCTCCTTCTTACTCCGATTTATGAACCTCGCCTCCAGCTGAACTTTACTACAAACTCTAATTGTAAATTATTGAATAAATAAATACACTATAAGATGCTACACAACACTGCTAAAATACTGCAGAAAATACTGTTACATACTGCAATAATACTTAACCTAGGATAGTTGTACCATACTAGAATACATTGTGAAATAGCTAAAAACTACTGCAGAAAAATGTTAAAATAAAGCAAAATACTGCAAAGAAAAACAGCAGAACGCTGCCAGCATACTTTACAACACTAAAATATATATAAATACATATAAAGTACTGCATAAAGTTAATAAAATACTGTAATTAAGCTTTAAAATACTTTAGTGTCAGTGGAATGCAGAAGAATCTGTGTGTTTGTGTGTATGTGTGTACGTGTGTGTGTGTGTGTATGTGTGTGTGTATGTATGTGTGTATGTGTGTGTGTGTGTGTGTATGTGTGTGTGTGCGTGTATGTGTGAGTGTGCGTGCGTGTGTGTGTGTGTGTGTGTGAGTGTGTGCGTGTGTGTGTGTGTGCGTGTGTGTATGTGTGTGTGTGTGTGTGAGTGTGTGTGTGTGTGAGTGTGTGTATGTGTGCGTGTGTGTGCGGGTGTGAGTGTGCGTGTGTGTATGTGTGTGTGCGTGTGTGTATGTGTGTGTGTGTGTGTGTGTGTGTATGTGAGTGTGTATGCGTGTGTGTATGTGTGTGTATGTGTGCGTGTGTGTATGTGTGAGTGTGCGTGTGCGTGTATGTGTGAGTGTGTGTGCGTGTATGTGTGAGTGTGTGTGCGTGTATGTGTGAGTGTGTGTGCGTGTATGTGTGAGTGTGTGTGTGTGCGTGTATGTGTGTGTGTGTATGTGTGAGTGTGTGTATGTGTGTGTGTGCGTGTGTGTGCGTGTATGTGTGAGTGTGTGTGAGTGTGTGTGTGTGTGTGCGTGTGTGCGTGTGTGTGCGTGTGTGCGTGTGTGTGCGTGTATAACAGAATTAGACTTATCAACTTATCTGCTCTCAGAAGTCCAGACCTCCCAGTTTCCCATCGGTGTTGGATCAGCGTCCGACACTCTCGCCTCCCAGTCCACAGACACTGAACACTCACTCCATGTGTACGTGCATCAGAGATGTTTGAAGAAGCAGAGCTCCCGACTGAGTCCGAGCAGACAGAGACATGTGCCTGAACGTGACCTCTGCAGTCATACTACCAGACAATCCTGTTAGTGATGTGTCAGCAGCGCTCCGAACCTGCAGGTGTGGTGCTGGGTCACGCCAGCTGAGGCAGGAGGCCAGGACCGGTCAGATGAGGCAGAACTGCGACAGAACACAGTAAAGGCTTGTTCAGCACACAAACATCCTGACTTTCTCTCCTTTCACTTTCAAACACTTTCATTCACTGACAAGGTTTCCTCTAAAATGAGGCGCCATTCCCTGGAATAAAAGGGAGTGGTGGCCTAGTGGTTACAGTGGTGGGCTTGGGCGTGGAGGACCCAGGTTCAAGCCCAAGTCCACAATGGTATGTAGACATGCCCACAATGGCCCCTGAATGGTAAATCACTGGGGGCCCCTGAGCAAGGCCCTTAACTCCCAGTTGCTCCCCCCTGCTAGCAGCCCCACTGCTCACTGAATGATCAGAAAAAAAAGAAAAAAAAAAGAGAGAAAAAAAAAGGAGTTGACTCAAGGCTTTATCTGCAGAATCTCAAATATTCCTCAGAGCATCAACAAACCACTTCATCAGATTAGATTAAAAAGTGAATGTAGACATGCCCAAAAATGAGGCCTGCGTGAAACAACACTGGAAGTGAACTCCGCAGGACCGCATCCCGAAAACGCCACCATGCTGGGGGAGGTGAAAGCATTTTAGATGATCCAGGGCATCGATAAATGCTCATGCATATCAACCGAACAGATATTCCTCTGTAGAATTCCTTTGAAAAAACAAAACAAAAACAAAATCCAGCAGAGAAATCAGACAATTTGACATTTGACTTTACTTGAGTCATAACTTAAAACCTTCACCCTGAAGTTCATGAATGTCTTATGTAGGTGGCTGCGAATGAAAACGGTTATTGATTAAGGCAGCACTGGTCGGCTCGGCTGGTGCCAGAGAGGTTTGTCAGGCACCAAACTATAAAACGTGTTGACATTTGCCACTAAAGTTTCGTGAACGAGCCTCACTGCGCGGAGACGCGGCGCGAGGCGCAGCATCCAGATACCTCAGCTGGAGTCACTGCAGAAGCGCGACGTCTCTGACACGATCGGTACAAATGCTCCCTGTCATTGAATACTGTTATGAGTTGTGTGTGGATGTTGGACAGACGCTCACTTATCCGCTGACGTCTCGTTGAGGGACCGTCAATAAACTACCAACGGCTGAAACGTTACAGGCTCCGCACCAGCTGACCGGGTCCGTCAAAGCCCGAGCCGCACTTTGCTGAAAACTGCACTAAAGGTCAAATAAAAGTCGAATAAAACAGTTTCTAAATATTTGTATATGAGGGAACAATATTTTAACTATTAATTGTCCTTTAAAAAAATAGCTTTATAACCACTTTATAGACATTTCAAATATATGCAGAATTGTAGGGCTAAAAAAGAATTATAAAGCACATTGTATTAATTTTAACAATGAAAAAATAAAAACTGACATCGATTTTCTTGGGCTTTTTTTTCAATATTCCGTATAAATTCTGTCCTGTTAAATAGAAACAAAGAAAGAAACATTTTAAATAATTCTTTTATTTATTTATGTGATGTTTTGATGTCTCTGTAAAGCACTTGTGTGAATTGTGCTGAACAAATAAAATTTTCCTTCTCGAAAATAAGTTCTGTTGTTTTGCGTGAGAGAGTTAATGTTAAAGTGTGGAAGTTTTCAGTCCCAGTCCGTGATTTCTTGGACGTAACATTTGTGATTTTACATCAAACAGCCGTCAGATTACGCATACAATGATTTGATTATACAATTCCTGATATTCAAATGACTATATGAAGATGCCTTCTCTTCTCTATGTTTACATATTCCGGCTGGTAATACGAACCCGTCATTTTAGATTTCTATTGTGTTACCTTCATTGTGACTCGTCATTGATTCACACACGCTTCGTTGTTGCTGAGATAACTTCATTTTGAATTATCCATGCCATTTTCCAGCAGGAATCCTAAAAGCAGGACTCTTAAAAGATCGTGGGAGTTCGGGCTGCGTAGCGGGCGCATGTGAGGGCGGTTCAGGTAAGCAGGATTAGGTGGATTTGTTAGTTTTCCTTTTTATTGGGGTGACGCGATTACCGAGGAAATTTTCCAGAATGCCTGACGTCAGTGATTAGTGGATTCTCCGTGTCTGTACTTGTACGACTGGTGGATGATTTCTGGATGTTCATGTTTCACAGTGATGCTTTTGCTTTTCCCCGCGCGCCCGCCCTTGCGTTTGGGGAGGTGGGTTTCCGTGAGGTCCGTGTGCGCCTTCAGCTCAGAGGCGTCGACGTGACCGGCTGCTGCAGGCTGCGCTCCTCCAGCATCCTTCAGCATGTCTGGAAACGACTCACACTGTGGGGACATCAACCTGAACTTCACGCAGCGCCTGCTGCCTCCCGTGTTCGTGTGCGTGTTCGCGGTCGGGACGGTGTCTAACGTGTGCGGGCTGCGGAGCGTGTACAGCAGCTGGAGCAGCAAAGGCAGCATCAGCATCTTCATGCTGAACCTCGGGCTGGCCGACCTGCTCTACCTGTCCACGCTGCCCTTCCTCGTGTACTACTACGCCCACGGAAACCAATGGGTGTTCGGACAGAACTTTTGCAAACTCACGCGCTTCTGCTTCAACCTGAACCTGTACGGCAGCATCGGCTTCCTCACGTGCATCAGCGTGTACAGGTACCTGCCTAATACTCTATACACGTAAAAGTACTTTGAAAAGGTCTAAACATGCACTGAAGGAACAGAAAAGCGTCTTACTTTATATTTAACCAGAGTGGAAATACTGACTTTGAAAGGAGACACGCAGTTGCATTTGGACAATGTTTTATTAAGGTTTTTATTATTTGATTTTTCGATGTTTGTTTCCTTTGCACACCGCCACAATTAACCTACATAGCATATGTACATTTGTTTTGGAGGTACCTACATCTTTCCAGATGTGGGTCTGATCGATCCGGCTGCACCACAGTGGCTTTGAATTGAGCAGCCAGGGTGTATTTAAAGTGTAGACTTCAAACTGTAATTCAGGAGGTTTCACAATAACTCAATCAAAGGCTCACAAGTAGCTCCACAAAGGCACAAAACTGTAAATATTACCATAAATGTTAAGACTTATGCTGATTTACAGCTGCTGCTTCCTGTCTATACTCTTTTGAGTAAAGATTAATTTGGAGATGGAAGGATAATCCATTGCGTTGCTTCAAAAAGACTCCTGAGGAGTTCACTCGTCCAGCATGTTTAAGGTGGTTATCCTTCTGCACTGTACAGCATCATCCTGTCAGTGTTGCTGCATTTGGCTGAATGTGAGCAGACTAAAGCCTTGCACACCTCTGAATTCATCTTCCACTTCTGTCAGTTGTCACATCAGCAGCAAACGCCAGTGAGCGTGCTCCAGACACGCACGCCCACACCACAGCACTTCCTCCACCATGTTTGAATCAGTGTGCGGTTTGCTTTGCGTCATTAGTTGTTTCTGTCTCCAGACCTTTGACTTCCCGTCATTCTGATACAGGTTTATCTTGGTTTCATTTGTTCAAATAATCTGAATCCAGAACATGGAGGATTTTTTTAAAGATGCTTTTTGGTAAAGTCTAATCCGTCTTTCCTGTTTTTGAATGTTACCGGTCGTTAGTTCCGTTATAAATCCGTTGTTTTGGCATTTATCAAGCCGCCTCTTGATTGCTGATTTCGTTCCCGACATGTGAATGTTCTTGACTTCTGTTGATGTTGTGACGGGTTTTTCTTTAACAAGGAAATGGTTCTGCAATCATCTACTTCAGTCGGCTTCTGTGGTCCTCCAGGTCTCACCGGTGTTTTCTTTCTATTTAAGAATAAACTAAACTGTTGCTTCGACCACACCCCAAAGTTTTTGCCATTTCTCTCATAGATTTATGTTGCTCTTTTCAGCATAATGATGTCCTCCTCCATTTGTACTCCTTGGACTTGGTCTCCTTGGACTTGGTCTCCTTGGACTTGGTCTCCTTGGACTTGGTCTCCTTGGACTCAGGGCGATCACGAAGTAGTGTGAAATGAAGGGGGGCTCAATGGAGCTGTTACTCTATAAACAAAGCTTGTACCCAGGTGGTGTTTTTCTTTCTTTATTCATTGTCTTTTCATTTTTGGAGGTTCCAAGCAAAAAATCTTGCTCAGAGACGGGAGGGAAGCTGTGTGTCCTGCATCAGCTGCACGTACTCCTACTTCAGTTGAAGGAGGCTGGTTCGAGTTGACAGGACACCAAAAACAGTCTACACACACACACACACACACACACACACACACACACACACACACACACACAAACCTACTCAGATTCAGTCATGTAAATGTAAATCACTCTCTGCTGCAGGTACTTGAGCATCGTGCATCCACTGCGGGTGTTGGGGAAGATCAGGACCCGCCATTCTCTGATCGTGACCATGCTGGTCTGGATCCTCGTCATCGTCCAGATACTGCCGGACATGTACTTCGATAAGAACGACAATAATTCCCCAGAGTCATGTTTCGACACCACGTCGGACGAGTTCATCGAGGACTACCTGCCGTACAGCGTGGGCTGGTGCGTGACAGGCTTCGCGGTGCCGCTGCTCATCATACTCATATGCTACGGCCACATTGTGGTGGTTCTCATCCAGAGGGCACAGGTGAACGCTGAGCTGAAGCAGCGCTGCCTGCGGCTGGTGGTCATCCTCGTCATCCTCTTCTCTATCTGCTTCATCCCCTACCACGTCTTTAGGAACGTGAACCTGACAACGCGCATCCTAAAGCGCAAACAGTTGTGCCACCCTGCCTTCAAAAATGTGTACATGGCTCACCAGGTGGGCAGGTGCCTCGCGTGCTTCAACAGCGCCATCAACCCACTTATCTACGTGGTGGGGAGCGACGACTTCCTCATGAAGCTCCAGAACTGCCGGCGTGGCCTGCACCGCAAAGGCAGACGTGTGCTCACTTATTGCACAAACGTAAAGACACACGTAGAGTCACCCACAGACCCCCAGGGACCCTAGGAACAAACGTCCCAGGGTTTTCTGTCTCACCTCCTGCAACCTAGGGTTGTGTCTCTGTATGTTGATTATGAGGAGCCACTGAGAGACCTGAGCTCCAAGGTCATAAACAGTATTTAGAGAGACAAAACTCTCTTCACTCGAAGCCACCTAGATCGATTCATTCAAGCGCTTTACCTGCAAGTACTTCAACTATGAATCAGATATGACCTATCTGTGTTATAAGGAGCATTTGATCGCAAATTTGTGTATTTATAACTTTACAAATTCTGAGTTTTCGCTCAAAAATTTGCCAGTTTATAAATGTGCATTTTCTGAGGGTTATACATTCACACTTATTGTTTAAAACTTACAATAAAAAAATTAAAAAGTGGGTTACCCCTCAAACTGGCCTAAAACGTTCAGCCGGCTTCAGTGGCGTTTACATCAGCTCCGTTGAGCCTGTCGTCTTGTCAAAGTGAAAGTTGCTGTGGCGTCGGCGCGGATCATTTCAAACAGTTGTAACTCACCACTGAGCTGTTGTTTTACAGTGCAGTGGTGGTGTAATGGAAACGCGCCGGACCTGCCAGACAGCCAGAAGCAGCTGCGCGGATCCACAACTTCGCTATGAAGTGACTTTATTGTTGAGCTTATCAGATTCTGGACCCGAAAGATGTCGGAAAACTGTACGTTTTCCAACATTTTCAGTAAAACTTCAAAAACTGAAGCTTCGTGGAAGGAAAGTGTTAATTAGATGACCTTAAGGCACAAGACAGAGCAGAAAACATTTGTGTTTTGTTTTCAGAAGATGAATCAGAAGCTTTCGTGTTGAAAAGTTCTGCACTGGGCGGAAAGTTGGCTGTGGAAGAGCGTGAAAGTATGAAATGTAAACACGAGCCTTCTCTGGGACTTTGTTCACACGGTTAATGTTTCACTGTGGGCTTTGTTGTTTAGAGTTCAGAGCTTCATGACTAATCTGGGGAGTTGAACTGGAGAACATTCCAGTATGAAAAGGTCGATGTGACTTAACAGCAATTATTTTGAATATTTGTGGTGATTTATAAGCTGAATAAATGACAAGTTAAAAATGATACCAATGAGTAATAAGATAACTGGCCCGTTGTAGCTGTCGTCAGTGAGGTGGTGTTAGGCAGCTGACGTGGTCCATATCTGATTTACTGTCTGGTTAACAACCGTATAATAACATAGAAACAGGCCTCATACGTAGATGAGATTTGATGCATCCAGGGTTAGAAGGACTGACTGAGCAGTAGGTTCTGGCTCCAGAAGGGAGTTCATCACCATTTACACCGGGACTGTCTGTGGGTTGGTCCGGAAATGTCCGAGGAGGAAACTACGCGGCAGCCAGGCTGGGTTAACCATGTTGGGGCTTAATGCACAGTTGATTTCTGATGCTGTCGTTTAAAGTGCATGTCCCACTGCGCTGGTCTGCCGGGAACTCTGCAGATCCTCCACGCGAGAGCCGGGAGCCACTGTGGATCCTTTCTGGACCTTTACAAGCACCAACTGTCTGAACCTGGCGAGCGGCGTGCCGAGCACAGCTCCGCTCGTCCTCGTTTCAGCTCTGGCAGTACTTGTTTCAAATGTTGTTTTGGTAGCGACATTTCAAATGAAAATGACTGATTTCAGCAGGAATGTAAAGTGAAATTAATAAACATCACAGGTTAACCTCACCAGCTAACCTAAAATAGTTATCCTGCAGTCAGTCCTGCAGTCCTGCAGTCCTGCAGAGCTAAGGCGGGTCTGTTCCATCCAGGTTTAGCCTTGTACAGCCGTCTCTGTATCCCACGATGTGTGAAAAGAACCAGCATCACACTAATGAACTAGTCAGAACAGCGGCAGAAATAATCCGTAAGCGACGGAGCAATGTCTGGGGTGGAAATTCAGCTGAACTTTAAACAATCTGATTGTTGATTGAAAGCAGAGATTTTCTTTTGTTTTTGAACTACATCCCTGTGATAGACTAACCTGCAGACCTGCAAATTTGTAGTTTGTTCCTTTGAAAATCCCCAGAATTTTGCATCCCTTCGTATCACCTGTATCGCCGACTCTGTGCAGTACATTTAGATGCTCAGTGTGGATTTGTGTGTATCATCATGTGCTCTTTATGTACGGAGGAGTTCAGGAAAGCCACTGGACCTGACCTGCAGCCGTAGTTACTGTGTACAGAACAGTGAAATGCACTAATATTTGATGTTTGTCTGAACGAAAGATGAAATAACAGCTTTCTCTTCTTATTCACTGCAACACCATGATGCTTTGAATTGAGTAATTGATTTACTGTTGAATGTTAGGGGCTTTCGCCCAGCAATCCTTCCAAATAAACCACAGTTGTTAAGTCTTTTTCTAATTGTGCTGATGTCTTTCCCTTGTGACATTCTTCTGACACACACGCGAATGCTACAGAGCATCAAACTGCCAAAATGCTTTTATAGAGGTCTGCACATGTACTGATGATTAACCATGCCTGGGAGCAACTTACCATGGTAAATCCTATGGAAAAGTAATGGGGAACTTAGTATTGACCAGATTTTTTTTTTTTGTTTCTTTCGTATTTGGCTTCACTTTTGTTAAATAAATAATTGCATGGTGAAAAAGTTATATGTTGTTTTGGAGATAGTATAAGGCAAATACAAAGACCAACTACAATCAGATCATCTTTATTATGTTTTTATATAAAAAATATGTCATGATGCTTGATGAAAGCTCTCAACTGATCTTAGTTGTTCATCCTGTTGAACTTCTGTGGAAAGATGTGAAAACTGCAGTGTGGAGAAGAAACCCTTCAAACCTGTAAAAGAGGGAGCAGAGTGGCCCACGAAACCTGCTTCCAGATCCAGAAGTCTCCGTGAGCCCTACAGAGATGTTTATTATTAACTAAACACTGTCAAAAGAAAATACCTCCCTCTTTTAACAGTGTGTTATTGTTCAAAAATATCATAAACAAATAATCTGATCATAGTGGGTCTTAGTATTCAACATACAATCTTAAATGAACAATGACATATTCTGCCTTTATGTGTTTAAACCAGATAAAGCTGAAAAGAAAAAGTAATACAAAGCAACTCGACAAGTCAGCAGCTACACGTCCACCTTTAGTAGCAATAACCTGAAGAAGTGGTTGAATGTCGCTATCAGCCCCTGACATGGTTGCGGAAGAATCTTTAACCATGTTTTAACGTTGCTTCAGTTCAGTTCAGTGCGGTTTTTGGAATTCACTCATCCACAGGTCTCTTAAGGTCCATCAGGCTGAGGTTTGGATGTCGACTGGGTCACTAGCCGTCATGTTGTGTGGTGTCACTTACGAACGCCTCCTAACTCCTCTTTTCTCCCCACAACTCGGCGTCAGGCTCCAGGGATGAAATAACATGCCTTGCATTTACCCAGCACACGTTTCACACAAGTTCTTTGTCCAGGGAAAATAATGGGGTTTAATCCAAAAATGCTGAACATCTGCTGTGAAAGACAAAACTTGTGTTTCGTAACTCAGAGTTAGTTGTTTGAGTTTGTTGAACCTCCTTTCTGAAACAGGCCCCGGCTCCTCAGAACAGGCATGGTTGCAGAAATACCAGAAATGAGAAACGGTGTCTTTCATTCGGGACAGGATTCGGTCTTCACTGTACTGTAATCAAAATTGGCCATAGGTGTGAATGTGAGTGCGCATGTTTGTCTGTCTTTCCTTGTGGCCCTGTGATGGACTGGCACCTGTCCAGGTGGACCCCTGCCTTTCGCCTACTACGTCGGGATAGGCTCCGACAGACCCCCGTGACCCGGGTATTAAACGGGTATAGATAATGGTATGAAGCTGTCTGACGTTGAATAAAAAAGCAGAATAACATAAATTCCTGGGTTGGTTGCTGCTTACCGTTGATGAAGAGTAACATACAGCTCTTCTTCACAGCCCAGCTTTATCCACAGCTTCTCCATGTCAGCGCTGACCATAAACAGAGCCAGAGAAGTTGGAAAAACACATCAATTACAAAATGAAAGTGTGTGTGTGTGTGTGTGTGTGTGAGAGAGAGAGAGAGAGAGACTCGGGAGTGCAGCTGCAATCACAGTAGAAAAGAAATAAAAGTGAGGAAAAAAGAAAATGGAAACTTTCTCAGTGAATCGCATTCAAATCTCAGACAAACTCACCTGGGTTCTAACACCAAGAGGACAAAAGAAATGAAGAGAGTGTGTGCGTCTCTGTCCGGTCTGACAGCAGGATGCTGACAATAACGTGAGAAACTTCGACAGTCTCCCAACTACCTGTACCAGTCGTACGAAACAACCTGGTCAGCTGTGTGCTGCTTACCGTTCAGACCTGAACCTTTCAGACCGTTCAGACCTGAACCTTTCAGACCGTTCAGACCTGAACCTTTCAGAACGTTCAGACCTGAACCTTTCAGACCGTTCAGACCTGAACCTTTCAGACCGTTCAGACCGTTAACACCTGAACGGTCAGACCTGAACGGTTCAGACCGTTAACACCTGAACGGTCTGAAAGGTTCAGGTCTGAACGGTCTGAAAGGTTCAGGTCTGAACGGTTCAGGTGTTAACGGTTCAGACCTGAACGGTTCAGACCTGAACGGTTCAGACCTGAACCGTTCAGACCGTTCAGACCTGAACCTTTCAGACCGTTCAGACCTGAACCTTTCAGAACGTTCAGACCTGAACCTTTCAGACCGTTCAGGTGTTAACGGTCTGAACCGTTCAGACCTGAACGGTTCAGACCGTTAACACCTGAACGGTCAGACCTGAACGGTTCAGACCGTTAACACCTGAACGGTCAGACCTGAACGGTTCAGACCGTTAACACCTGAACGGTCTGAAAGGTTCAGGTCTGAACGGTCTGAAAGGTTCAGGTCTGAACGGTTCAGGTGTTAACGGTTTAGACCTGAACGGTTCAGACCTGAACGGTTCAGACCTGAACGGTTCAGACCTGAACCGTTCAGACCGTTCAGGTGTTAACGGTCTGAACGGTTCAGGCCTGAACGGTTCAGGCCTGAACGGTTCAGGCCTGAACCGTTCAGGCCTGAACGGTTCAGGCCTGAACCGTTCAGGTCTGAACCGTTCAGACCTGCCCAGGCTCTGGCAAAAGTGCAGTTTGTCCTATTAACTGTTGATCTGTTGATCGCTAAAGTTTTTGCAGTAATATTATTTGAAGGTTGTTCCATTGTTCCATTGTGTTGCTTTAAGTGTTTGCCGTTTATCTCTGACAAACTATATCATAGCTTACCAGTCTTTCCTTTGGGTGCAGTTGGGAGCAGGATGAAGGTGGGGAGGGGTAAAGGTGTCATGCATGACTCACTGGCTTTAGTAGCTCCAAGAATTTGAACTTGCTGGTTAATCAGAATATATTTCATAAACAAACATAGAATAAGAAAAGGAAATACTTGGGCAAGAACCCTCATGAATCTGAACCGCTGATGTGAACAGGAACATGCAACCCAGTCAGGATGTGTTTCTTCAGAGCGCCACTTCCAGTGGAAGTTGTGAAAACAAAAGCCTGAACCGCTTTTGTTCTTGAGAATGACAGCAGAATGGGAACGATTGATGAAATATTTCTTGATTCTGAGCCGTTGAGACGTCCACAGCCTTGTTTTCCCACTAATTGATAGTGTAATGCTTGTCACACCCTCAAGGCTTGATGCCATCTCACTTGCAGCAAAAACACAGGAACTGATGCAAAATCTGAGCCGAGTGGAGCGTCACTCATCTTTCAACACTCAATGTCTTGTTAAACATCATTTCAGATCATCGTCACACACCGACAGCAGAGAGCAGGATCCCAACACGACTGCATATCAGCAAAGATTGTTCCCATCATCTGGATAGTTTTCCAGTCCTACCAGCTTCGTGGTTCTGTAAACAGCCTTGCAGTGAAATTAGGAGGACCAGTCTTAGCAGACACTCCCTGGGTTCACCGGTGCCGCTCAGTTTCACTGCTGTGTTTTAGATTCCACATTCTTTAAGCTTCACTTTCAATCACTTCACATTACTGTTGTTAAACATTCATCCAGTTAATCACTATTACATAAGAGTCCACTTGTGATGGGGGTCGTTGTACTGCTGAAACGGATGGCAGTGACTCGACTGCCAACTTACCTTCCAGAAGATCAACACGGATTTCTTTGCAGATCAGTTAAAGCAACAGTGACTTTAACTCTTATTAAAGACTTAGCTAATAAATTGCTATTAATTTTGTTAGTTTTCCGTAGATAATGAAGTTACTGAACACCAAACCCAAAGTTATAACTTCAGATGGTTTTGGCCCTCCGAACTAAGCAAAATAAAAGTAACTTAATTTAATCCTTTGCTGTGGTTCATAAACATTATTGATTCTGGATATCGTCATCAGTGGTCATGAAGTCCATTTTAACCTTAATACCAAATGGGGATTGTACAAATGTAAACAAAGCTGACTTTGCAATTGTAGGCGTTTTTAGATTGGATCCCGCTGGATGATGAACGCGTGTTTAACGTGCGTTGGGTAATAAAAACACACAGGGCTTGTTATTTCCCACCCCGAACGTGTTATTTGCCACCCCGGGCGTATTTGCCACCCCGGGCGTATTTGCCACCCCAGGCATGTTATTTGCCACCCCGGGCGTATTTGCCACCCCAGGCATGTTATTTGCCACCCCGGGCGTATTTGCCACCCCAGGCATGTTATTTGCCACCCCGGGCGTATTTGCCACCCCAGGCATGTTATTTCCCACCCCGAACGTGTTATTTGCCACCCCGGGCGTATTTGCCACCCCGGGCGTATTTGCCACCCCAGGCATGTTATTTGCCACCCCGGGCGTATTTGCCACCCCAGGCATGTTATTTGCCACCCCGGGCGTATTTGCCACCCCAGGCATGTTATTTGCCACCCCGGGCGTATTTGCCACCCCGGGCGTATTTGCCACCCCAGGCATGTTATTTGCCACCTCGTGCCTGATGGCAAGATGAGGGGAGGGAAAACGAGGTGTTATCCACGTAACATAACGTGAGCTGTGTCCACCCATCCTCGTTTTCAAAACATCACGGTGACCGTTTTCTGGGCTGGGTTTTGAAGCCCTGGTTTGTTATTTTTGTGGCCAGTTGTTCAAACAGTGGATTATCCTTTGTGGTTCCGGACATATGCCGGTTTATGGCGTCCTCAGCTCCGAGGCTGAGTAGCTCGCAGATCTTCTTGTCTCCGCAGTTACTCATCTTGCAAATATCGAGCCTACCTGTGCTGTCCTGCTGCTGTTGTTACTCTCATCAGCTGTTTTCTTATTATATAAAATAATAATCATTTTTACAAAAACCCTCCCCTGGTGGGTTATACTCAGGTTACATGACCAACAAATCCCTCCCATGACCCGTTTACATTAGACCTGGTTAAGTGTACCCTCGGAGGCGAGCTCGGCACGCCACCCCGCATCACTCAAAGTAAAAAGGACAAACGACACGCTAGATCTGCGTGTTAAACCAACGTATCCGCCGATGTAAAAGGGGGTTGTACTTAAGGATAGGGGGCGGGACTTACAGCTAGTCAGTCGTACTGACTGACCAATGCTGCTGGCTCTGGGTTGGCCTGGAAACATTTGCACCCTTCCAGGATGGTCTGGCCCTGGTGGGTCCAGGTGGGCCCAGTAGTGGTTCCAGGTGGGCCCAGTAGCTCCAGCAGAACTTAGTTGGAGCTTTTGTTCAAAATGAGATACTTGAATGAGTGTGCACAGTGTGCGTATTATACTGTTTACAGTTTGAATTCTCATGTATAAGTACCATTGTGCTCGGAAGTGACAAAGACGAACCTTCTTCATTGACCGATTTACCAAAATTACCTCCATTTTGGTCAAATTTCACTCATCAGTCATAAATTCCCAGTTTTTCTTGTTACGTGTTTAGTAGAGAGTCAAGTGGTCCACACTCAGTTTTTAGACCGTTTTGATTGCACCAATGTACTTTCCAAGAGACAGTAGAGACAATGTGAAATCACTTATGCAGTTAAAATAGTAAAGTTTAAGTAGAAGTACACAATATATAATTTGGAACTCGGAGCATATGTTTCATATGTTATTTTGGTCGTTTTATCTGAAACAAGGATAGATTCAGTCAGAGTTAATGTAAGGTAAAGTTATTGAGCTTCATGAGTTAGTATGAGTTAAACTAAGCTAAAATCATAGAATATAAATAAAACTCATGGGTCATGTGACCTACTGGTTTTTGAAAAGTGGTTTTGAAGCCTGTTTTTCTTCATATGGGGCGCAGGCTTGTTGCTCTGGAAGCCAGCGGGAACCAGCCCAACATATGTCAATCAAAGTTACATGTGTCTACCAGCTCCCTCACTGGATCCCTGCCGAGATATCTCTGGAGCTGCCGGCAGACGTTCACAGCTAAATATGCTGTTAACGTGTTCTTGGCGGTGAAATCAAAACGTGCTGAGCTGAGCGTTCATACAAGCGGCTGGTTGCTTCTCTAATGATAATATCAAAGGTTATATATTTGTCCTGTAGGCCAAGACTGCCGTTGTCCTGAGTGTTTTCTTTAACCATCAGAAGAGTAGTCACCTGCCCTGGCCTACCAGGTCCAGGTCCTGCGCAGTCCACATTTGGTCACGGAGTTTTTTTAACCACTTTTATAAAGCCTTTTAAAGTCTCAGTTCTGTGCTGTGAACCTGCTGTTCGGCCTCTTTCATGTCGCATGGATTCTCTGGAGGACACCAACCAAGAATAACTTGTGAGAGTGGGTACAATTTGCCACTTTACTAATCTTCAGCAGGAATTCTCAGAGACTGTCCAATCCCATTTTACATGTTTGTCAGTCAACTGATCTGCTCCTGTTCACCTGCTGCTGTAAAACTGCAGACTTTAATCACCACTGAGAAGACTTCCTGATGTTTGACTGACGGATTTCACGGCTGAAGGTATGCCTTCTTGAATAGTACTGTATGTCTTCCTCTCGTGATTTTAATTTTGCCGTAATTGTTATATTGTGATTTTGTGCTTAGAACTTTTGGCCTTTTTTATTAAATTACAATATCGTGCAACAGAGACCAGTCACTCACCGAGGATGTCCTGTTAAAGCATCGGTTCATGTCAATAACTGTGATTCCAAAACAATCCCGACCTGCCACCTGAGTCTCTATCGATTCTGTCACTGTAACCTCGTTATCATTACGGACTTCACACAAAATTCACTGAAAATGAATATAAAGAAATTTAATATGACCAAAGAATAATAAACAATATAGTTCTAAAAACAGTTTCTTAGTAGTCTTCCTGAGAAGTGGAACTGCAGGGAGATGATGCCTGTTTTGTTTAGATTGCTTTTTTCTTCAGTAACTGGTGCAGTTAAAGAAAAGACTGAAGCTCGTCCAAAAGCATGTTTCTCTGTTCTCTGATGCGCACCTCTGTCCAGATGTTCCTACGTGAACCGGAATGAATGTGACTGGTCTGCTTCTTATTGGTTGAACGCTGAGTCAGCGTGTTACATCATGAGACCCTCTTATTCGAATCCGTCCGCTGTTTGTTGCTGATTAATTTGATCCACCTTCTTTTTAGCTGTTGCAACCATTCGGATATCAAAACGTTCAGGTTGTTACTGCTTTTTTTAAAAGATATTTCAGGATTTCCAAGGCACATTGGAACATAATGAATCATTTGTTGTCTTTGGATAGCTCAACCACCCCAAACAGAACCAGAACCACCCCAGACAGAACCAGAACCATCCCAAACAGAACCAGAACCATCCCAGACAGAACCAGAGCTATGCCAGAAATGACCTGAACTGCTTTAAACATAACCAGAACAACTCTAGAAAGATCCAGAACCACCCCGAGCAAAACTAAAACTACTATTCACAGAACCAGAATCACCCTGAACAGAACCAGAACCACCCTGAATACAACCAGAACCAGAGCAGAATGAACCAGGACCACCCCATTCACACCCAGAACCACACAGACAGAACCAGATCCACCCTGAACACAACCAGAACTAACCCAAACAGAATCCATCTACCCTGAACAGAACCAGAACCAAGCCAGTCAGAACCTGAGCCACCTCAAAATGAACTAAAACCACCCAAGACAGAACTAGAACTTGCCACTTGCTACATTTATTCATTCTGTTAGATTATTGGCTAAATTCTACAACTTATCCTCCTCTCTTCAATACAGAATTTCTTCCATCCATTTTCTATACCCGCTTTATCCTTTGCAGGGTCACGGGGGTCTGCCGCAGCCTATCCCGACTCATTACAGGCGACAGGCAGGAGTCCACCCAGGACAGGTTGCCATTCCATCACAGGGCCACATACAGAGACAAACGTGCACGCTCACGCTCAAGGCAATTTAGAATTATCAATTAACCTAGTATGCATGTTTTTGGACTGTGGTAGAAAGCCGGAGTACCCGGAGGGAACCCAGGCAAGCATGGGAGAGTTTCTTTCTTCAGCCAATCTTCTTCTCCACAGCTTGTCTTCTCTTCAGCTCATCTTCTTGTTTTCAACTGATCTTCCTGCCTCGAGGTTATTCTTCTCTTCAGCTTATCTGCCCATCTTCAGCTCTTATTCTTCTCTCTTCAGCTGATATTTCTCTTTTGACGTCATCTTCTTTTCTTCAGCTCATCGTCCTGTCCTGCCCTCTTGTTAAAGGTCAGCTCTCATTCTGCATCTCAGTGTTCAACCCTGCATTTCCAAAGGAAAATTATTGTTCATCTTTGTCATTTTCAAGTCAAGAACAAATTTAGATTGCTGTAAAAAAAATTGATGTTCAATATTTATCAGCTCTTCTTTATTTACTCCATTGACATGTCTGAACTACGTATAAGCAATCAAAAAGAAGAGGAAGTTTCAGAACTGCAAGCTACAGCGTATTTGGTGCCATAATCACAAAACGGGAACAGACTAGTGCAAACACCAACAGTGACGTAGGTCCTGTGAAAGTAGACTACACGTGTAGTTGTTGATCACAGCAGTGTTGCTGATGACTGATAAACCCATGGGATTTTATTACATTTATCAGCAGATCTTGATTTCGTCCAGCAGCAATAAAAGTTTGAAGTAATAAAGTAACTGTACCCAGCCTTTTACTGTGCATGCTTCAAAGTCCAAATTCAAACCCAACACCGCAATCACATACATTTTTCTAACACACCCCCCACATCTCATCACCTGAAGCAGTGAAACATTAACACCTTGTGCAATGTCTCATTACAACGCTTTCTGACATGACCACAGATATCACAACTCACCAGGAAGACCTTCCATCAAGTCAGCGCCCTTCTTAGTAATTTGTTCCACTAACTAACGAAATATGACACTGAAATATGAGATGTCATTACAATGACACATAATTCTTTACTGCCCAACACTGGTGCCTTGTTTCACACCTGGTTTCTGTTGATTGTCATCATGTGCGTGTGTGTGTGTGTGTGTGTGTGTGTGTGTGTGTGTGTGTGTGTGTGTGTGTGTGTGTGTGTGTGTGTGTGTGTGTGTGTGTGTGTGTAGAAATGCCTCAGTTGTTGTTCCTCTGTCTGCTCTTCATTCCCCCTTCTTCTAATGAAGTTGTCCCATATCCTAAGAGTTAATGATTGGCAGCGCCTGGCTGCAACGTTCCCTTTTGAGAAGGGAACCCACTGTTCCATCCATCATCTTTACCCGCTTCATCCGTTTCCGGGTCACGGGGATCTGTCGGAGCCTATCCCGATGCATATCAGGCGAAAGGCAGGGGTCCACCTGGATCGCCAGTCTATCCAGGGCCACATACAAGACAAACAACCAATCACACTCACATTCACACCTAGGGAGAATTTAGGAAAAAACAAAAGCAAAAGTTAGAAGCTGCAGAGGCGAAAGCACCTGCGACGTTGCCACGGCGCGGCAGCGGCGCCGTCCAGCAGAGACCCACTGTGATCAGATATATTTATTGTGCTTTTACACAAAAAGGGATTCAAAAGGAGGCTACTAAATGGTTGATATGTATTTATTTAAATCAAGAATGTCACTGCTGAATGTTAAAACACAATAGTGAGATTGTCAGTAATATATCCCGCCTTAGTGGTTTATTCAGCAAATCAATAAGAGACAGTAATTTCCTGCTTTCTGCTTGCAATAAGAAAAAAATTTAAAAAAAACTTGACCGTAACCCCCTTTTTTATTGCAACTCAAGTCTATATTCTGTCTTGTCTCCTCTCTAAGAACCAAGAGTTGCAAATACAAAATATCGTAATACAAATTCGGTTCCTGACAAAGGTTGATTATGAAGAAGAGAGTTGGAATAATTTATAGATTTTTAACGAATTATTACATTATGATGTATTTGTAGTAATAAAAAAAGGGTGTAATCTTGATATGCAATTACCTGATTTGATCCTGCATCTGTATTACATCATGTTAACCACCAGATGGCGGGAATTCACCAGCTACTTACCTACAGCGAGCTTAGCTTTCTAAACCTTTTTAGGTGGAAGATAAAGTCCACTTGTTCAGGTAGAAGGTGAGAAGGAAGCTCCAGATGTTTCAGAGAGGTAATCAGAGATCATGTTTTCTGTCAAGTAAACTCAGATTTCAGTCTTGAGTACCCGTCTGAGTCAAGTCCATGTCGAGTCCACTGGTGATCTGAGATGAGTTCAAGTTCTGTCAGCTTTTTAATCACATGCACTGTCTTTGTAACACATTTGAAACATCTCTAATCACACATTTTCCTGTCATATTTCAAAAACATAACACTATTGGAAATGTTTTCTTGCCTTTACAGAGCACTTCTGATTACCTCGCGGCTAAATTAGCAACCTTGATTACATGTTTGTAATATAACAGTCTCTTTCTTCTCTTTCTTTTGACCAAAGCAGCTTGCAGTGAAACAAGCTCAGGGTTTATTGGTCAACAAGAACGAATTTTGGTCCATCCTTCTTTACAAAGTTGCGTCAGTTCATTCAAATTTTTGGACTTTCACTTCAACACGTCTCTCCTACAGGATGCTCGCAGAAGTGTTGCTGTCTGTTCATTTTTAAAGGGGCGATGACAGGCGTCGCCAGACTGAATTATGGCTTCTGTGCAACGTGGGTGTGAGGCAATTAAATACAGCTATCACACATGGGGGCAGGACAGTTTCAAAGTATGAAGTTTATTTGTGAAGCGAAGGCACACGTGAAGCACCGCCCATCAAGCATTGACAGGACGCCGCCGTGTGGGCGTATGGTTAATGTCTTAGCACAGCATTTCAGTCAGGCTGAAGCTTGAACACTGACTCGGGCTTCCTTCCAGAACCTTGATTCTTTTCTTTTGCAACCTTTTTCATGAAGATTTGGTGCTGTGTTGGGATCACTGTCCTGAGATCATTGTCATTGTTCCAAATCCAAATCATCACACCTCCACCACCTTGTTTGACAGTGGATATGGCACTTGAGACCAAAGTGGGGATATTTTCTCAACAAGATGCACACATCTTGTTGAGAAAATATCCCCACTTTGGTCTCATCTGTTCATAGGACAATGTTCCAGAAGTCTTGTGGTTTGTTCAAATGTCGTTTTGTGAACCTCAGTTGGGTTTCTATGTTTTTTTAAGACAGCAAAGGCTTTATCCTGATGAGTCAGGCTTCTGCAGATGTTTGCTAAAGAAATGTGAGAATTTATGAGTAAAACAAGGTTTACAAGGAAGGTGTGTATGCCTTTTTCCAACTCCTCAATAGAAGTTAGGTTAAGGGGAACTTTGTGGTGTTCAGTGACATAACTGAAAATTCAAGTCCAAATAGTTTGCAAATAACCTTCATTACTCTCTTGAGATTGATGTGCACCAACAATTGCTTCTCTAAGACCATTGCGCGGTTCTTTCCCTCTTGGCATTGTGTTAATGTATATCTACTAATGAACAGTTGAGGGGCAGATATTGGGAGCACCTGGCTGCAATTTAACAGCCAGGTGCTCCCTGTGGGTTGTAGTATTCGAAGACATACTTCAACCAAGTGAGTTTTTTCTTTCTTTCTTTTTTTACACAGAAGATAAACAAATAAAAGAGAATGTTTTAACTTTTGTACATGGTTGCGCGTTTGTGTTTATGGGTTACGGTTATTGAGAAATAAACCAGCTCTGCTCCTTAGAGCAAATATGTTGTTACTCTCAGACCTGACAAACCTCAGCATCAGCTGCAGCCTCCATCCGTTATATGTGTTTTTATGAGCTTTATTATATTTGTTTAGTTATAAAGAAAGTGTGTGAAAGACCGGTTGAGGGGGATCCCCCCTCTTCTTCTCCTGCTTTTCTTCAGTCCGCTTCTGTTTTCAGCAGCTGATCTTCGGCTGGTGGCTGCTCTTGGTGCGTCTCTGGCGTCCTCTCTCTGCCTCTTTATCTCCTTGACTTTATCCCCTCTGCTCGCCTGGTGATTGGCAGTGGATGGGAGGTCATGTGACGCAGTAATTCCGAGGGATTTTCTTCTGGGCATGCTCCGTGGGCTCTTTCCTACCACCTCGTCCTGTCTGAGGAGGTTTCCTGTCGTCCTGGCTGAGCACTTCTTCTTCACTGGCCTGTGACATCTCCCACAGATGTGACTGCAGCTAGATGGCACGTTAGACTCTCATGGAAACAAGTTGCAGCGGCGTGACAACATCTCTGTAGGCAACTGGTGAGTGCGTGGCATCGAGTAATCAGCTCTATGTTTGTCACTGTGATCGGCATGAACTTTAATGGACAGAATAAAGGTGGACTGTTTGTGTTTACATGAGTAGATGAAATAGAAGCTTGAACAGAGCAAACCTGCTCTCAAGGGGTTTGTCTTTAAATCAATGACTTGTGGAGTTTATTTGGAAAGGTTAAATGCTCACTTTCAGGCATGTGATCAACAACAGACTACACTTTAACACAAGTGCAGAACAATCATTTAAAAATGATGATACCAATCTCACTGTTTTATGTGTAAACACGTAATATTTACCTTAATCCTTCTGACGAGTCGGTGTCCCAGCAATTTAACAGTGCTCGTAGAAACACAAAAGAAGTCCAGAGCCACATCTCCGAGCCTCACTGAGGATGTTAAATATTAAAATCCATGATGTCACAATAAGAAGAAGACTGAACAAGTACTGTACTCCTGACGATCCCAACACAGCAGCGGATCTCCATCAGAATGGATCAGGGAATCAGAACCAAGGTTTTGGAATGACCTAGTCAAGGTCCAGACCTCAACCTGGTGAAATGCTGTGGTGGGACCTTAGGAGAGCTGTGCATGTCCAAAAAGGTCAATGAACTGAGGCGACTTTGTGAATCAGTCAATCGACCAAAAGTCCCCCGCAACGATGAGAGAGATGATGAAATTATTACATCCAGCTACTGCTGTTAAAGGAGAATCGACAAGCTGTTAAACCATGGGGGTTACTTTGTACTGCTTACAATTTTTGTATTTTATTTTTTTAGTCTTAGCTTTTTTTTGTTAAATCAATAATGACACAGAGAAAATAGTACATTGTTAATCTGAGGATGTTTTTGTCTAATACTTAGACTTACTACGATAGGATTGACATCCCCGGAGACTGACTTTGTCTATCGATGCGTTCACGAGCACGTGTTTCTGCTGGGTTTTTATCCTTGAGTGAAGTGCTCATAAGTCTTCAGAAACTTGACTTTGATCATTTGGAATTTAGTTTAAACTACAGTAAAATGGATTATTACGCGTTAATCTGCTCTGCATCCCTTTTCCATCAGTAGGAAATACTTTCAAATTTGTTCTTTTTTACAATGAACAGCCACTGATCAACTGAAGTGATGTGAAGGCACAGACAAGTCATGGCAAAGTGTGTGTGTGTGCGTGTGTGTAGAAGAATGTACCAGGATAACACCCACTCAGTCTCCTGTGGGTGTGTCTGCATGTCATTTGGCTGAGTGCGCCTGAACGCCACGTGGCTGCGGTTCCCATAATCCCTGTCAATTCCCCTGCAATCCTCCTAACAGAGCTCAGCAGAGCAAAGAGGGATGAGGAGGCTTTGATCCAGGCTTCAGGCCTGGATCTGTGCATATACACATATGGGTGCATGTGTTTTTTTAACTTCATTCAGACTGTTTCTGGTATAATTACTTATTTTGTTTACACCAGTAGTTCATTTGAGGACCATTGAAGCCTGTTACTAATTTAAAGCTACGACTTCTTACATTGTTACAGCGTCAGGATGAATAATCTCTGATAAAAACCACCAAACTCAAAGACAAAGCTCCACCAGGGCGTGCAGCTAGGACCTGCCATATCCCATAGTAACCTCCATCAGCTAACTGTCATTAGGGAGCGTGGGTCCTGAGAGAGTGGAGTCAGGCAGCCATCGAGTAGCAGTCCAGTTAGTCAACCTGGAGGCTCTGGAGTAGTCTGGGGACAACAGGGCCTCGACTGGAGGACCTGGAGGACCTGGAGGACCTGGCTCCTCCAGCTGCTGCAGCTGGTACCGACCATCGGGCCTGAGGCTGTGTGGAGGGCTGTCCTCTGGTCAGCTCCGGCTAGCAGCCTTCAGGGGCCTCACAGAACAACCAGATATCAACATATCACCTTCAAAATAAAAATGAATGAGCTCTGTTAGGTCTTTATTCACGGGTCAGAGGTGGAGTTGACTGGAGGTGCTGAGTACCTAAAGATGATGGATGTTTGCCAGTTACACCACAGTAGGCAATGCAGCTGTCACTCAAAAATATGCCCCTATTTATACATTTATTTATGACTTTATAATTTTGCCCAGATGCATAAAGAAAGACTGCAGTGCAGTTGCCATGGATGTTAAATCTAATTATGGAGAGTAAAACCGTTTTTTGTTTGCTTGTTTTTATTTTTGTTTTTACCAGGCAGTAAAACTGTTTATTTCTTGTGTAAAGTTGGAAATATTTACATGGAGGTTGATGAAGATTAATTAAATTGTGGAGCCAGCCCCTAGCGGTCATTCAATGAAGTGCACATTTTTGGACAAGCCGGACGGGGCCGTTGTCCCAGCGGGCCGTCGTCCCAGCGGGCCGTCGTCCCAGCGGGCCGTCGTCCCAGCGGGCCGGCGGCCAGTCGGCGGTCCCTCCGGTCAACCAAGTCAGCGTCCCGGAAGGGACCAACAGAAGAAAAGACGGACTGAAGAATCACAGATAGAACCTGTTCTGTAGTCAAACAACAACCAAATAACAACCAAGAGTGGACTCCACCTTGTGGTTAAAGGAGTCTGGGGTTCTTAGATGAGCTGTGGAGAGATTTATTTTAGAAGCTTAAAAGCACATTTTATGCATTTATATGAATAACTGCAGAAAGACACAGAGAAATAGACGTCACCTTCTCTCTCGCCAATCTCACTAATCCAACCTGACTGGCAGTTTGGAGGTGCTGTTGTGATTTTTATGGCTGGTGTCCACCGCATCTGATCAATCCATCACATCGCATGGATACAACTCATTATCTATGGAAGGCAAAGAGGCACGGATGGCACTTAGGCAAAGCATCTTGGGAAGCTTGTGAATCAAAAAGTTGATCTTGGCCTAACATCATGTAAATGAAGACGTCTAACCCCCACATCATCTATCAGCATCACCCAGCCAAAGCAGACTTTGTTCTGTTGCATCACTGCATTTGTTGAAAAAGAGGTTTCATCTAAGATAAAATAAAGGAAGCGATGCATCTGCACATGAAATCACTCGCCATCTTGTGGACATGTGGCTGGAAATGATCCGAGTAAGATGAAGAGTTGCTGTTTGGCAGAAAGTTGCTGCTCCAAACCCAAGCAGGAGGGGCTTTTGCATGTCCTCCCCGTGCTTGCATGGGTCTTCTCCAGGTACTGCAGCGTCCTCCCACAGTCCTAAACATGTACACGTAGGTTCATTGTTGATTCTAAGTCACCCATAAAACTGAGTTAAAGTGTGGTTGTTTGTCTACATCTGGCCCAGTGGTGGACTGGTGACCCGTCCATGGCGTACCTCTGCCTTTTAACCCGAAGAGTGCTGGGACAGACTCCAGCAGATCACTGGGACCCTAATAATGGCCGGATGATATCAATGAATGCTCGAAAAGCTATTTTACAAAGGATTAAAAAAAAGGTGTAGTGAAGTCAACCAACAGACCCGGTTTTGTTAGCGTACAGGGTCCAAACAGAAATGCTGAGACAGCAAGACAAGATTAGATCATCTTCAGGCAGTAAGCAAAGCCTTGATTCTTACACAGATTACAGACTTATAAACAGCTTACACTGTGTTGACTGTAGCTCATCCTCCAGCACTGGGATGGGACCAGCTCATTGGAGCTGGAGTCTGCAGACCAGTGGTTCAGACGAGAACCTCACTGATGACAACAGATCCATGTCACGTGAGTGGACTCCACATCTTCTGTTCTTTAGTTTGTGGCTTTCATTTTTAAGTACATTTACCTGTGGCTGAAACACGTGTAAGGTTTCCACATTCTGCTCATTTCAGTCATCTAATTTGAATCTCTTGGACCTCCAGAGTAGATTTGCACTCTGCTTAACTCCAAACGCTTGTAATTATTTCAGAGCGACAGTCTGAAGTCAAAACGAGAGGCTTTTCCTTAAAACGATCAGATTTGGCTCAAGTGTTTTCTAATTGATTAAGTCCTGGGCAGAGCTAATGGATCAGGGAGTGCACAACTCCTGCTGCTGGCCAGACGAACACATTTTCAGCAATGAAACTGACTTCAGGTCCTCAGATCCATCCCTGCATGTCCGAGCCAGAATCACATTCAGAACATGTACAAGACAAGAATCTGACACAGCAGAGATTCCAGCTGGATGTCTGCTCGGTACCAGATGTCTATAAAAGCAGATATTTCAGCAGTTTTGCTGGTCTGGAGCATCCAGAAAGAGAAAGACATCAGCAATGATCATAGAGAAGCAATTGTTGCAGTGCATCAATCTGGAAAGGCTTATGAACAATTTGGAGTTCAGTGTTTTACTGTGAGAAAGACTGTTGACAAGAGGAAAATGTTCAAGACGGCTCTCAGTCTTCCCTGGAGCGGACATGCAGCAAATTTAAGCTGTGTGATGCTCAGAGAGGGAAAAAAAACACAAAATCAATCTGAGATGGGCAGAAATCTGCACAGCTCAGGCTGATTCACTGAAAAACTTTGAGCCTGTGCAGTGGATGTCAGAGACATCGTAACTGGTGTGCTGGGCAGCATTGAAAGATCAAGTAGTGGGCGGGATATTACTTTAGAAAACCAAACTGCAGTTAGTTGACTTTGAAGTGAAACTGTAAAGGAAAGAAGTGTACACTTGTTTTGACATTCATGTATTCTGCCACCTCTTTACGTCTTTGCTCTCTTACAGTGAGCACTAGGGGGCATATTTCATATTACATATTGATTTACAGAATTAAATTAAAAAAGCTTTATTTGTTCTCTGGGGGCAATTAAAAACACACAGGGTAGTTATATATAACGACAGAAAAGCATCACCATACATTGATCTACATTTGTCGTTTTGTCACGAGCCTCTGGTTGTGCCTAACATGAAAAATTATTGTAATATCACTGCAAAGAAGTTAGAAAACACAGAAAAGCAAGACGACCACCTATGATATTGAGTACGTTTGCCTGTAACGGACAACAGATCTCTGTGCCTCCCTCTGTTGGTCTCTGGGGACTGAAATATGTGGATTAGTGCAGACAAGCTGATGAAACCATTCTGAGCTGCAGGAAGTCCATTATATTAATATAGAATATTAATGTAGATATTTCTGTCTTCAGCGCTGCTGCCGCTCTTCTTCTCTCTGCGCTGTTACCAGCTCTGGTTTTCAGTGGACAGACAGCGTCAGCGTCAGCTGTCCCACGGCATCAAATAACCCTGTTGTGTCAAAGACGCGCACATACGCACAGGAAGTGTTTCAGCATCAATCTCTGGTTGAGTTGCATTTCCTCAAACGATAACTGGAGGTTGGCTCCAAAACTGAGGCAATCTATCCAATTTTGGGGCAGAAATAAACATATTTACAGTCTGGTTCGGTAAATAATGTTGATACTAGATATCTATATTTAATATCCGTGATGACTGCACCAGGGTGTAAGGATTGGGGGTATAAACCTCATCAGGTAAATTTATAAAGAGCCTAACGTTTACATATAATTAAAAGCGTGGTATTTTGATTGACAGATGACATTGTCAATGGGTAGTTGTTTAGCTGCTGAGTGCTTGGCACTTCAGTTGTGTGATTAAAGACCTAACAGAGCTTAGTCATTCATGTTTTAAAGCGAACAGAACGCCGCAGCTGACTGTGGGATGATCTGGAAGGATCAGAGGAAGAAGCTTAGTCAAGCAGCCCGTGCTAACCTTGCGTCTCAGCATTTACAGCCTTGGAGTTCCTCAGGGTCTCAGACCCTCCATCTGAGCCACCCTCCCCTACCAAGACCCAACAAAGCCACGGAGAACACAGGGCTGCATCGTTTCTGATGTTGCCACTGAACTGACATTTGAAACGGGCGTTCCTGACCTCCACCCCAAACTCCACAGCTCCTCCACGCTGATTTAGCTGAAGCAGCCAGCTATGACGTGGCGTTAAGTGACTGAAGGCCGCTGTCCTCATTTTACCGCTGATAGTTTCAAATGACATTTCCGTGATGACGTCAGAAATAAGGATGGACCGACAGATTTGATCAGAAAGAATGTTTAGCAGCATTTGATAGCATCACAGGTTAGCAGAAACAGCTAACTGGTAGCTGAACTGGTAACTGGGTTCGTTCCAGCGTGGCGGTCTGCAGTACGTCACACCCTTGATGATTAAAGCTTTAAGAGGAACTGGACACATTTAGACATCAGTAACAGTAGCCTCAATGTTAAAAATACCAGTCTCCACAGTGTCAGATTAGATCCAATTGGCTTATCTGTAAATGTAAATAACCTTCAACTCCTTTAATCACACCGTCCAGCCTGCAGAGCTCTGCAGCTGAGCTGGGTTTTTTGTTTTTTGATACATTAGGACTACAGTTTTATTTGGCCCCGTGTTGATTTTATTTATTCATTTTGACCTCAAATGGTTTTAATACGGGCAGTACGGTGGCTTAGTGGTCAGCACTGTTGCCTCACAGCAAGAAGGTTCCTGGTTCAATTCCCAGTGAATCTGTCTGTGCATCCTCCCACATGCAGGATGGGTTGATTGATCATACTAAATTGCCTCTGAGTGTGATTGGGAGGGGAGGGTGGGGTTCAACTTTTTTATGCGCGAGTGTGTTCCCTTCACCAGCCGTCATGACAGTTTAACCATATTTTATTGATCCCTGGAAAAAAAAAAAAGAAAAAGGAGGAGGGAATACAAATTCTGCCAAAGAGGGCCAAGCGTACCGTTTGTGGAACGTGAAAGACTAGGAAAAATGGGACATGAAAGAGCAAGAAAGAAAGACCAGACAGTGATGGGTGCAGTTTGGTGTCTGTGTGATGTGTTGTAGCGTGTGTGTAAATGAGTCTATAACGTGTTGCTTTTAGTATAAAAGTAGACATAAGACAATCAGGCTTTTACAAGCAGAAGAGGACAGAGAAGAAGGGAGGAGCATTCTTTTTACCATAGTTTTATTTTGGCATGTGATGTGTGCATGCATGAATGTATGATACATATGTACATGTACATGATTATACATACATACAAATATACATTGATACTTTTATGTACAAGTGTGCTTAAATATATATACACAAACGCACAAGTAACTATTTATATATTACGAATATATATATATTACATACACATGCATATAGATCACTGCACGTATATATATATCAATATATATGTATACATCGCATACACATGTCACAGTACATAATTATATATTCGTTCTCACATTCATACACCCATGCAGCTCATATGTGGACATCTCACAGCTGACTGCAGCGCGCTCATGTTCACTTGTGATGGAAACTCATTTTAGCTTACATTCATTCTGATCGCATCTCCATCCATCCTCGCTTCAGGTGTTGTTTCAGTAGCAGCAGCCCTCCTGTTTGCAGGTGTCCGAACCTCTCTGGTGTATGTTTCAAGACTGGCTCTTACCTGGCTGGGCAGGAGGTAACTGTAAAACTGCCAGCCACAGGCACAACCTGGTTCAACAATGAGCAGATGGGTGGAACAAACAGGCCTCAAGACTTCCTGGAACAGGCTCGCCATAACTCTGTTATAACTCAGTTAGATCATGATGAGGCATGGTGCTAAATAATGTTTTATACTTTTATTCTGATCGCATCTGCACAGCCATCCTCACTCCTGATGTTGCTAGACTAGACTAGGAGACTTTCAGCCGTGAAGCGAAACATTTGGGGGTCTGAAGATTGACCCACTTTTAGAGCCAGCTAGTGGTCATTCAAGGAACTGCAGGTTTACACACTTAGGAGGTCTCATTTTTCAAAACTGGAGGATTCCCCTTGTGCTGATTCCATCGGGACAAAAATTGTGATGAAGTGGAGAGATGGAGAGATCAGAGTGAAATGACAGATGCTGCTACTCAGGACAGAATCAGCAGACTGTTGCAGTTCTCAGGCAGAAATCAGTAAACGTGTGTGTGCATGTAGGTGTGTGTGTGTGTGTGTGTGTGTGTGTGTGTGTGTGTGTGTGTGTGTGTGTGTGTGTATGTGTGTGTGTGTGTGTGTGTGTGCAAAAGAGCAGGACGAGGAGAGAGAGTAGGGAGAGGGAGGGGGAGACGAGTTAATAAACTGCAGAGAGTAAGCAGAGCTGAGGAAGAGGAGCGTCGAACATTTATGTCCTGCAGACACCCCTCTGTTAATCCGTCCCTCCATCCATCTATCCGTCTATCTAACCATCCATACGCCTCTCCGTCCTCTCTGCTGCTGCTTCATGACCGGTCTCGGGGAGGATGCTGAAGTTCCGTGTAGACAGGAGAGTCAGGTAGGTGGAGGGAGGACGGAGGAGGTGAGACGCTGAGCTGAGGTCCGTGTGAGACGAGGAAGAGGAGAGTGATGAGGGACTGGATGGTTAGGAGCCTGGAGGTCACAGAGGACTGCAATGCAGCAGCAGGAGCCCAGCAGCACTGCTGTGACTGTACATGTGCCGCGTGGTGCTGGGTTAGTGTTTGGGTTAATGTTCTTGTTGTTTGGATTATTGTTCGAGTCAATGTTGGAGTTAAAGTTTAGGCTGATGTTGTGGTTAAAGTTGGACCTGTTTTTAGGGTTAATATAGAAGTTAATGGTAAGGTTCATGTTTGGGTTGTTGCTTGACGTTTGGGGTAAAGGTAGGGTAGGTGATTTTACTTCAGACACAGAATGACGTATGTCGCATTCAGTGAACATCTGCACATCATTTCCTAGCTGCTTATCTTCAGCGTGCACTCTAAAATAAAGACCTTCACACACAGCACCGACTCGCCAACTGGAAACAAACATAGTGGGAGCCACCGGGCCCCCGAACGAGCATTACTCAGCCAGTCACTGACAGGGGGAGGGGTCATCCACGCGAAGGGGTGCTGGGGGTGGGATTATATGATGGGGTGTGTTTTCTCAAGAAGCAGCGGAAGGAGGGTGAAGGAAGAGCCAACTGTGATGTTTGTGATGTTTTGTTGATGTTTTGTTTCACTTTTTCAGGTTGAGGTGGAGGTGGAGGTGGAGGTTGAGGTTGAGGTGGAGGTGGAGGTGGAGGTGGAGGTGGATGTGGAGGTGGAGGTGGAGGTGGAGGTTGAGGTGGAGGTGGAGGTTGAGGTTGAGGTGGAGGTTGAGGTGGAGGTGGAGGTGGAGGTGGAGGTGGAGGTGGAGGTGGAGGTGGAGCTTGAGGTGGAGGTGGAGGTGGAGGTTGAGGTGGAGGTGGAGGTGGAGGTGGAGGTGGAGGTGGAGGTTGAGGTTGAGGTGGAGGTGGAGGTGGAGGTTGAGGTTGAGGTTGAGGTTGAGGTGGAGGTGGAGGTGGAGGTTGAGGTGGAGGTTGAGGTTGATCCTGGACTGGTCTTCAGTCAGCTTCCAGACACAGATGCACATCTGGGGCCTATTTCAGGGAGTTTAAAGTCTGAGTGTGTTGAACCTGAAATGATGAAGAGTTAGTTTCAGATAACCAGGTAACTTGAACTTGACAATGAGGGTTAACTCAAATCCATTTCAGAAACATAGGTAATTTATTCTTGTTTTCTGTTGCCATGGTAACACGGCCGGGACCGGGTTTTGAGTCCCGGCCAGGACCTCGAGTTCTTCTCTGTCTCTGTGTCCATCTAATAACACACATTTAGACATCTGAACAGTGACGTCCTTCTGTTGATGAAGAGGCTGCACTGTGGACCTGCTTTTGCGTCAACAAACTATATTAGGGATAAGAAACCCTAATTCATTTTGTTTGAGCATTACCACGTTTCTGCGCTTCATCATACATGCAGGATCTTATCCATGTACATCCCAGATATCACCCGTCGTATGGCCTCACTTCACAACAAATACTCGGGTAATTCCTGGGTTGTTTCATTTAATTTGATAGTTAAGCTCTTTATGAGCCGGTGTGAGTTTTCTTTGTAATGATGGGGATATTTATGAATGGAACAGTTTGTGGAGCCGTGAGACAAGTCTCTGGTTCTCGGTTGGGTTTCTTCAGAGCCTGGTAGCAGCCCCGATATATTCAAGCCACGAACACTTAAAAGCCATCAATGAAGAATTTGGCATCGGATCAGATAGCCTACGTGATTTAGAACTTGATATCATTAATGACTTACAATAACGTTTTTTATAACATCCTGCTCCAACGTGTGAGAGTTTAGAAGTGTTCCTGCAGGATTTCCCAGTGTGACTGGATAAATTGATGATCTCCATAGTCACTGAAGCTCCCTGAATTATTTTCCTTTTCTTGGGCAAAATGAGCCTTTTAAGTTTGAGTTACGTTTCTGAATTATGCTTTTATTCTTCATCCTAATAGTGGTCTGTGTTTTTTATTTTTCACCCGCAGGACTACATAAAAGGCAGTCTTACGTATAGTGCACGTACAGGTCACCCCTTGCCACTCACACCATCATTTAAGAGTCATTAAATATTTAAGTTCCTTGTTCATTTGCAGCACTTTCTCCCACACCGTCTCTCTTCCCTTCGCTGCTGCAGCCGCCTCACTTTTCTACTGAAGTGTGAGCTCACATTCATTTTATACTGCAATAAGTGATTCTCATGACGACAGGTAGGAGGATGTTCTCTTGTCTGATTACTTGGCGTTGCTATGGTGACGAGCAGTGAAGGAACTCCACTGATGATGTCCTTTTTTAATAGAACCAGATCAAAACCTCTTATTTGAAACCAGAGTCTCTCATCTCAGGGTTTCTCAAGTCTGAGAAACACAGGAACGCCACCAGCCAGCGAAAGACAGCAGCAGGTGATTGGCTTTGTTGGCTTCTTCACACCGAGCTGCTCAGCAGGGTGACGGCAGAATTTCAGTCCAGAAGGCCTGGACACGAATACTTGAATATCCATGTACTTGTTTGTTAGGTGGACATCTGGTTGTTAACTGGGGGATTTTGTTTTTTTTCTTCTTCTTCTGAACTTCTAGTGAACGTCTTCCACATGAAGCCTAGGCGGTCCGCTATCTGACAGACTTTCAGATCATCTGCATCAGTTCGTTGTTGACAAACAGAGGGTGAAACATCCGTGATCACTGCAAAGCAGAAAAAGATCAAGCTTGAACGAAGCTGCTCAAAACTGAGCCCTGAGATGGAGTAAAGCCTTTTAGCGAAATAAACTGACTTACTAATCCTCTTACGATACGACATATCGGAAGTTTGGCAAACTTTTACTGACGATTTCTGTGAGTAGCTGGGAACCAATCCAAGGAGAAGACTGACCGCGGGCAGGACTGTCAGACAAGGGCAGCTGATGGTTTCAGACTGAGGTCACATTGTGTCATTCAGTGATGTTCAACATGTGACAACATACAGCCAGAGCTCTGCCGTCAGGGATTAGACGTTGTGGATGTATTGCTCATCTTACGCTGCTTATCATCCTCTTCTTTGTGATTTCAGTCAGCATGACCCCCATGGAGCTGTGGGAGCAGTGCTGGACGCCATCCAGCTAGAAGAGTCCTCCCTGCTGTCTTGTCCTCTGCAGTAAGTCGTTTTCTTCAATCAGTTCATGTTTAGACGCATTCACGCACGCAAACAAATGCACCACCAGCATGTGCTGCAACCTTTGGTTTTACTTGTTGAAGCCACTGCTTCAAGTACAAAAATGTGCAGTTCCTTGAATGACCAGTAGGGGGTTAAAAGGTTTGTGCATAAATGGGGGTTTGGGGGGGTTTGAGTGCCAGCTGCATTTCAGTCTGTGGTGTTAACAGCTGGCTATCAACACATCACCTGCTTAGACCTTCAGTGAATTTGACTTCTGCGTTGTGGATTACACATTCTCGTTCTTCTTTTGAGGATAATACACAGTAGTCACAGTACAGTTTACTTCCTGTAGCTCAGTCGAGGTCAAGACATCACTTCTGAATCACCGTCTGAAACTAGGATGGATAAACAGATTTGATCAGAATGAAAGCAAACAATGGATTCATAGTTTAGCATGACCTAAGCTGAGAGGCGTGTCGCGGCTGGGTTAAGGTGTGCATCCTGCAACCAGCTGCTAGCTCCCACTATTGGCTTTGTCACGCCTTCACTGAGAAACGTGCGTCCTGCTAAAGAGCAGGAGATGAACAGAAACGTTCAGCTGATGCTCCTCCACGTCACCCCTCTGATGCACTTCCAAGGCAGAATCAGATGGTCCAGGAGGTACAAGCTGATGCAGCAGCGTCTGGATAATTGATGATGTTCTGGTTTTATGTTGTAATCTGGGTCAGGCTAAAACAAACAAACAACAAAAAAGAAATAAAGAACAAAAACCTGTAACCGTCCATGATCTCAGCTGTTTCAGACAGAAACAGACTTCTCTCCTCTGTGTGTGACAGGGTTACGAGTCACATGACGCCTTCTACTTCTACTACTCATGTAGCTGCTAATAAAGAGGCATTATGTAAAAAAATAAATAAAAGATTTAAAACCACTGTCTGTAGCAGTGCCACTTCCACCACACGGGGGCACACAGGTCGACTGTTGACAAAAGAGGGGCTGGCACATGAACTTACCTGTGATATGATGCCCTCACGTGGTCAGATGTGGTATTACCACAAAGAGTGACTTCTTTCAATTGTTCAGCCAAGAGATGTTTTATTTTATTGTTTTTTTTTTTTGCTTTAATTGTGTATTTTGTTTTTGTAAAACTGCAACAATTGCGTTACCATTTGCGAATATAAAATGGCTGTTGATTGGGGATTTTGTGTGCATTTCTGAACAAAACTCCTCCAGCTGTGCTGTCTTCAGACGCCTAACGTTCTTCGCGGCAGCAGTTTCACTGGAAACGTACCCTGGACGATGTTTTTACTCAGCAGTACACTTTCTTGTGATACACTATTCCCGTGTGGTCACACCTGTAATAAGTACTTAGAGCAACGTAAACATGGATGGACACTTGGATGACTTATGGTCTTTATTTTTGTCTACGTAATTTTCCCCCACTCAATAAAACTGTTTGTTTTATTTGATTCTGACACATACTGGTGGCATGTTGAACAGAATAAACCACCAGACAGTCAAATAATTGGCCGCTGTCCGATAACATTCACTTTTTATTCAATAAATAAAATAATAATTAAAAAAAATACAGCTGTTAGTTGATAACGGCGTTTTAATCATGATTGCTAAAAAGGATTTCCATAGTAACTTGTGATTATTGACACAAGTGTGAATATATATATACATTTTTCTGTTTACTTTCAAAAGGTAATTTTCAAAAGTTTAACCCAACACGCAACAACTGACATTGATCTAAATAATTTTAACACAAAATAATATCCAGTTAAACGTCCGCTGTTTTTAAGCAACCTGGTTAAATCTTTTAGTATTGTTTGGTTTACATCTATGAATATTGACATAATAATAATAACTGTTATTATTATCTGTTATAATTGATGTTATTATCATTGTTTTACAGGATTTATATATTAGTCAGGTGATCATACATATGAAGATGTGACTATTCTGGGATTTATGTCGCTGTTATTTTTATCTTTATATTTTTAAATGTTTCATAAGGCTGCGTAGACGTGATCTGCTGTCAGCCCAGAAGATTTATCATTCAATACAAAGATTGGCCACATTTAACAATATCTTAAATAATCATTAACAATCCAAAATTGTACATTTTTTCTTAAACACCTGAAAGGTGTATTTTTAGATATTGTTGGGAAGTGGCGCTGTGCGTTTACCGCCGGGCCACATTTAGATGACATGTTTCTGTGCTCCATGACGTCTTCATGCTGGACCCCGACTATGAAGACATCAACGGAGTTAACGCTGCTGTTACAGCCACGTGCCACCATCTAAGTCTGGACAAACAACAAGCCATCAGAACCAAGCCCGACCTTGCTGTTGGCATTTCTGCTTTCTGCCTAAATCGGGCTTTCTCTTCATCCCTGCATGGATCGATCCTGATCAATAACCCCAACAGATGAGGATAATGAGATGTGGTCACACAGCAGTGGATCAGCGTCTTAGTACACTTCAATTACTTAGAAGAACTCAATGAGTTCACGTGCAACAGCAAGCTGCAGGATGACATCAGCTTACTGCTGTCTGCTCAGATCGTAACCATGTTTTCTCCGCAGTTAATGTGGTACAACTAACGCCAAAACCTCAAACTGGTCCATTATCTGAAGGAGCCTTTTTTTCTTCACTGGGAACAGACACCACCGGAACAGCCTGCACGGTCGTAATGACTGTGTCTGCAGGCCGACCTTCAGCTGTAATGAAGGTGGCAGACAGCTGTTGATTCCTGGCCTCAAAGTGCACATTTCAGTGTCCTCGGGGCATTGGCATAAACCCCCCTGAACCCCGACACTGACTGATGAATTCATGAGTGTGTGATTATGTATGAATGTTAGAAAAAGCACCACCTAGACTTGGTAGGTGAAACTGTTGGTCTCTTTAGACTGAGAGATGCTGCATGGATGTGTGTGAATGGATGAGTGTGGCTTGTCATGTAAATACTTCAAATAGGATATGACTAGAAAAGAGCTATACAAATGCAGCGCGATCACCATTTACTCCCCAAGATCACGGCAGTGATGGAGTACGCTGCACATGAAAGCACCTGACATCATTGGTCTACCAACCAAAACCAAAAAGGTTTTCCTGTTTGCAAGTTTAAAGTCAGAGATTCTGTTTTTTTTTCTTCTGTACTTTTTTGTGTGTGGTCCTAATACGCCATCATACCAGCTGAGCCTCAGCAAAACTGGGTTTATTTTGTTTGCCCAACTTGAATTTGAGTCCTGAGTTGGACTAAGACCTCCCCAGGGTGCACTGGGATAAACTTGTGACCCTGAATAGGATGTAGATAATGGATGGACGAACCAAGGGTGTAAAAGATAAATGCAGCACCACAAATCTTTTGAAGGGTTTGAACTCCATCATCACACTTAAGTTTTTAAAAAAAAGTGACAAACAAACACAATATTGCACGGAGCCCCCCAAAACCTAAATTGTCCCTGGTAATAATCATTAAATATAGCCATTTCATGTAATAACGTATAATCAGACCCAATAAACCGAGGTGTTACTTTACATTACAGTGAAATAACAATTGATGTTTACATGCAATATGCATTTATTATTTATATAAAAAAGATGAAAACCAGCAACAAGCATTTGTCTTTTATCCATTAAAAGAAAAACCACAAGCACATTTCTTATTTTATTATGCATACAAAAAAACCATCATAGGATGGGGTAATTAAGCCACTGGTTTGCAGTAAAACCGAGCGATTACAATATGAGTGTGTTTTTCATCGCGTTCAAGTGAGCACAAAGAGCATGTGATTTGTTGACGGTCCCTCAGAGGAAGCGCGGCTCTCTGCACAGCAGTCCGTCCTCCTGCAGCCGACGCTGGGACACAAAGACAAAGCGGTCGCTGCTGCTTCGGAACTCAGCATCCACAATCCAACGTCCTCCGCGGTTCACCGGAGATGCGCTCCGTCTGTGATTTTTTCCTCTGAGAGCACACAAAGCGGAAGCTGAGCCTGAGGTATCGGCGGCTCGGCGGCGGGTCCTCTGCAGCAGCGGAGCGGCGCCTGCAGCCCGAGGCCCCGGTGAACTGGAGCTGCGACCGACCGCCCGGGCCTTTACCACTGTCCCGGTCCGTGTGGGGACCGAGAAGGAGGGTCCGGTCTTTAGTAGGACCGGTAACCGTTGGTCAGCTGTGGGCCGAGACAAGACCGTTGCAGGAGTCTACGGACAGCCCCCGCCCCCCTTCCAGGTCAGTCCAGCTTCTGTCTGCATCTGGATGTGCTGCCAGCCGCCAGTCCAGTCCAGCTGTGTGAGCACGGCTCGTGAGCGGGATACCCCCGCTGTCTCTGCGGTGCAGTGCGGTCAGACTGGGATGCTGGACAGCAGTGATGGTGCTGGAGTCAAACCCCCGTCATTAACACTGCTGTTGTTGTTGATAGGGTAGTCACGTGGTCAGGACAGGTGCGCGGATCCTTCAAGCTGATCAGCAGCCGTTCAAGACAGGGCCCCTCTTGACTTTTTCAGGGGCTTTGTGCAAGATTCTGTTTTAGGACACCATTTTTGGGACCCCCCACCTCATCTTGGAGGTGTCAAATGTAAAGAAGGTGAGACAGGCAGGGCTGTTTCCCTGTGTGACATAAACATAAACGCAGGGTCATAAAGGTAGGAAGGACAAGTCAAAAACAAAATAAAAATATTCTAAGCATGTTGATGTATGTTACATGTTAATCTTCAGATCATCGGCTGTTTCTTTGTCTGGAGAGTTATGATGCTATTTCCAGGCACCTCTCAGAGAGGTCATGCTGAGGCCGATGCACACCTCGGTCGCTGGTCTATACTGGTCCGATACTGGCACATCTGGGAACAAAACTGTGATTGGCAGCTGTGAGGCAGGAGTTTGTTACCAACCCGTGCAGCAAAGTTGCATATATTACAATATTTGTCAAAGACTAAATATGTTTTTGTCAATCTTCTTCAATGTCGAGATCTTATTTTTCATTGCTTTGAACAGACGTCATGCAGGATGACATTTGGAGAGTTACAGAGATACGGAGAGAGAACTAAACAGTTACGTTCATGAAACGATAAACACCGTTCAACGGAAACACCAGCCCCCTGCAGCGGCACCTTTGTTGCAAATTCAGTTTTGCTTTTGTTTTGCGACAAAGGTGTAATTGAAAAACGACTTTTAAGTCCTACTGCAGGTGATGCAGACTGGCCCAGACTTTGGCGTGAGTGCAGAAATAATTTTAGACATCATTTTCAGTTTTGTTGTTTTGCTTTTGCTTCAAAAGTTGGCCTGCAACTTTTGATGGAAGCATAGTTGTGATCGGCACTGTTTTAC